>BSBK01000811.1:0-600000 GCA_027943335.1 Chamaecyparis obtusa | reverse complement strand
CATTCTTTGTAATCAACCAATAACCTGGTCCTAAACACAGTAGGTGTGTCTTCATCTTTTCTTTCCAGCTGTCAAAATTTACTCCATCAAACTTAGGGCTTTCTTTCTTGAAATTTGCATGGATGTCCTTAAGCTATTAAATTTATTTTTCAAGGACCTACCGCTCTGATACCAATTGTTAGAAAGTAAAGTCCAATAAGATAACTAAGAGGGGGGGGGGGGGTGAATCATTTATTAGATAATTATAACTTTTATCATCTTCAATACCATTAAACCATATAAGTAATATAATTACCAACCATAGAAAGATATTCATACACAATAACACAATGACACAAGATATGTTGACTAGGGAACCTCTTGATCAAAGAGTAAACCCCAGTGGGAATGATGCCCACAAAAGATACATTAATATGAATATTCCTTGTGAAAGGATGGACTCTGTTAGGAGTCTTGTGAAATACATTCAGTACATATAAATCCCTGTTAGGAGATTTTGAATCCCTGTTAAAAGATTCTAACCTTGTTAAGAGTTATGGAAGACATAAGGACTCACTACCCAAACAGCTTCAGGGTAAGATCATTGAACACATTGTCCAAATAATCTTTGCATTACTCAATAGAATAATATGTTACCTCTTCTTTGACTATGCCAAACCACACTCACTGTTACATCAGATCTCAATTTCAGATCTCTGTACTTCGCATGTCTTCCTTCACATATTCACTTTCATACTTAGCTCTTTTCTTCACTTCATGCATATAGCATCACACATAATCACTACCACTACATTACAACTATATAAAAAAAAGGAAAAACATTCCTTCCTTTATACCACACTCAAATAATTACAAATGAGTCGGCATACAATTATAAAATAAAAGTTTCCACACGCTACATCAAAATTACACAAAATTGTTAGCTTCCAAATATAATAAATATTCACTCATGCGACCTCAAAGTCTACATTGTCATCCAAATCACTATCAATGTGTCTTCAACTTCCCTTTAACTACACAAAACCATATTCCATCTCGATTAGGAGATATCATCCGATTTCCACAAACCGCTACTCAGGAACACTGCCTGAATACTGCTTCCACCAAAATGATCATAACTTCCATGAATAAATGAATTACTATCTATGCTATTAACCATAGACATATAAAATATCAAAGAGTATAACCTTAACATTGCATAGCTCCAACTACAATAACCTACGTGTGCTAATCCAAACTCTATCTGCTTCTCTACAAGTCTTCGATAAATCACTATGTTGACATCAATGACAATCATAGTCATGAATGGAACAAAAACTACTACAAAATGGCTGCCAAACATTTAGCATTCATTCCTCACAAGTCAAATATAAAAAACCATAAACACTACAACATCCATCATCCTCATTCTCAATATTAGAGATATCTGTGATGCTAGTGTCCACATCATCTATCTGTGGCTCCTCCACTAAATCTGGTTGCATACATGAATCAATGCCATCATGGGAATAATCTACACTGTGGCATGAATCTATGTCACCCAAATCAACTACAACACTCCTATCATGAGTGTCATCACTAAATAGCTCCATGCTCACATTCTCAATATAGGAAAAAACCACCATCTCCTACACTGATTCCACACTACGACTGCTATCATAAATGTTAGAGCTATCAGAGCTCATACACTCCTCGCAATCATCACCCAACATCTCACAAGGGGTGTCATCCCCAATGTGGCTCACAACATCCTCAAAAGCATCATAAAATGTGTCTATACTATCTGCATCCACATCTCCTACTAAAATCCCAACTGTTGACACTTGACTTTGCACACATGACTCAATGTCAGGCTATGCACCAATAATGCTAGAGCATGAAGCATCATCAACTGACTCCATTGTAATGCCTAGATCACCAACATCACCACTAGGGGACTCCATACATGCATCGGTCCCATATGAGGAAGCAGCTACCTCCTGCACTGGAGAAACACTACTATAGCTGATGTAAAAATCCCCAATAACAGCTCCCTCCATGGAAGAGTCTGAACACTCAGTGATAACTACAGTATCAACTACCTTTGTGCAATCCATAGTGACTACTTTGGGAGCCTTAACCTATTGATGCTCATCACTGTGATTAACCAATGGTACTGACACATCCACATATCCCTGTGAAATAAATCCATCATCAGCACTATGAATAGGACTAGCAGGTGTCATACTAAATATAGGTACATCTACATCATGGGCATCTATTGAGGAAAACTCAAGTCTTCTTCCCTAAAATCTTGATGTCTACCTTCTAAAAGTAGAGACCATATACCTTGCTGCCCTATCTAATGTCACTAGATCTGACAAACTCTCTACCAATCTCTGTTGATGAAGCCTAAGGCTTTCCATACTTTCCACTATGACATTTTATTCCTCTCTTTTTCCCATACTGTTATGACGACTTCCAGAACTAGGCCTCCTATATTTATCCATAGCTAGGAAAAGAGAGAGTGCTGATCACTTTTAAAATATCATCAGAATATAAAAGAATTCATTCTCCACAAGATGGTAGGAAACATGCTCTGATACCACTGTAAAGAACCCAACTGGCTCTTCATAATAAACTAGTTTTTCCTTCAATTTAAATTGCAATTTTTTGTGTATTTTCAAAGAACATATAAATTTCCAATGAATTTCCAAACTTTTAATTTAATTTCATCAACAACAATTTGATATCATTAAATTCTTTTAATACATCAACCATTTTAATTTAAACAAACTATCATTAGTCTTTACAATAATGAAACTCTTGAATTTGGCACCTGACAATTGATATAATGCTTGATAAACTGGATCACATTCATCTATGTTTGACGCAGCATGGAAAGGAGTGTTGCAACCTTAATAAAATGATAACACAGTCCACAAATAAACCCACACAACCCTCCCAAGAATTAATGCACCAGTCCAATTTCAAAATGTAGCTCTTATGACAATACAATATGACATTAATAACTTCATACAACAACCCAATCTTTACACCATTGTCTCACATACATAGCTAATACAAATATGAAAATTCATCTATCAATTTTTCTCCAAGCTTTTAAACTCCAACACTGCTTATATTTGATCAAATCTCCACAACTTGGTATACCTCAGCACCAAGTTCAACATCTACAGATTCAGAATAAATTTCAGAATTCAATTCACAAAATTCATCATCAATCAGTGATGATTCAAATTTCCAAGAGAGGAATCAGTCCTCAAATCCTAGCCATTTCTCATAGCCAAGATACTTCATAAATTTTATCAAATGAACAATGGATATCTTAGAATGAGCTCTCAAGTCCCTTTTTATTCTTTCTTGTGAAAGCTCAAAAACAATTCTTACCAATGTGGGATAAATAAATATACTTTTCCTTTTAATAATTTATTTACTCCAATACTTTAAAATAATACCTTGGCTTAGGCTTCCATGAATTAATTAAATAAATGGCCCCTTCCCATGATGACTCAACCCTCAACTTAAGTGAAATTATAAAGTTAAATTATAAGTTTATAATAATCCATTTAATGATTTAATAATAATTTGGCCACCAAAATAATAATAAATCTCATAATAATGATCCTTTTAATATGTCATCTAAAATAGGAGTCACACCTATTATTTCCCCATGTGACCAAATGCATTTTCCAAAAATAGAAAGGGTCCTTCTCGAACAACATCAAGCTTACTATAAATAGGAAACATGGAAAAACTATGGCAAATGAAGTCTGAATGATGCTAAACAAAAGCCAAACCAAAGCATATTGAATCCTGAAGTAGATTCCCACTAAAAGAGACCCTCTATCCATCCTCATTAGCCTATGAGGGTCACATGATAGGCTAATCCCAAGAGCCTGAAAAATGGGGAAATTACAATCCAGGTATAAAACATGAAATTGATTTGAAATTGAACTTAATTTGTGAAGAAAGAGCACTAGATTGATAAATGTATTCCATTCTACAACTAGTGTGGTAGAGTGGAGGAGCTTTGTATCTAAGGTTTTGAAGGATACATGTATATCCTATCGACTACCAGCCAGTGAGTGAGAGTCTTCCATTGGTCATAGAGATCCCGTTAGGCATGCTGATATCTTTTCATGTATCCAGTGAGAGCTAAGGTTATGTAGAGAGAGAGAAGAGAGATTGATGGATGACTTATGGAGAGCCCAAGAGTGCATGTGTGATATGAGTATATCGAGGAGCCACTCATGGAGTATCAAACACAGATCTACATCCTCTCATCATAGATCAGAGAGATCTGGGAGTCATCGACCATAAGAGCATAGAGATAGATAGAGTGATAGATAAAGCCTTGTGCCACATATGTATCAAAACTCAAAAGATTTTATAAATGAAAAACTTTCTCTACTAGTTAGTTATGTGTTTGATTACTTTATTTTCACCAATAACATAAAACTTAACAAAAAGAAAGAACATGTATAAATGTATTCCAATGTACTTTTCTAAAGCCACATAACCTATAAAACAAACATAATTATTTTATAAGGAATACATAAATACACAAGGAAAGAAAGATAAATTAGGGATCATAATGTTTGAGTTGCATAATATTGATAGGTTCCCTAAAAGAAACACCATCCATATCAGCAACCTTATAAGCATCTAAACCAAAGTCTTCAATTAATACAAAAGGTCCAAGCCAATTAGGGCTAAAATTTCCTTTTTCACTAGGTAAAGCATTCACATTTCTTTGATTCTCATATAATACTAAATTACCTATTGAAAATGATTGTTCAATCACTTTATGATTATACTAGTTCTGAAGAGATTTATGATAAGCTTTTATATGTTCCAAAGCATTTATTCATTGGTCATCTAACATTTCCAATTCTTGTAATCGTTGTTCTCAAAATGTATCCTTGTCAATTATCCCATGAAATAAAACACGTAAAGAAGGTATTTCTAATTCCAAAGGCATAATAGCATCAGTACCATAGACAAGATTGGAAGGAGAAGTACCCATGGTAGTATGAACACTAGTCCTATAAGCCCATAAAGCATAGGTAAGTTGGGTATGCCAATCTTTCGCATGCTTATTAACTATTTTTCTCAAAATTTGTTCAATGATTTTATTCAATGCTTCAGCTTGACCATTAGATTGAGGATAGTAAGGAGTCAAAAATATATGTTGAATTTGATATTTTTCCAAGAATTTCTTGACTTCTTTATTCTTAAAAGAGGTACCATTATTCAAAACTATCATTGAAGGAATACCAAATCGTGTTATAATATTGTTAAGGATGAAATCGCAAATAACATCCACAATTGTTGAAAAAAGAGGGAAAACTTCCACCCACTTCATAAATTAATCTGTAGTGGTCAGGATATACATATGTCCTTGAGAAGAAGCTGGTGAGATTTTTCCAATAAGGTCAAAACCCCAAATACTAAAAGGCCATGGAGAAACTTGATTACGAAGCTCACGAGTAGGAGCTTGAATCAAATAACTATGTTGCTGACATTGAGGACACTTCTTAACAAACATAAAAGAATCTTGTTCCATTGTTTTCCAATAATATCCCATTCTAAGAAGTTTATTGACTAGAGATTTTCCACCAAAATGTCCCCCATAAGAACCAGAATGAGCTTCTGCCAAAGCTACCAAAATTTTGGTTCTACTAAGACATCTTAATAGTAAACCCTCATAAGAATATTTGTAAAGAGTGTTTCCTAAAATGATATAATGCACTACAAGCTTCCTAACATGATTACACATGTTCCTCGTTGCCGATTCAGGAAAAGAACCATCTCTCAAGAAATGAAAGATATGAGAATACCATTCATCCAAATGCAAATTGAAATAATCAGAGGTAACCTTATTAGAAAGTTCAGGGTTTTTAAGAGTTTTTATAGTAAATTTAAGGTTTTTAGCATATTCTCAAGACAAACCAAAGAAGTTGTGCTTGCCATGGCATCTACATGTCAATTATCTTTCCTAGGTAAAGTTTGAATCATATAAGAAGAGAATTGTGAATGAACATCAAGAGCCAAATCTCTATATTGTGTTATTTTATCATTCTTAGTCTAATAACCTCCTTTAGTCTATTCTACAATCAATTGCAAATCTCCATAAATTTCCAAATTTTTAATGTTAAGAGATGAAGCTACTTGTAAGCCAGTTATAAGAGCTTCATACTCTATAATATTGTTAGTACAAGGAAAAGTCAATTTATATGATAGAGGGATCAATTTCTTCATAGGAGGGATCAAGATAATACCAGCACTAGAACCCGTCTCACATCTAGATCCATCAAAATATAATTCCCAAACATCATCCTATTTAATAGCTAGAATTTTTTCATCAGGGAATTCTATTGAAGTAAAGCATGCATCAAAATGAGGACAAGGAGCTTCAGTCTAATAATCTGTTAAGGCTTGTAATATGATAGATAGATCCAAGGTTTGAATGATGAATCTTGAATGCTTGAACCAAATCCATCCAAAGGCTTGAATTCTTAAATCCTTGACCTTCAATGGAGAACTTGAATACTTGAATGTAGATGATTACTTGAATTCAATGGATGGATGTATGATTTCATGATGGAGAAAATGGGAGGAGAAGACTTCCTTTTATACAAGTTTCACCAAAACGTAATATGTAAAATATGATGTAATATATAAAAAGGGAGATCAAGATGTGATGTATGATATATAGGATTGGGGAAGGTAAGATCCTCTTTTTAACCCCAAATTCCCAAAGGAAATATCCAAATTGATTAACCATAAGAAGATGGTCAATGCATAGATGAATCAATCGATGGAGAATATGAAGAAAGGAGAAAACCTTATATTTCATTATGGAAAGAAGTATTGAAATATTAATTGAATTTGAAGACAAATACTAACCTCAAAATATGACAGATTTGGAAAATGATATTTTCTGGTGTCTGTACTTAGTTTCGGGAAATTTTGCAACCGAAATTGGCCTGGAAACACAGAGATAGTGAAAACCTAGAAACTTCCTACTTTTCTGAGCTAGGTTGACCTTGACCCAAATATGGGGGTAAAATCTTGCCCCAGGGCACAATCTTTCCCCTTTACATCAACCTTGACCTGGGTTGCTCCAATGGAAATTCTATTTGCAGATCCTACAAGTTTGTCAAAAAGGGTGTCCAAATTTGTACTATAATTCATTGTCCTACACCTATTCCTGTAAGAAAAATGGTTTTGTTTGTTGGGTGGGGAGGGTTTTTCCTTAGTCAAACCCTGATTTAGGAATTAACCTTGAAATTGAATTGAAATTGTAGTAATAAACAAAGTAATTGGAATAATTCACCTTGCTTATGTTGAAACCCCTGTGGAGGATTCAAATTCTTGAATCCACAAGTATGGATGCTCCAAATGAATGTAGAATTATATGTAGGATGTCTCAAATCAATTGCATTATATCTTCAACACCAATCTTGAATGGATCTTGGAATAGGAAGAAAATTGAATTGAAATGGATGGAGAAATCTTCAACAAAGGGGCTCCATAGAGATTGAATCCTTCAATGGCTACCAATGGATCTCCTTGATGAATTGGATCTTGAATGCTTGAATTCTTTCTTTCTCCTTCTTTCTTTCTTGATGATTTCTTGAATTCTATTGATGTTTGATCATGTAGTTTCTTAGTGAATAATAGATGTGAAAATGAGAGAAGGATTCCTTTTATACAAGTTAAGGCAAAAACTTCTAGAGAGGCCTACATAGGAGAATTAAATTTCAATTTAAGCCTTTACTCTTGGAAGTGGACCTAATTTAAATATCATTTAAGGGTTTACCATTTTGAAGCCCGAAACAACCGACCCAAAAGCAGGAAAATAAACTTTCTGAAACTTGACATCCATAAACTTTCAAAAATTGAAATCTAGACCCAGGGTTAGGGTCAAGGATGACTCTGACCTAGGTTAGGGTCGAGGTGTAAGGTGGAAATATGTGATGGGTAGGTAGGGTTTTGATCAATGCACCTAATAGATGTCCTATACCAACATTGTCCACAATACATATAAATTAAAATGATAATTAATGTAAATCTAGAAATTCTTGTAAAGAATACTAAAATTAAATAAGATGAAATACATACCTCATAATAAAGCTGATTTGAAAATACCTATTTTCTAGTGTCTGTACTGGGTTTCAAGAAATTCTGCAACCAAATTTGGGATAGGAAAATAGAGACAGAGAAAACTCAGAAAGCTTTTTCTTTTCTGAGATAGGTTGACCTTGACCTAAATACAGGGGTAGAATCTTGCCCCAAGGCACAATCTTACCACTTTATGTCGACCTTGACTTGCATTGTTCCAACAGTAAATTTGTTCATGGATCTGAGAAGTTTGCCAAAAAGGGTACTTAGATATGCTCTGCAACTCCTAAAACAATGACTGTAGATATTTGAAAATGGTGTTTTGGGGTGGCTAAATAGGGTTTTGCCTTAGTCAAACCCCCATTTTGGTGATCTCTACCTCCACAAATAGTTGAATGTAATAGAATATGTGTGTATATTGAATGTGTAATGCCAAGATCTAAATCCTCTAGATTGAAACCCTAGCATGAATTGAAATGAGAGAGAAATGCATAGATTTGAATATGATAAAGAAAGCATACCAAGTCCCCAAGGCTAAAGTACTCCTACCAAACTCACAATCTGTAATTGCTACCCCATGATTGTATCTTTGAATGCTTGAATGTTGAAAATGGTGGATCAAGGAAGAAGGAATCTTTCTTGCTCCAAATGAATGTTCACAATAGATTTTCCACAAAAATGCTTGATATCAACAATATCTTGATCTTCTATATCATCCTCTTGCAATCTTGCATCATCACTTCACCATCACTTGCTTGCTTCAATCGAATGTGTGTCCAAATGAAGGCAAAAGAGAGTGCTTATATAGAGATTTCAAGGCAAGACTCCTTAGGAAATGTAAGGGCCCATAATTCAAATTTCACCTTGAATTATGGTCAAATCACAATAAAAAACTAAGGAGGGAAAATAATTAAATGAATTTTAAAGTAAAACCCTTCCGCATTTGGATCTGGAGGCCCGACATTGATTTCAGGGACAGCTGTGACCACAATTTGAGAAGGGGGACCAAAACCTGACAGGGTTCAAGGTCAACCTTGACCTTGACCTAGGTTAGGGTCAACCTTGAACTTGAGTGATGTAGGTTAGGTAAGGAGGATCCAATTAAGGACAGTCCAAACAAACAACAAAACACCACAATGTAGAATAACACAACAAGACAATGTTTTCAACTAAATTTTATTCAACATACCCGTCTGTAAGGCCTTCTGAGTTAGGGCCAAATACAATCAAATTATTTCTTCTATCCCTTAGCTAGTTCAATTCTGGAACAAATCAGACACTGATGGAAGCCCTAAGGAAGATCTGAACTTGAGCTTGCAAGCCTCCAAGTAATCTCCTTGTCTCCAAGCATGCAAACCACTAGCCCTACCATTACAACTATCAAATAAAAATCTGATCTTCAATGTCTCACAGGATCCAAATATGATTCTACTCTCATGTTACTACCAATCTACCCTTAAACATCTACCCAAGCTCTCAATATATAGCCAACTAAACCACAAGTCAGCCAGTTAGGCATTTAGTTATATTATAGGTCCAACCTAGAAGAGTAAACCCAAACTAATGAAATAAATAAAAAAGCATGATGCACCTTTAGATTTAGGTCCACACATGATCCAAGAACATATCCCTAACTTAGCAAGATCCAATTCCATCATACAGAGCCACGCAAGATGAAAACTCCATGTTTCACATGAAACAAGATGAAAATCAATACCCGAGCAAAATGGTCATAACTTTTAACTCATAATGAATTAGGACTTGTGGTCTTAGTAGAAGATATTAGTTTAGGTCCTCTTAATGGACCTAAGAGTGAAAAGTATGATTCATTAAGGATCAATGGCTACATGATGCGTAATTAGCACCTAGAAAGTAGGAAAATACGGCTCTAACGGTAAGGAAAACAACTCTAACTTTGAAATGATCCATCCAATCCTTATACAATCATAGGAGAAGGTTCCAAAATAGGTCCTCAACATCATGTAAGCTTCACACATCATGAAACCAATAAATGAAACAATTATAATGCAAACAACAAAAAATAGGAAATGTTTTTGGTTGATGCAAGATTGTTCAAAGCCTGAGATGCTTCTGCATCAGACACCCCAGGTTTGACAAGATGTTCTCAATGGTTGGAAGAACATCTTCTAGGATTCAACACATAAACCCAAAACTAGTTCTTCACATACATGTCCTCCAATTCTTCACTTTGCATACTCTTCCACTTCATCTTCACACAAGGTTTGCCAATCCATGAAACCAGGAAAATGAACAAGTCCATCAACCAAGTCTTCCTTAACTGATCTACAACCAAGTCTTCCTTAACATGCTCAAGAACAAGAAAAAACTGAATCTTCAACCCTTCACCAAGTATCAAATAAGCACAAGACTCATTACTACCAACCAGTAACTCAAGTCAACAACCAGCAAACAATATCAACATCTCAACATCAAATAAAAGCAAGTCGGTAACACCATCATCACAAAGGTGTTCAACAATAGATAAATCTTCACCAATAGTAGCCTGATCACACCCAACTAGATGCTCTACAATCACCATGTCAGACACAACCAATTGAACATGAAAAAAAAATCTTCTTGTGTGTGTGAAAATTGTACCTGATCTGTAGACACAACACTCAATAAAACATTAGATGTTAGTGATAATCAAAATCGTGCAAAATTGAAAACTATCTAACCAAGCGATTTACTGCCTTCTAATAGGTGCGAGATTGATGTTCTCAGATTGTAATCAAGATCAGTGACCTAGACGACACCTAAATGAAGGATTTGAATGCAATTGATCTAGATATGAATTGAATGCAATTAATCTATTTTTTTGGTATTTTTCTATGCAATAAGAATGATAAACTGATATGAAACTAATCTATATGAAAAAAAACTTGATATGAAACTATGCTAGATGAAATTGATATGCTATGAATGCTATTGAAAATTGATATGCAATGCTAATCTAACAATGATATGCAATATGAATGCAAAAATAAGATTGATCTCACAAAGATGTCGATTCACAAGAGCTTTGATTCTTCAATTCCAATTCTCCAAAATAGTTGTGCAATTCGTAGATGACTTTGGCAAAGTAAGCTTGCAAAATTATGAGATGCTTGGATGCAAATTTGAGAGATGAATTATGAAGAGTTGAGCCTTGTTTTTATAGAAATCCAGGGCTTTGGAGGTGCATGAGAAAAAGCCATAAATCACTCAAATAACTCAGGTTGATTTTTGAGTTATTTTTAAATAAAGATAATTAACTCACAAAAACATTCAAAAGCTAAGTTTTAACTCAAAATAGAGTTTAGCTTTAATTGATAATTGATAGTTGTTTGCTTTTATGATTGTGCATGTTTTATTTATGAATTAATTTAATAATAAAGTGATTTATTTCCAACTTAACTGATTTTTAAAAATAAAACAATTGATTTATGGGTTAATCAATTATTTAATCAAAGTTTTATTAAAAACTATATTATTAAATAATGACAACTTGGTTTAATTAATTAAATAAGAATTTAATCAATTATTCATATGATATTTATTGTCAAAATTAAATAATACAATTAATAATAGATATAATTAAATTTAATTAAACAATTAAGTGGCAAATATTAAATCTAATTAATTAAATATAAAAATATTCAATTAATCAAACTTTAGGATAAATGTGATTTATTGCCAAATAATTACAAAATTAAAGATAATTATGATGATTAGGAATATTGCTAGGAATATTCCCTGATGCAGAATTTAAGATAATCAATTAGATTTGATGATGTTCAGATGTGCCTTAGGTTAGGACTTCGATGTCGATTTCATTCGAATTGTAGATGTAGGAGGTTAATGAACTTATAGCCCATTTTTGGGGTATTACATTTTGCCCCTCTTTGAATTACTGTGTGAAGCACAGTGGTTCAAAGAAAGCCTGTGTTTGATAGAGATATGAAACTGATTCAAAAGATAAACCGATCTCAAGATAGAAACCGATTGAAAGATATTGAGATAGGAGGTCCTGAATGACCAGAGATAATGTTTACTATAGCAGCAATGAACCGATGATTGCAAAAAAGTGTCAAAATGCCTGATTCTGAACCTTAGGATTGATAAGAAGTGAGTGATCCGTTCTAGACTCAATTGTCTTAGTAGAACTAGCAGGTATCACATCCGAATCCTTCAGTTGCCGAAGAACCAAGGAAAGAACACTATGATCTGATGGTTGCAAAAACTGATATAGTTTACAAGATTAGGAGAATACTAGATTGATATGGATCTTGATGAATCTGATATGCCCCAAGTGATGATAGATTTTCCCCGAGCGATGAGGAATTTTGATGAATCAGCAACTAGACATGATTGTTTGTCTTGATTACTGATGAAAGATATTGATAGACTTGATCGATAGAATTTGATTTACAGACTTTGAATGATGTGCAATACCATGCCCCCTTCGGGATTAAAATTGAAATCTGACAAGAAAAGTCAGCGTTATAGTTTAGAAGCATGTTAATTGATTTGAGAAGTGGTTAATTACGTCTGGTGAATGCATTCTGCATCGTTTAGAGGTCCTGGAGACCAAGGTTGACTAGGTTTGATCATGAGTTGACCATAGTTGACCCAGTTGAAATTTTGATAGTTTGATGTAAGATAATCAGTTAAGTTGAAAAATGGATTTCTACTATGATTGAAGGTTGATTATGCAAGTAGTTGACAATATGAATGATCTCAGATTTTGATTTTGATCCTGAAAAAGGATTCTACTTGCTATTTCATTGGAGGAACCTTCATGTGAGATTCAGTTCTTGTTAGACTTGAAGATGCGATTTGAAGAATCATTTAAGCATTGAAGTTTGTTTAGTCATTGTGAGATCATGCAAACATGCAAAATGCAAAGAGACATGCAAGATGAAATGCAACCTAAGACCTAGGACCTAGTCACTGATCATGTGTCGATTTGTTATCGTCATTGAACTTTTAGGTAACCGGATAAATCAATACAATGCCCACTAGCCATGAAACCATAGACATATGAATATCTATTATACAACCATGGCCATATGAATATTGATTTGTATTCAGAATGTTGGATTAGATATAAGCACCAAGGCACAAATGCTAGGATGACCTGAATATCATGTCCATTTTGATATAGCAATTTGTACAAGCATCAAAACATAAATGTCGTGATGACCTGAATATGCCTTGCATGACAAACACATCAAACAGCTAAGAGATCATTCTAAATCTAATGTGAATTACCCGTAGTGACCCTTTATCGTTCACATCCTTAGGTAAGATCGTGTTTCACAGTAGGAGAAAGAACTCACTCAAAAAGATAATAGTTAGATCAAACTTCCTTGAATTTTCCAGGTATCAATGGTCAAGGTATGCATGGCCATCCAATTCAAGATAGAGGCTCTTATAGTCAGACACCATTTCAATTCGAAATTTCCAAAGTTGTTAGATTTTCACATACAAGCAGAAAACCAAGAAAAGATTATGCCCCCAGTCAGCACTTTCTAAATCCTGTAAAGGACATCATTGAGGAGCTCGAAGGGACACGATATGAAAAAATCTCAATGCGAATCAGTAAGCATACAAGGAGATAAAAGTACGTAAAAAGCATAGATTATTTTCAGTTGAGTTTTGATGTTTGATTGCCGTGTTGTAGATGCAAAATCCTTTCTGGAGACGAGATAGATAGAAAGACTCAACTTGAAGCTTCAAAGGACTCTGACTGGATATGACACATCTAAGATATATTGGAGGCCATAGGATATGACATTGATTGCCCCCAAGTGTTAAACATTGATAGGATACAGACGCTTGAGCTGATTGGTGTACAGACCGACTTATTGAAAACTGGAAATGCAGAAACAAACCGGGAGATATGTACAAACTAAAGCAAGACTGAAAGTTGGGAAAGACCAAGATTGTGCTGATAGATGGAGCATTTGGAACAAGTGGCACCTGTTTGCTAGGTTTTCACCATGTTGACAGAGATTCTATTTTTGCTACCAAGGCGCCTGTTTCCAGGTTTTCACCAAGGCACTTTTTCTCTTTTTTTCATTTTTTTGTATTTTTCATTTTTCAATTTTTTTGAATTTTTGATTTTTTTTGATATTTTTGCGAATCATCAAGGTGCCTATTGCTAGGTTTTCACCAAGATGTTCAGTTTTTTCAAGACTTTTTCTGATTTTTAGGATTTTTTCAGGACATTTTACCAAGCATTGAATGCCTTAGGCATAGAATTTCTTCAGATGGAGAATGTTGATTGGTTCTCAGAGCTGTTCTCCTTCAGTCGTTGAGAGTTGATAGGCACCAGAGCCAAAAGTAGCAGTGATAAGAAAGGGACCCAGCCAATTGGGTTCAAACTTCCCCTTGCGTTCTCGATGGGATTGATTTTTAGGATTTTCTCTCAAGACTAGATCACCAACCTGAAATTTTCTATGTCTGACTTTCTTGTTGTAGCCTCTAGACATTATTTTCTGATACACTCTGAGATGATCATACGCTGCTTGCCTACGCTCATCTAGTAATTCAAGTTCTTGTAACCTAGACACTCTGTAGTCATCGTCGGTGACAAGTCCATGCATTTTGATTCAGAGTGATGGGATTTCAACCTCAATAGGTAGTACTACTTCAGACCCATAAACTAAAGCGAATGGTGTAACCCCAGTAGGCATTCTGATACTAGTTCTGATATTGGTTCTGATACTGATTTTGATACTTGTTCTGATACTGGTTCTGATACTTGTTTTGATACTTTTTCTGATACTGGTTCTGATATTGGTTCTGATACTGGTTCTGATACTAGTTCTTATGCTTATTCTGATATTTGTTTTGATACTTGTTCTGATACTAATTCTGATACTGGTTTTGATACTGGTTCTGATACTAGTTCTGATATTGGTAGCTCTTTTTCCATTGCAAACTCCCAACCAAGATCATATCATGCAGTCCCAGTGTCTAGCAATGTGGAGAACAAGAGGGATTGACAAGCTAGTGGAAGAGATGGAAGGCAAGAGAATAAAGGATAATGAAGGGAAGAAATCCTCAAGGGAAAACTCCTCAAGAATACCCAAGCATATTTGGACAAGCAATGAAAGGCTAGCATAGTATAAGTCACAAAATCATAATGCAAGAGTAGGAAAGGATGCAATCCAAAGGAGTAGACATGTCAAGAGGCTTCATAGCACCGTGTTTTACTCTTTCTTTCTTAGATCAAGACCAAAGGGGAAAAGGATAGCGACAGGTGAAAATGAATGGAGGAAAATAAATATGAAGGCTAAACAGGAAGGGATTGAAAGCAAGATCATCATCAGACAACTCACAAAATAGCCAAATGTTTGTGTATAGATCAACATTGTCAAGATCAAAGAGAGAAGATGAAATGGATGAAATATGTAGAAGAACTACGCATGATGCCTGATTGCCAGGTTTTCATCATGGTACTTATCCAAAGTGCCACAAGGGAGTGGTTTTCACCTTAGGATGAAATTTTTTTTTCTCTTTACTTTTGCTACCAAGGCGCCTGTTTCCAAGTTTTCACTAGGGCACATTTTCAATTTTTTTTTTATTTAAAATTTCATTTCCTTTTTTTTATTTAGAAGAAGGCAAGCTTGCTAGATAATCCTCCTTGAAAGGATAAACCATGATATGCCAAGGATTCAAAATGACATGCTCAAAGATGCTGATAGGGAAAGGGAGATGAAAGAGAAAAATGGAGGATAAGGTTTTATGTAAAGCAAATGAGGTTGGAAGATAGGAGGAATAGGCAAGTGAGGAAAAAGGATAGGAGGTAGAAGGATAATGCATGGAAGGATTGTGAAAGGGTAGATGGAAAGGAAGGCAAGTTCAACATCAACACATACCTTGAAGGGTGGTGAGAGAATGGAGGAATCATGAATGAAGGAATACATGAAGGAATATGGTGAATGGATAGAAGAGGTTGTGGTTTAGGCACATGAAATGGAAGAATATTTTTGGAGGGAGATGAAGTGGAAGCCTTTGGAAGCTTGAATGTCAATTTCACTTTTTTCTCAACACCAGACTCTTTCAAGAGAGACTTTGGAATCCATATAGTCATAGGCTTTTTATTTCCTTTTGATGATCTAGAGAGAATATCTTCAATGATGGATTTTGGAACCCATACTTGTCTTGCAGTTTTTTTCTTAGATACCTCTTTTGACTTTATGCCTCTGTGTCGATTAGAAGAGACATGGTGATCTTCTTTTTTTGATGGATTCTTGCATTGCTTCTTTTTCTTGTATTGAACATTCAAGTTACTTCCAAAAGACTTGGGATTTGTGGAAGAGGGAGGATATGAATGGTTTAGATGGGTGGGTGGATGAAAAGGATTCAAGGGTATGCATCTATGTTTATCTTGAGGAAAGATGGGAGATGGAGGTATGTAAGGACCCAAGATGGATGGCGAATCAGGAGAGTTAGGAGGGGAAAGTGAAGGGACATAAGGACCCAAGATGGAAGGAAGACATGAAGCCCTTAGTAGTGGTGGAAGAGGTCCAAGGATGGAAGTGGAAGATGCAAAAGGATAATCAATAAGTTCATCAGCCTCTATATGACAACCAAGGATATCAACATCTTTAGAGTGAGCATTAGAATTTTCAATAGAATCATGGACATCTTGAATATGAGCACCTTCTTTGATAGGATTGTTCAAAGCTTGCAAAGACTTAGGAAGAGTAGAAAGTGGAAGTGAACATGGAGTGGTAGAACAAGAAGATGGAAGACTTTGATCTTGACAAGGATCTTTGGATAGCACAAGTGCATAATTTTTCTTTTGATTTTCAATAGGCTTAACATTGGAAGTAACAACACTATTTTTAACAACCTTAATGGAAGTATCATCTTTGGAAAATGCAAGTGTAGTAAGGTTATTTTGATTGCCAATAAGCTCAACAGTGTAAGTAGTAGCTTGATCTTGCTTAGGAGAAGACTTAAGACATGATGGAATGCATGAAAAAGGGTGTACAGGATCAAAAGAACCATGAAGTGGATAAGAGACATCGGGAAAAGGAGTGGATGACATGGAGGGTTCTTGATCTTGATCTTTCTTTATGTTCTTTTCTTTATCATTTTTATAGTCCTCTTGACATGGAGCCACTTCTAAGGACAAGGAAGCATGTTGGGATTGTATGGATGACTTTGGAAGAGATGGTGGAGGACTAGCTAAAGTAGGGATTATAGCATATGAAGGCTTAGGCTCTTTAGGTTTATCATCATTGAAAGTATTTGCAGCCAAGTGAAGGATAGCTTGAGTTTCTTTAAGAGGTAGCCCTGGAGGATAACTATAAGGAACCAGATGAAAAGTATCAGGGCTTGTGTCGAATGAAGGTTCTGTGAAAGATTTGAAAGACTCAGAAGCTTTAGGAAATGTATGAGTATTGGAGGAAGTAGGGGATGGAAGGGAACCATCACAAGATAGAGGTCCAACATTAACATGATCTTGCTTGAGAGTGTAATCTTTATTTTCAGCTAGAGAGTTCTTAGAGGAGAGATCCTTCTGGTATTGATGTTTCAAGCTAGCACGATGTATTTTATAGTCCTCAGTAGTAGCAGATGGATCATAATCAAGGTATTGTCCACAAAAGCCATCAAAGTCTCTTTCAAAATCAGAATCATATGGATCACCATCACGATCTATCCAATGTGACGGCCCATTTGTAGTAAGCAGGAACGAACGATGAGGAGGAATCTTAGGAATAGAGGTGTCATAGGTATCATTACGTTGTCTGTCATCATAGTCATCATAGTCTCCAAAGCTAGATGTGTCACTCTCTGTGGAAGAGGTATCATATTGCTCAAATTTTTTCTAGGGGCATGGTGACATGTACAACTCTTTATCAAATGGAAAAGAGTATAGAGGTTCTTTTTCTTTCTCAAGTTTGTCAAGCTGGACTTGCATAGCTTGCAGCTGCTTCATCATAGCGGCGATCAGAATTTCTTCCTCATGTGTACTGATTCTTTGAGACATGTGTACTGATTTTCAATAGCTATTGATTTGTTCTTGACACAATGATATTTTTGATAGATTCTGGAACTAGGCTGGAAACATTGGATAT
This sequence comes from Chamaecyparis obtusa, assembly GCA_027943335.1. Classification (NCBI taxonomy): domain Eukaryota; kingdom Viridiplantae; phylum Streptophyta; class Pinopsida; order Cupressales; family Cupressaceae; genus Chamaecyparis; species Chamaecyparis obtusa. The sequence continues at coordinate 581,770 of BSBK01000811.1, read as the reverse complement.
CTTGCAATTTGACAATTTCTGACAACTCTCTCAATTTTTTCCAAATGACACTCTGCAGACTCGTACGACACTGGGTAGTCTATGAAACGATAGTTTCTAAACTCGTACGACAATTGGGTAGCAATGAAATGACAGTTGACAAAACTCATACGATAGTTTCTAACAAGGTTTTGACTTTCTTGAATTTGCTGGTTTGAAAACTTGTACGACACTGGGTTCTCAATCATATGACAGATGGGCAATATTGAAACGACACTTGACAAAACTCATACGACTTTTGACTTCCTGAAATGACTTTTGAATCTAGAAAGAATTTTATGTCAAATTTTGCAAAACTTAAGGTTTTCAGTTTTGGATTGTTTGCAAATTGTACTGTCCAGATTTTGAAGGTTATACCAGATTTGATCATTTTTAATAGCCAAGCAGATAAACAAGCATGCAGAATAGCAAGCAAGTGATTCCAAGCATGTCTAAAAATAATGAACAAGGGCAAAAGCAACCTTGTGCATAAACAATCAATTGACCAAATTGTGCTAATCCCTGAGAGTACTAATTGTGTATGTTCTGAAAAGTTTTGCAATAACACACATATACCTGAAAGTAAAAAATTGGCCTCTCTAGGGTTTTTAGTAATGGTTTGACTCTGCAACTTTTATGATTCAAAGGGGTGAACTCCAATCCCAGCGCACCAGGGTTTTGACACAGTCTGAGAACTTAATCTTCAAGAGCTGCTAGGGAGATCTGACAACCCAACAATGAACCATACCCGTGGAGATTTCTTCCACAAGGACATTTATATAGCAGCTATCACTACCATGGTGAAAATGGCTATTACCACTTGAGGTTCCATCAATGCAGTTTTCCCTATGAAGGGATTGTCCACTATGGTTAACCCTCTCTAAAGATGACTCACAATAGTATACCACAAGGGGACTTGGCTCCAGATCCAAGGTTTTTGACACCTTTTCACTTTTAACCCAAACAAAGCAAGCAGATTAATCTGACATGCTAAGACAAAGTTTTGCTTCACCAAGGTCTATGATGCCAACTCCACGTGATCTATCAACCTTCCTGGGGAGAGAATGTATCAATCAATAAGAGAAGATGCACTAACCAATTTTGATTCACCAAAGCTCGTGATATCAACCCCACGTGATCTATCAACCTCTCCGGAGAGAGAATGTGTCAATCAATAAGAGAAGATGCACTAACCAAGCTGAATGTGAAACACACTAAGTATCCTCCCTACCTACAAGGATTCTGTCATCAAGAAAGATTTCTCTAGGAATCCAATCTCTCAAGAATCACAAATAGTGTTCATAGGGCCTAATTACTATGTGAGCACAGATATATTCCCGAAAGCAAATCTACCAAAAGTACCCAAAAAGTAGAAAGAGGAACACTTAACGCTTAAAGAAAATATGAGATGAGTCCACAAGGTGGAACATTTAACACCTCACACAAGCTGAAAATGAGTCCCCAACTTAGAAAACAAGTGAGTTCCTAAAAGCACAAAAGGGTTGCCAAGTGGAACACTTAACGCTTCTGTCCTGTTGACCCCTCCCCTTTATGGCGCTGAGATTGCAACCACGGGGCGGAAATGAGGGGCCGGTGGATTAGCGAGTCCAATAACCCAAGATAGCAATCAAGATCAATCACAAGTATTCTAAGACTACTTAATGAATCCTTAAGGGTTCACAACCTAGTATCAATTATGCAAGTGTGTAGGAATAGATCAAAAGCATGAAAAGATGCACACAAGCTTGACACATAAGAGATTTATTTTAAGTCCCAAATCAAAATATTATTAGATGAAGGAGAATACCTGGGATCCTTGCAACGTGCTTAGTAGATTTTACCTGATTTTTAGCAATTTTTGTTGAGCTTTACTATGCAAGCAAGCTACGAACTCTCCAACAAGCCAACAAGCAAACAAGATATGCAAGGTATATTCAACTTATGAAAACCCTAGGGTTAGATCTAAAAATCAATTGTTAGGAGCAATAATAACCAGAAATTAATCCAAATGACAACTCATATCATGCATTGAATCATATGAAAAATAAGTGCATACCCATCACAAAATTTTAATTTTTTTGCACTGCATTTGACCTAGTCAACAAGATCTAATTTTTTTGATATGATTTTGGCCACAAAAATAGAAATTCAGAATAGAGACCCCTACTAAAAAATAGAGAGCTTTCCAAAAATGCAAAAATTTTATAAAAATCTCTTCATTTGTGCCCTAGAGACCCATTTTATCAAAATAGACTAGTTTTTGCAAATTGACTATTTGAGGTATTAAATTGCATCCAAATTTAAAACACAAATAATAGACCCCCTATAGAATTTGAAGAGCTTTCCAAAAATGTAAAAATTTCCAAAAAAAATTCTGATTTGCGCCGAAAATTAATTTTTTATGAAAAATAAAAAAAATTATTAAAAATTCAAAATAATTCAGAAAATTCTAAATTTTTTTCGAAGCTTCCCTGATATGTCTCCAACCTGAAAAAAAAATTTCAGACCAAAAATCTAAGCTGTTTGGGAGATAAAATTAAATCTTTGAAACTTTGGGGTTTTAACTCCCAAAAAAAATCAAAATCAGCATGCAAAGGTGGGTTGCCCCACGGTGGGTGCCAGAAATGTGTGTGTGAAAATTGTACCTGATCTGTAGACACAACACTCAGTAAAACATTAGATGTTAGTGATAATCAAAATCGTGCAAAATTGAAAACTATCTAACCAAGCGATTTACTGCCTTCTAATAGGTGTGAGATTGATGTTCTCAGATTGTAATCGAGATTAGTGACCTAGATGACACCTAAATGAAGGATTTGAATGCAATTGATCTAGATATGAATTGAATGCAATTAATCTATTTTTTTGGTATTTTTCTATGCAATAAGAATGATAAACTGATATGAAACTAATCTATATGAAAAAAAACTTGATATGAAACTATGCTAGATGAAATTGATATGCTATGAATGCTATTGAAAATTGATATGCAATGCTAATCTAACAATGATATGCAATATGAATGCAAAAATAAGATTGATCTCACAAAGATGTCGATTCGCAAGAGCTTTGATTCTTCAATTCCAATTCTCCAAAATAGTTGTGCAATTCGTAGATGACTTTGGGAAAGTAAGCTTGCAAAATTATGAGATGCTTGGATGCAAATTTGAGAGATGAATTATGAAGAGTTGAGCCTTGTTTTTATAGAAATCCAGGGCTTTGGAGGTGCATGAGAAAAAGCCATAAATCACTCAAATAACTCAGGTTGATTTTTGAGTTATTTTTAAATAAAGATAATTAACTCACAAAAACATTCAAAAGCTAAGTTTTAACTCAAAATAGAGTTTAGCTTTAATTGATAATTGATAGTTGTTTGCTTTTATGATTGTGCATGTTTTATTTATGAATTAATTTAATAATAAAGTGATTTATTTCCAACTTAACTGATTTTTAAAAATAAAACAATTGATTTATGGGTTAATCAATTATTTAATCAAAGTTTTATTAAAAACTATATTATTAAATAATGACAACTTACTTTAATTAATTAAATAAGAATTTAATCAATTATTCATATGATATTTATTGTCAAAATTAAATAATACAATTAATAATAGATATAATTAAATTTAATTAAACAATTAAGTGGCAAATATTAAATCTAATTAATTAAATATAAAAATATTCAATTAATCAAACTTTAGGATAAATGTGATTTATTGCCAAATAATTATAAAATTAAAGATAATTATGATGATTAGGAATATTGCTAGGAATATTCCCTGATGCAGAATTTAAGATAATCAATTAAGTTTGATGATGTTCAGATGTGCCTTAGGTTAGGACTTCGATGTCGATTTCATTCGAATTGTAGATGTAGGAGGTTAATGAACTTATAGCCCATTTTTGGGGTATTACACTTCTCACTAGCCTCAACAAGGTCAACCACAGTATTAGTAAACACAGGTATCTTAGCAATAATCATAAGTTGCTTTGTAGGTTTCATGTTAGAGTCCACCAACTAATCACAAAAACCAATATCACATTCCTCTTTAACCTCTATACTATCACGAGAATCCTTTTCAAGATGTCTTCTCTCTCAAACCAGTCTACAAATAGGCCAAACAACTTTCCTCTAGATCAACATGCTCCAACTCCAGTAAACTCACAAAGCTCAACAACATTTTCCTTCACAAGGTCATCAACTTGATTCAAGAAATTAGTTTCCCACTGAGGAAACGTCTCATAAATCTTCACTTCCATCACATCAAAAAGATCTGCAATCACCCTAGGGTCCAATCCTCTCGGAGACATCCTTCAAGATCTTTGAAAACCCAAGGGAAAAAATCACCAACAAGGTCTTGGTGTAAACAACCTCAACTTCGGAGATCAATTTGAACACTCTAGATCTTTAACTCTGATATCACTTGACATAGGTTAGGTAAGGAGGATCCAATTAAGGACAATCCAAACAAGCATCAAAACACCACAATGCGGATTAACACAACAAGACAATGTTTTCAACTAAATGTTATTCAACATGTCTGACTGTAAGGCCTTTTGGGTTAGGGCCAAATACAATCAAAGTATTTTTTCTATGCCTTAGCTAGTTCAGTTCTGGAACAAATCAGCAACTAATGGAAACCCTAAGGTAGATGTAAACTTGAGCTCACAAGCCTCCAAGCAATATCCTTGTCTCCAAGCATGCAAACCATTAGCTCTACTATTACAACTATTAGATAACAATCTGATCTTCAAGATCTTGCTAGATCCAAATATGATTCTACTCTCATGTTACTACCAATCTACCCTTAAACATCTACTCAAGCTCTCAACATATAGCCAGCTAAGCCACAAATCAACCAGTCAGACATTTAATTGCATTACAGGTCTAGCCCAGAAGAGTAAACCCAAACTAAAGAATGAAACAAAAAAACATGATGCACCTTTAGATTTAGGTCCACACATGATCCAATAACATGTCCCTAACTTAGAAAGATCCAATTCCATCATACGAAACCGCACAAGATGAAAAACTCCATGTTTCATGTGAAAGAAGCTAAAAATTGATACCCGAGCAAAGTGGTCATAACTTTTAACTCATAATGAATTAGGACTTGCAGTCTTAGTAGAAGATAGTACTTTAGGTCATCACTTTGCATTGAGCCCTAACTGGACTTCACTTGGAAAGATGACATGTCTTGGAGATGTTTTCATTTGCATTGAGCTTTCTTGGGGAATTTGCTAGAGTTTAAAGGCAATATATGGCAAGAGGTAGGTGATCATACTCATTTCATTCTTTGTTGCTTTAGTCTTTTGTTGTATTTGAATCTGCACACCTTTGTGTTTTTTCTTGACCATTGGGAGCTTGTGCTTGAACTAGGGCATTGCCATTCCCATTTTTTTCTTGCATGTCATTATAATGTTCTATTGTTGTCTTATTGTTCACTCTTTTCAAAGACTTCAAAGTTCGTGAGCTTGGGCTAGGGTATCACCATCTTTGTTTATTCCTTGGCTTTGATGTTGATCATATCATTAAGATGCTTTTTTGTTGTCTTAATGCTCATTATTTTGAAAACCTTCAAAGCTTGTGCTTGGACTAGGGCATCATCATATCTATTGTTTTCTCCCTTTACATAGTGGATATATCTTTGTATATGATTGATTGTATGAGATTATTAAGGCATAATGAATGGTTGACTATTAAATTTAAATCTCTGTTAAACAAATATTGATGCTCATTGACCTATGAGGCCGTAGGCTATGTTGGAACATTACTATTGTTACTCATTGATTTGTATCCTTGGGAGCCCGTGCTTGCATCACTGTTGATCCTTCTTGGTTTTGAACACATGTAACCAATTCATTTCATTGAGATAGGGCATTGTAATATATTTGATGCTTCATTTTTTATTTCTATTCCTTATTGATTCACAACCTGTGAGCTTTTGCTATTGTTATCCATTTGGATCTGCATTTCCATTTATTGCATGGAACTAGGGCATCATTAATTATTTCATTAGATGAATTCCTTTTGTTGGTATTGTTGTGTCCATTGATGTGGATGTGGCTTCACCATTCTTGATGATATTGGTATTGATGTTTCATCATCATATATGCTTCTGTCACTTTTATTTGGATACATACAACTCCACCTTTTTAACTTGCATCTATATACCACTGATGCTATGCTTATTGATGTTTCATTTCTCTTATGATGTTGAATGTTATCTTATTATGATGTCTTTGCTTGGTTCACTATTTTCAAGACAATGAAATATGCAATGAGCTCCTTTTGGGAAGTTCACCACATTATGATGTTATGTTATTGATTTTGGATTAGCATTTGAAGCACCATGATTTGATTCTTCACCATTTGATTCATTACTTATGTAGATTTTGACATATGTTTTTTATGCCCCATGCTACATCATTGTTGACCCTATTGATGGTACTGTGGTAATGCTTGAAGCAATGTAGGATGCATATTTTAGAGTACTTACTGAGATGTGTGTTTCTTTTACTATCTGAATCCCATGGATGCCTTTCTATATTTTGATTTAATTTCATGGTGAAGTTACCTCCATTACTTGATGTAGATAAATTTAGCTCTTCTTTTATAGTTCTTCCTGGCTATCCACTTGTAGGATTCACTGCATATTCCATGGATGTTTACTCATTACTTCATCATTCTATTATTGCAATACCATGGATGTTATTGATGCACTATTGAATTTTTTACTAGGACATCATCCTTTTGATCCTTCTGATATATCTATTGCTAATAAAGTATCAAATTGATGAGTGTTTCTCTTTTTGAAAAGATGCAACAACAATATCAAATGTAACATCAACATTTGATGTTTCTGTTGCATTTGGTTGTGATGGTGCATGGTACATCTAGGTTATTATTTAATCATCCCATTTGATGATGTAGGCACTTGCATGCATCATTTCTTTATGGTTGCTCCATTTGATGTATTGGTACTTGGATGTCATTAATGCACCATTACCTACCCATGGTGGCTTTTATGTATTGTGATCTTTAATGTACTTTATTCTCCATTTTTTTATGGTCATGCTCCCATACTCTCTTGGTTGTCTAGATTACTGGTTTTTTTTTTTTTTATGATGATGCTTCTATACTTTGAATTGCCTTGTATGCATCTGGAAGTGTGGCACTCATAGGTGTCCTTGTTTTGTAAATTGGTGCTCCCCATAAGTGGCTCTAGGAAGCTACCCCTTAGGGAGCCCAATTTTCAATGCAATGGCATCTATTGGATTTTGGAAAGGAAATGGAGGGCTCCCTGTATCATTATGTCTTCTTGGATTTTGAATGTTCCATGGTTACTATTTCTTCATTAACTACTCCCTTTTCTAGATCAATGCTCCTCCTTGGGGATATGGGGATAATCATAAAATATGTGGAAATGGAGCTTTTCATGACCCTCATAGCTTCAATGTGGGGTAATAGGAGGGTTTTGTACTTAATCATGGGTGGTCCTATCTTGTGGTTTGGGTTTTGCCAAGGGGATTTGAGGGCCTCCTAATAGTGCCCACATTACATAGCAACACCATTCATTATGTTTCAACACTTTATAATTTCTATTGTATAGACAATAACTATACTTCAAGGATGGCCTTTTGGAATGGCCATCCTTTCAGTACAATTATTATTTGGTCAAGGGTAAGAAACAATGTCATAGCTTATTCTGTACCTGCACATGGAACAAACAAGTTAGTGAAAACATGGTATCTTCTTCTCCATGTAGAATCCTTCTGAGTGCACATGTCTTGGAGCATGGTTCCCTTCTAGAGGTGTATGGATGATTATGCACATGTATAACTATAAATGTGGATAGGTAATTGGATGTCATGCATTGCTTAGATCTCTTGGATCTAACCCAATATTTTTCTCTTGCAGGTTAGATCAAATAGGAGCACACTGGATTCACACTCGGGTCAACACTCCATCATCAATTCAAGCAATGTTTGGTACCCTATTTCTTATGTTCATTTACTTATGCATGTTTTTACTTAGCCATAGATCTCTAGGAGTTGGCTATGCTCATGACCTGTGTGAGCCCAGATGTTTTTCTTTTATTCCTTTATTTGTACTGTACATACAATATTTTCATGTTTAGATAGTTATGATTCAACATATATACATGTAATCTTCAGATGTACATCTTTCTTTTCTTTTACATGTACTTCCAACTTATAGCTCAATAACAAGATCACTTAAGAATGCAAACTAGGGTACCGTAGTCACTCATCTAGTAAATAGGATACCAATTGAATGATTATGAAAATATGGTAATATTTCTGGTGACCTCAACTAAGTGCTTGCCTGATAAGTACCATTTGACCAGTTTCCTTCTACATCCATTGGGCATAGAGTCTTCTGGGTCTCAAAACTGAAATTGGCTCCAAACATAACAACTTATTTTCAACAAAAACCCTAAGTACCTAAGACATATTGATATTGTTATGAGAGACTCATCATGTAAGAATGATGGCCTGTATCAGTGGGCACTCTACTCACTAATACCAATCATTGATGATTTCTTGATGGAGCTTACCAAATGGCATCAACATGTCTCTAACTTATTACTAACCATAGAAAGGAGGAAAAACCAAACTAACACTGAAAAACACTTGTGCTAGAGCACTTAGGGAACATAGAAAACCAAAAAATGAAAAAAAATAACTACTAATGTATAGGGGGTAGTGATTTAACCTCAGTAGCATGATTTGAATCCCATTCACAAGAACTGACAATTCTTCTCCATCCATGGTAGACATTTGGAAGGAATTGTGGGATTTACATTTTGTGATCATGAAGGGACTACTCCATATTGTATTAAATTTTGTGTGCCTTCCTGGTTTACTCTTTATCTCATATCATTTAAGGACCATATCTCCTTCTTTGAAAACTCTAGACATAGTCTTCTTATCAAAAGTTTTCTTCATCTAAGAATTATGAGCTTCAAGATTCTCTAATGATAGTTTTTTGGTTTCCTCAAGCTCAAAAAATTTAACAAGTATGACTTGCATAGCATCTTCCTTTATTAATTCAATTTCTTTAATTAAGCTTAGAGTAGGTAATTCAATAGAAATAGGAAGTCAAGCTTCTTTTCCATAAACCAGCATGTAGGGAGAATTACCTATGGATCTCTTAGGGGTTATTCTGTCTGCCCATAAGGCTAGCTTTAGCTTGTTGTGCCAGTCCCTTTGGTTCCCCTTAATGGTTCACTTGATGATCCTTATCATGTTCTTGTTAGTTGACTCTACCCGACCATTACCCTAAGGTTAATATTTGGATGAAGTGTTCAAGAAATTGTTGTGTCTTAATGCCCATTTAGAGATCTTCATTCCAAGGAAGGCTAAGGTGTTATCTGAGCTGATGGAGTCAGGTGTGCCAAATTTTGACACAATGTCCTGGTAGAAGTTAAGGACATAGTTTTCATTTGCTTCTTTTAGTGCCATGAACTCTATCCACTTAGTAAAGTTATTTGTGGTAGTGAGAATCCATTTATGCCAGTACTAGATGGTGGATTGATGGGTCTAATGAAATCCAACCCCCATTTTGTGAAGGGTTGTTCTACTTTGATAGGATGCAATGGCAAGGCTGCCACCTTTTGTTTGTGTGCAAATAAAGTACAACTATTACATTTTCTTACCTAGGAAAAGGCATCCGTATGAAAACTAGGCCAGTAATACCCTTCTCTTATCACTTTTAAAGAAGTATTCCTTGTTGCAAAATGGCCTCTAGATGCTCCATCATGGAACTCTTCCAGAATTTTATCTATCTGGTTTTTCTCAACACATCTTAACAAGACACCATTATAGTCTTTTATATACAAAAAATCATCTAGAATGAAAAAAGGAATGGGTTGAAGCATCAAATACCTCCTCTTGGCTATGTCAAGACCTTGGGGAAACTCAAAAATTAGGAGGTAGTGCTTCATTTTTATTGCCCAACTTGTAGGATTTGCATTCTTCTTTGAACCTTGATTCATTAGGACAACATCTTCCTCTCACTAACTACTGTCATCTTTTCCTTTTGTCATTTTCTCACATAACCCTTTCCCTCTTATCAACTTAGTAAATTTCATTTGAACATCATATTCCATTACTTTAGTAATCCAACCAACTCTTTTATGGTTCAAATCCTTATTCAAAAGGAAATCTTTAATGTAGGGATGAGCAACCATAAGATGAACTGTATTGTTAGAAAGAAAATGCCTAATTTTTTTCAAAATCCTTACCACTTCTAGGACATGCTTCTCCAAAGAGGTGTAGTTTAACTCATATCCATCCAAACCTTGACTGTGGAAAGCCACTGGTTGCTCCTATTTATCATCATTCAGCTGAACTAACATGGAAGATATGGTGTCAATATTCCCAAATGCATAAAGAATGAAGTCCTTTGAAAAATTGGGGTTTACCAGAGTAGGGGAAGATGTTATTGCCTCTTTTACTTCTTCAAAAAACCTTTTACCTTAACTTTTCCAATGGAAGGCTACATTCTTTTTTAGTATTTGAGTCACAAGCTTCAAAAATGCTATAACATTTGGGATGAAGCTCCTCAAGAAATTGATTCTCCCCAATAAAATTTGTATCCCTTTCTTATGTTATGGTAATGGTAGTGCCAAGATTGCACTTCCTCTCTCTAGGTCAATAGTTGTACCCTCTTTAGAAATAATATGTCCTAGAAGTCTACCTTCATAGACAATGAAGATGCACTTTTTGGGGTTCAATGAGACTCCAAATTCTCTACATCTTCCAAAGATTTGTCTCAAATGAACCAAGTGATCATTAGTATTCTTTGAAAAAATAGTTTTTTCATCTAGATAAACTAGGAAGAACTTATAAATTAGGCCAGCGAATGCCATCTCCATGGATTTTTGGAGGGTTGCACCAACGTTAGATAACCCAAAATGTATATTTTTATATGCCATGCTGCCCCACTTAGTGGTGAAGGCTATTTTGTACTGGTCTTCCTCCCTTACCAGGACTTGATTGTAACCAAAAAAGCCATCTAGCAATGAAAACCTATCAGATCCTAAAAAAAAATGTAATATATGTTCCATGGAGGGCAATGGGTGATGGTATTTAAGTGAGGCCTGGTTGAGGTCTCTGAAATCCACATAGAACCAAATTTCACCATTATTTTTCCTGACAGACACCAAGTTAGAAACCCAGGAAGTATGCTTTATATGAAATATAATGTTAGCCTCAATCATTTTCCTTAGTTTTGTCTTCATTAACACCTCTAACTTGGGGTTAATAGGTCTTTTATTTTTCCTCACAAGTTTAGCATTGGGTTCAAGCTCAATAGTTTGTTGAGCTAAATGAGGGTCAAACCCTTTCAAGTCATAATATTCCCATGAAAAAACATCACTACATTCTAGAATAATGAGACAAAATCTTGTTTCTCTGGTTGGGTACATACCTTTCCAAGTTTGAGGAACTTATCCTAGAGTATCTCAATGAGTTGATAATATTCCTCCTTCACGGTCATGCTTGCCTTATCTCCTCTAAGCTGGTCATCAGAGTTAATAATAGACTCAAGGGTGACTAGTCCCTTGGGTAACTTGTTAGTTTTCAATTGTAGCATCTGATAATTGTATTGATGAGCATGTCTACTCTGATTAGCATTAGAAAATTTAACTTCTTCCATAAAAAAGTTTGATATCTGTTACTCACTTTCAAAGACTTTCCAACTTACATGATTATCTAGGACTGAAGGTCTTACAAGGACCATCACATGTTGTACTTCAGTGTTCTTGACCTCTTTATGAATTTCATATTCAACTCCCATAGGAGCCAACTTGTCTACTTGCTTGTTTTGAATTCTTGGAACAAAAATTAGATTAAAAGAATCAAAACCTTCAACTAGATCCCAAACTCCATTCTTATACATCTTGAGCACATCATTTTTAGTGAGGTTAGTGTTGCAAATTTGATTAACTATCAACTTAATGTCACCAAAGACTTGCAAAAACTTGATGCCATTCTTTCTAGCCCAATATAAACCATGAATTAAGGCCTCATATTTTTCTATATTATTAGTGCGGCTAAAGGAAAAGTGTACAATAGAGTAATACCTTTGATTTTCTAGTGAAACTAGAATAGCCCCTCCTCCTACACCAATATTTCTTCTGGAACCATCAAAGAACAATTTCCATAGATCATTATTTTGTTTCTCTGGATCCTTATCTATTTTCTTCATCAAATTTGGGATCACTGCATCGGGTTTGTGAATGATATACATCCCTATGCCAAACACCTCTATATTTCTAAAGGGATCATCCTCTAGGTTCTCTTCTACCCACTCATCCAAGGAAATATTTGGAATATTCTCAGTAGTGGTCTTTGGTTCTAAAATAATAAGTTCTTGTTCATGGAATATCATATTGGCATTAATGGGACTAGGTGTATAGGGATCCACATGGTCTTTTGCAAAGGCTTTTGATTTAATTCCGATCCTCATACCTTACCTGGTCCTAAAATACAAATGAGACCAATCTGTTGAAAGATATGCACCCAAACTAGCAGTAAAGTCTCTGTTGAGGCAAATGGAAAAGTAGGGTGGTATGTCAATAACATAGACACTGTGAGGGATTGATAAATTAGGACACTCATGTAAGGTGAGGCTTAGGTCCTTTATCACTCCAACTGTACTGATTGATGATCCATATAATTGGAAAACATTCCTATGTAGAGGCTCATAAGGAAACCCTAAGGTGTTAGTAAACTCCTTAGATATCTCTGAACTTCTTGCTCCTGAGTCAATCATATAGTTATGCAATAAAAATTTTCCAATGAAAAGAGTGAGATAAAAGGGGGGAGGCCTGACTTGTGGGGTTTGTTGATTATTGGTGAGTTGCAAGTTGTCCTTCTCATTTTTTTGTTCCTTTCAAGACACCTCATCTAACAAAACCCTAGGTTTCTCTGAAGCATCCTTATCATTTAATGAAATCTTAGATAAAGCATCAACCATTATTTCATTTTGTCCAAGAATGGATAAAGTATCTAACATGATGGAACCTAAGCTTACCTTTGGATTCCCCCCTCCTATAGCAACCTCTAGCTATGATGATGCAAGTTGTGTTGCTACCTTGATAGGATCCTTGGATTCTTTGGGTTGTCCTTGAGGCAAAGCTTGAACATACTTGGGTTGTGAAACCACAACTAAAGTTTTCTGACTAGTAGAAGTTGGTTGTTATGCATCCATGGTCTTCTTCTTAGACCTTGTATTAGTTGAAACTAGGACATAATTATGATTGTCATTGAGGTAAAATTTAACCCCACAAAAATCCTCCTTCTAGAAATTAATGAGAGCCATGTCTGGTGTATTGAGCTCACTTGAGGCATCTGGCTAACTTTGTTGAATCTCAATCTCCTATGGCATCTCTTGTGGAGCCATAACATTATTTTTCACCATGAGAGCTTGGCCAAATATATTGGGACATATTACTTGAACATGCTATTGGTTTCATGGGAAACACCATTGATATTCTTGTGCCATATTATTTTGTGGTACATGAACAAGCTCCCTGGAAGTACTAGGAATGTTGAGATTGTAGGGTTGGATAGCTCTTTGGTTATAGTTTCTAGCTTGGCCTTGCTGATAAGGGGGCCTATTTTGTTGGTATTGAGCTTGATAAGGAGGATGATAAGGATGTTGGTAAGGTTGTAACTACTACCTTTTGAGGTTAACAAGATCATTGGTAAAACTTTGCAAGGTCTTATTAATGTCCTTCAACTCTTGGGACTGATCAATAGATGGACTAGTAACCTGTAGGGAAGGAGCTAGAGCATGTGGAATAGATTCCAAAGCTAGAAATTCTTGAGGGACAGGTTGCAAATTTGGAAAGATAGGAATTGTAGGCCTTGGGGCCATTTTCCCAACTTGGATGAGACTATTCTCATCCCTTAGGGCAATATCAAAGGCTGCCAGTAAGTTGTTCCCTCTCATAGACTAGATCATGAAAAAAATGTCACTATTAAGTGCCCTCAAGTAATACAGGAAAGCATGCTAGCTTGAAGGCCTAATTGCTATTAGAATCTTGTTCCATGTCCTTTGGAACCTAAAATTAAAATCCATCATGTGCTCATGAGGTGACCTCTTTATATTAGCTAAGTGCTCTACCAAAGAAAGGTGGTCAAACTTATCTTCAAATTGATTGGTCAAGGCTTCACCTAGCTCATCCCATCTTGCTATAAAATTAACCACTAAACCCCTAAATGATTATAAAGACTTACCCTTAAGAAATTCTACTAGCAACCTCACAACCACATTATCATGGGTTAAATTATGGAGAGCGCAAAGGGATGCAACATCTCTTATGTGTTCAATGGTCAAAGTTTGATCTTCTCCAGTAAAGATGGGTAAGCTTTTAAGAGATGATACATGTATGTCATTGTGTTTTAAATTTAGAGGGCTACCTTGGTTAAAAGCCACAAAAGGGTGATTCCTAGCCATAGGTGGATTTAAGGGAATTTGAATTACTGGGTCTACTTGAACAGATAGGATTGGTGGGATAATGGCAGCACTTGCAGGAGTAGGATTAGGACCACTAGGTTATGATGTACTAGATTGGGCTTTCTTAGCTACCTTGGTCCTCTTCTTAGATGGAGGTAGCTCTATATATGTAAAAGGATTCTTTCTCTTCCTATTTGGAATCCCACTCATAAGCTAAAGGTTGATTTACATGAAACAAGATTAGAGTTTGTAGGTATGATATCTTTAGAATACAAACATAGTCACTGCTCATAAAAAATAGAAACTCATATAGAAATATCTCAGAATCCTGGCTTAAAGGGTCTCTATCCCACCGAGTGTGCCAAAAATTGTTATCACTAAGGATTGCACTTGAAAGAGCTAAGTATGAAAATAAAAAATATTGTGAAACGTGGGAATACTTTTAGGTTGTGGGGAACCTATGATGAAACTAGACCTCCAAATTAAGGGCTGACTTCCCTAAAATCACCATGAAACTTTAAACTAATTTTTGGGGGAAAAGGGAAGAGAGTGCATAAATTGGAATAACTGAAAGGGAAACTAGGTGATTTGCCAACTTTTAAAGATCCATAGATTGAAGAAATTCTCACAATGAAACATGAAATAGAAATTTGTAACTCACAAATTGATCCTATTGTTTCGATATTCCTTGAAACAAAAAGGTACTGGAGTAAAAAGAAGGGAAGGATCTTCCACAACTTAAAACCCAAATGTACACTGATTAGGACTGAAAATAAGAAAACACTTTTCTGAATATTCAATTTGAACAAAAATGCAAAGTAAAGGATATAACTAGATCACAATAACTAGTGCATCACCATTCCCATTTGTTTCTTTCATGCCATTAAAAATGTTCTGATGTTGTCTTATTGTTCACTTCTTTGAAAGACTTCAAAGCTGGTAAGCTTGGGCTAGGGTATTACCATCTCTATTTATTCATTGGCTTTGATGTCGATCATAGCATTAAGATGCTTTGTTGTTATCTTAATGCTCATTATTTTGAAAATCTTCAAAGACCGTTCTTGGGCTAGGGCATCATCATCTCTATTTTTTTCTCCCTTTACATAGTAGATATATCTTTGTAGATGATTGATTGTATGAGATTATTGAGGCATAATGATTGGTTGAATCTTAAATTTAAGTCTCTATTAAAGAAATACTAATGTTCATTGACCTATGAGGCCACAGGCTATGTTGGAACATTACTATTGTTACTCATTGATTTGTATCCTTGGGAGCCCGTGCTTGCATCACTGTTGATTCTTCTTGGTTTTGAACACATGTAACCATTTCATTGCATGGAGATAGGGAATTGTAATCTATTTGATGCTTCATTTGTTATTTTTGTTCCTTATTGATTCACATCCCATGAGATTCTGTTGTTGTTATCCATTTAGATCTACATTTCCCTTTATTGCATGGAGCTAGGGAATCATTAATTCTTTCATTTGATGATTGCCTTTTACTGGTATTTTTGTGTCCATTAATGTAGTTGTGGCTTCACTATTCTTGATGATATTGGTATTGTTGTTTCATCATCATATATGCTTTTGTCCCTTTTATTTGGATACATAGAGCTCCACTTTTGTAACTTGCATCTATATAACATTGATGCTATGCTTATTGATGTTTTAATGCTCTTATGTTGTTGAATTCTATCTTATTATGATGTCCTTTCTTGGCTCACTATTTTCAAGACAATGAAATATGAAATGAACCCATTTGGGGAAGTTAACCAAATTATGATGATATGTTATTGATTTTGGATCAACATTTGAAGCACCATGATTTGATTCTTCACCATTTGATTCATTACTTATGTAGATTTTGACATATGTTTTTTATGCCCCATGTTACATCATTGCCGACCCTATTGATGGTACTATGGTAATTCTTGATGAAATGTAGGATGTATACTTTAGAGTACTTACTAAGATGTGTGTTTCTTTTACTATTTGAATCCCATGGATGCCTTTCTATCCTTTGATTTGATTTCATGGTGAAGTTACGTCCATTACTTAATGTAGATAATTGTAGCTCTTCTTTTATAGTTCTTCCTGACTGTCCACTTGTAAGATTCACTATATATTCCATGGATGTTTACTCATTGTTCCATCATTGTGTTATTGGGATACCATGGATGTTATTTATGCACCATTGAATCTATTAATAGGGAATCATTATTTTGATCCTTCTGATATATTTATTGCTGATAAAGTTTCAAATTGTTGAGTCTTGCTCAATTTGAAAAGATGCAACATCAACATGAAATGTAAGAGAAACATTTGATGTTGTTGTTAATTTTGGTTGTGATGGTGCATGGTACAACTAGGGTATTATGTAATCATCCCATTTGATGATGTAGACACTTTCATGAAGCATTTCTTTATGGCTGCTCCTTTTGATGTATTGGTACTTGGATGTCATTAATGCACCATTACCTATCCATGGTGGCTTTTATGTATTGTGACCTTTAATGTACTTGATTCTCCATTTTTTGATGGTGCTTCCTGTTACAATTATTTTGTTCATCTTTAGTGACCTAGTTACTAGATGATGCTACAGTACCCTAGTTTGTGTTATTAGGTGATCTTCTTTAAAGTTTGTGTTCATTTCATTTTGAAAAGTACATAAAGGGAAAGGAAATGAACTGCATCTAAGATTACATGTGCATATGTCAATATTAATCATACTATATAAGAGAACTGAAAAGAAAATCTATCTGAGCTCAGACATGCTATGAGCATAGCCATTGCTAGAATTGCATAAATGAGTGCAAATATACATATAGTAATGAACATGAAGTATGGGGATACCAGGCATTTCCTAGTAATGAGTCTATCTCCACGGTGTTCCCAGTGTGCTCCTGTGATCCTGAACTTACAAATAAGAAGAGAAGGGGGTTAGATCCAATGGATCTAAACAATGCCTCATATCAGAGTACCTATCTACAAGCATGCATACGTGCACTCAGCTATACACCTCTGACATGGGCTGTGATCAGGGCATGTACATAAAAGAGGCTTCAGAAATAAAAGAATGCCATTATTTTTACTAATATGTTTGTTCCATGTACAGATGAATGCTCTTGACCTATGATGTAGTCGATGCCAGGAAAACCTCATTTCCTTGGTACTGGCTGCATCATCAGGCAAGAGCACGCATGATGAATAAGGAAGCATTCAGTAAGTGAGACACTCAAGAACCATAGATACATATCAAGTGAAGCATGGTTGAAGCACTAACAACAGAGCATTGGCACAGGGGGGGCTTGCAAATCACATGCAATTAAGTTAGAATAGAGAAGTGAGAAGAGGACTCAAATCTGCATATTGTTGGCATGAACATGATTAGAATCTGCACCATGAATCAGATAGTAAAGGGGCTATAATTAGAAAATCAGTGACAGTATAACATATCATCATATGAAATAATAAATGGATAATGCATGAGCCTCAAGGAATGGAGAAATGAGACACTTATGATAGGTCGAGATGGTGTTATTTTACCAAAAGACACCTTGGTACAAAGCATAAGCCAAGAAACTCATAGGGCATGGTGTCAAGTTTAGAAAACAACAAATGGGATGGTAATGATAGCAACAGTGAATGAACACCAATAAACAAAGAGTTACAATACATAAAGTTCACAGACCGGTGCAAAATTTTTCAAAGAAATAGTGAACATGATACCAGTCATGACATGTGATGCCCTCAGTATACTAGTAGGGTGGATAACATCAATGCCATAGTGTGTTCAAAGCACAACAAATTCAAAGGCCAAAATAAAAGCACAAGCCAAAAACATGATACCAAAGACATTGAGCAGTAATGCAAATAAATGGCCCTCGGCCCCAATCATAGGAGTGGATGAAGAACTCATAAGAACACCTTGAATGTTGTAGCAAGGATACCACATGAGTCTTCATGGGATCCATAAACCATGAACAAAAAATAAATTACAGGGAGTGTCAATAACAAAACATATATACATGATGACATTCAATGAATAGTGAATGAACATTTCGAAGGCACAATGTCAAGTTTAGCAAAGCACCAATGACAGAGGGATGGAGAGCTTACAGGTTGCAATGGTTAGTATAAATACCATACAATAGGTTTTGACAGTTCATGGGCCACATAAAAGATGATAGAGGAACATCAATGATGCCCTAGTTTATGATAGAGCATGGTCCTTGGCCCTCAAAAACAATAGCAATACATGGTAAGAGCTATGAGAATCATCGATCTCATACAGTGAGCAAAGAGGTTAACACATGCCTTCAATGATGCCATAGCTCAAAAATCTCAATCAAATATGGAGAACCAATACATCATGCCCTAGCATTTCATGGGTTTTATCCATGCAGGGCCAAGGATTTGATCCCCTAACAAAGAGGGCTGGGATCAAATACATAGAGGTTCACGGTGCCCCATCAAAATAATACAATGTGTTAGATTAGGTGAAAAACTAATCTCCCAAGAACACCTGCATGCATAACCCTGTCACATGGAAGAAGCAAATAATAGAAAGCAAGAAAAGGCTATGGAGGCCAAAAAGCCAGAGGCATCATATGCACATGAAAACAATCTTTCATTATGATCCAATATGTCAAAAAAATACAAAGAGGGAATCCTTATAAAAGGATACCGAAACCCTAAAGGTAAAAACCCTAAAAAATAAGAAGATGCCTAAGTCTAACTTAAGTGTAGAGTATAATAGACTAATAATTAAATAAATTAATTATTAGCTATAATATGACTACCCTAACACCCCCCCTTAAGTGTAACTTAGGGAGAAGCTAAATGACTAAGGACTAAAAGATGCATGAAAAATAAAATGCATGAAAGAGCAATGGGTCCAGGCAACAAGGCCTGATCAGGTACCCAAGTACAAGAAATAAACTAGATGAAGGAAAAAAAGCCTCCAATCTAGGGAATGTCCCAGAGAAAGGAACAAGAAAGAGCATGAAGCATCTCTAAAGCATGAAGCTACAAACACTGTCAGAAGAAACTGCTGGAACCCCCACTGAAATAGTGCATGACCAGGTAGAGAAGACAAAGTTTGAAGAGCTGATCAATCAAAGAGGTGACCTCCAAAATAGGGATGAATGAGATTCTATATAGTAGATGAACCATCTCACCAAAATGCATAGGTGCCTAGCCACTGCATCCACCTAGTATATAGGAACAAGAACTAAATACATAGATCACTCAACCAAACCAAGGAAGCAATAGAACCAATAGGTGAACCCCCCCCATAATGCTAAATAGGGAGAGGGGTGACAGGAACACTGAAATGCAATGCCAGAAACATTTGCAAGAAGAAGAATCAGGAACACCAACAGTGCAACAAAAGTACAAGCACAGGATAAAGGGTGGTGTCACAGACACACAACATGGGCTAATGTCATGGAAGGTACACTCACTTGACAAAGGTGGATGAGCACAAAAGGCAAAAACATCATAACCCCCCATCACACTTTATAACTGAGTGTGAATATAAACAAACACAAGGTGTACAAGATCCCAGATATGCAAAAGTAGGCACTTTATCTCAGTGCATTTATAGAAAAGAAATGCTACAGAAGAGAAGCATACAATGCTCAGAAGTCAGAAAGAAGAGTGAGCTAGAAGAACAAAAGAAGAGATCCCAGGACCTATAGAACCCAAGTAATCCGCCAGAGTGAGAAAGTGAAAAACTCAAAGGAGAGAAAACTTGGAGTAGAATCTAGATAAAAAACCCCTGCAACTGAATAAATCACAGAACCAGCTTTCCAACAATATCTGGTGAGCCCAAATATGAGTTCGGATGAGTGAGATATGGCTCCCGGAAGGCAAAAAATAAAAATCACCTTTGATAACATAAAAATACTATCAAAATATTATAGGCAAAAAACCTAACCTCCATAATCAAAAAGATCTCAGAAAGAGCTTTCCGACGATATAAAGAAGTCCAAAAATGACCTCTGTATGCTCCAGATAGAGCAAAAACAATCCCAGGAAGTCAGAAAGGCTCCAAAAAATAAATTTTAAGCCCCTGGGGCTAAAAAAAACTGAGCCCCTAGACACATGGCGCACACAGGGGGCTAAACTAAGGGCTTTCGGTCACCCATGTGACCACCACTAGGGCCCATGGGGCTTAAAAACCCATCGGGCAGCTGGCGGAGCGGTGGGCGCTGGGGAGCGACGGAGCCGGTGGCAGGGGCCATGGAGAGCCAAAGCGGAGCGGAGTGCCAGAGAGGAGTCGGTGGTTGCAGCAGAGGGGGTCAGCGGCGGAGGAGCTGCGGTCTACAACGGTGGCCAGCGGGAGGCCACCGGGTGGTGCGGCGGCGGCAGCAAACAAATGCACTGGCTGCATTTTTTTTAAACGCAAAAATCATTAAAAAATGATTTTTTTGAAATTTTTTTCTCAGTTTTCATGCCCGTACGGCACTTAAAACCAAAATTTTTTTGCCTCAGAGTCACGTTGTCCAAAATGGACAAGTTTTATATGGATTCTAGCTCTCCTGAGCCTTCTGAGCGCAATGGTGGCATTCGTTTTGCTTAAAATACCCCCAAAATTTTTTTTCTTTTTTGCAGGCAAAAAAGAAACAAAAAATAACGTCCTGCAGAGAATACTAGAACTAAAATTTTTTGAAACCCTCCTGCTTCTGAATCACTTCAACAAAAACATGAACAACGAGCAGCAAGATGGCTCTGATACCATGTTAGATTAGGTGAAAAACTAATCTCCCAAGAACACCTGCATGCATAACCCTGTCACATGGAAGAAGCAAATAATAGAAAGCAAGAAAAGGCTATGGAGACCAAAAAGCCAGAGGCATCATATGCACATGAAAACAATCTTTCATTATGATCCAATATGTCAAAAAAATACAAAGAGGGAATCCTTATAAAAGGATACCGAAACCCTAAAGGTAAAAACCCTAAAAAATAAGAAGATGCCTAAGTCTAACTTAAGTATAGAGTTTAATAGACTAATAATTAAATAAATTAATTGTTAGCTATAATATGACTAGTCTAACACAATGATGCTTGCAAGAATGAAATGCTAAACAGAGGGTAGTGAAATGGATGCCAAGGCCGCGGATCTACAGATCATCAGTTCGTAAGGGAGATGGTGCCTCATTCCACAACACATCATGACATATGGCCTAGACAAGAACACAACAGGCTAGGGTCTTTCAATGCCAAGAAGAGATGGTACGTATTTCATGGGCTACACCAAGTCTAAAGCAGTGGTATGGCCTTCACGACACCATGTTTCAAATGTTGCAGTGAGGATGAAGATTCAAAATAGACTATGGTAATTACAAATAACATCAATGGAGATGTGCCTTATATGTGGAGCCATGGGCATGAACAAAAGCTTTATAATATAGAGAAAAATGCCAGTAACATTAAAGAATGCAATGAAGTGAAATAAAAATGTAGAAATATGAGTACAATCTCATTAGCAGTGAACACTAATTCAATGCCCTAGCTTCAAATGGGCTATGTATACAAAATGAGCAGTAATCATACATTGATGTCCTAGCCTGTGAACAACATCATACAACAAATCAATGCATAATACTTCAACAAGGCATACAGTTTCAATAGAGGCCATGAAATTGAATACACAAAAGGCCTCAATTAGGGCATATATACAGTAAGAATCAACAAATACAGAGATAGCAGCATCAATTTCAAATACATAGTGAGGTGCTAGAATAGTGGCCTCAATTTTCAAGAGAGTGTTAGCACGAAATCAAATGCACAGTGCCTATTGAACCTACCTCAAAATGCCAATGTCATGAAGAAAAGGATTGTTGTTTCCATATCTAGCCCGAAAATCAAATGCAGAGTACCAGTGGAGTTAGAAACTTGCCAAGTGCCCAGGTGGGAAAAATCCACAATGCTAGCCGAAGGGTTTTAACAAAATGGTCATTTATTTGATCTTCCCCTTCATAGGCTTGAGGATTTATTAAGCATTTTATTTTGCTATGTAACATGGTGAAGATATTTTGATAGGCCTTTGGGTTGGAGTTAAATGATGCTAGGGCATATGCTATGTGTGGGGTGGTTTTAATTTAAGGATGCATTGAGTCATCAACATACTTTCCCCTCTTTTATATTGGGCTTAGAGTTTTGTTATTTTTATATTGGGTGCTTTTTCATGTTAGGTGGATGTGTAATAAATGTGAACATTTCAAATATGTTTTCCCCTAGCTTTTGGGGTTGAGAACTATTTGTTAATGTAAATTAAATTCACTTTATTTGGTATAGGGGTAAATATTTTAATGTAAAAAGTCATTGCAAAAGTTTTATTGTAAGATATCGACAAGTGGTGTTTTTATAAACCCTTGTCAGAATATCATTTATAGAGCATGACTTAGTGGGTAGAATAGTCTTCTTTGACTAGTTATTTTTAGGGGTCCCACTTTCCTCACCCCCTAGAATCTTGAGAATCTAGCATCTGGATTTATGAAGCTTTTATAGCCCTATATGCAGTTATTTTCTATCTTTAGGAGGTTGTGGGTCATGATGCAGATTCCTAGGTTTACTTTTATACCTCTCACTTTTGGTGATTGAGGGGAGTTCTTCTTTCCCTCTTCCTTGGAGGTGAATGCTTGTAGCTCTGGAGAAGTAGATTGATATGTTTGGCTCCTTTCATGGAAAATAATATAGTATTCCTACTCATCCCTATTATTTTTTGAGTTTTCCCATTTGAATTCATGTTAAAGTTATTGTGATCTTGTCATCCTTTACTTTGCATGTTTGTTCAAGTTGAATGTTCAAGGTGTTTTTTAGTTATTGTTCTAATATGTGTACAATTGGTTTTAAGTTGTGGAAGTTTTTCCATTCTTTTAGTACAAATACCTCTTTATTTCAAGAATTGTCAAGGCAGACAGGGTCAAGTTGTGAGTTATGAGATTATTTTAAGTGTCATTATGAGTTCTGATTCAACCTGTGGATCTACTAAGTTCGGTGAATTGCCTAGTTTTAGTTCCAATTTCATGCAATCTCTCTCCCTTTTCCTTCAAAGTTTGGTTAATTTTTATGTGATTCAAAGGGAAGTCAGCCCTTAATCCAGAGGTCTATTCTTGGATAGGTTACCCATAGCCTGAGAATAGTCCCATGTTTCACAGGATTGCTAGGTTCTACACTTAGCCATACTCGGGTGCAATCCCTAGTGACAACAATTTTTGGCACGCCTAGTGGGAAAACTTTTTTTCTCATCATTCATTGGGATTTTGGTGTGATCCTCAGTGCAATCAGCCTTTAAGAGGTAGTTTATTTCAAGCACTATGGTGACTCTTAGAGAAATCTATTGGTTTAAGTAGTTCAAGTACTGATAAGTTTCAGAGATGTCTTTTTACCAGCTCATTTGATAAGTAAGCATGTCAATGCCTAATATGTATTCTCCCTATAACCCCCCATATCATGAGAAGACTACCCATGTACCATCATTCATGCCATATCAAGCTGACCCAGTAGCAACAAATTACCAACATGCACCACCATACCCCCCCACCCAGCATCAAGCATCCATGCAACATTCCTATGAACCACCCTATGAGGGACACCATTACAATACCCAGAATCAGCCCTACCTCATTTCAAATTCAAGCTCCAATGACTGGTTGGTATATTTTTGAGAGGAAATGAGCTCTTTGATGAATGACTATGCAGAGATAAGGTCTCAAAAAGAGGAGCTCTCAAGGCAGTATATGGAGATAGTGGCTCAGAAGGAAGAGTTTTCAAGATAATTAGAGAACAAGATAGCAATTCAGGAGAAGGCCTATGAGAAAAGTCTTGAGGGTCATCAAGAATTAATAAGGGTCATTAAGCTTTTAGCTACAAAAAATGAGAAGGATCTCCGAAAGGAGTTAGAAGAGAAGGATCAGTTGGTTAAGAATCTATTGGCACAAGCACCAAGTCAAGGATATCAAGAGGTCATTGCTGCCCCAATGCAAGAAAGATCACCAAAGGAAGGAAATAAAGACTTAATGTAGTCTTGGAGACCCTCATGGACTATGTATCTAGGTTTCGAGATGCCAGCTCTTTTTAAGGAGGAGATCCAGAAGGAGATGCCTCATGCTACTGAAGAGAACCTAGAATCTTTGCAGACTAGATAGGAGACTCACAAGGTTAAAATCCCAAGTTTCTTGCCTAGTAAGTCCACTAGCACCACTATTGAAATTCCAAGCTTTAGGATCTCTCCTTTAGTTTAGAATCCTAATCAACAAGAGCCTAACCTCCATGCACTTTTAGAGCCTATTCATGACCCTATATTAGATTTCCAGCCACTCCATTCTATTCCTATAGATGAGACACCTAAAAGGTTTGACTTCCTAAGTGACAGTGAGCCTATCCTGTAGTAGATAAAACCCTATAAGCCAATTCCTAAAGAGCCCCCTACACCTCATAGCATTTCAGGCCACCAGGAAGAAGATGATTCTCATATTTTAGGTGTACTTTTTCAAGATGATCATGAGGAACAAGTAGATTTACTATATGATGATGGATTGGAGCAGCCAAATAAGGATAAGAAAGAAAGTGAAGAAGGTGAGAGCCTAGCTGATTTGTTTGAGGAAATGCCCTCTTATATTGAGAAAAATGAAGTAGTGCAAGACTTACTAGTTAAGCTCACTGATTGTGACAAGGAAGATGATGTAGTTGATGCTAACTTAGGACAGCCAAAAGATTTTGACTCTATGATAAATGCTTTCTGGTCAGCTTTTGTTTGTGTTCCTCACCTTCCTGAAATAGATGATAACATGCATGTTCCTAAGGAAGACCTTTCATTAAAAGAGGCTAATGTTGTGCCAGTTATAGAATTTGGGCCTTTTTGCAATAAGGTGGTGGATGAATCTCAAGGATCTTGTTTCTTGGACCATGAGGAGGGGCCAATTATTGTTAAAGACCTGATGCAATTTGATAGCTTGGATGAGCTATTTGAGGTTCCAACTAATGAAGAGGATAGTCCTCTAACTACAGAAGAAGAAATATTATGGAAGACTATCATGGAGGGGAAAAGTTTTGATCAGCATGCTGAAGATACTTGTAGGATGCATACTGAGCAGTAGGAGAGGCCTGGTTTTATTCTCTCTAGGGGGTGTCCTATCATATATCTAGCTCAGATGGGGTCAAGCAAGACATGCATACTCAAGGACTCAATGGAGGGTGATGTCAAGAGTCCACTCCTTGGTGAGCAGGAGCTTATTCAACCTCATCGAACTCCCTAGGAGGAAAGCATCTATGATCTAATTGAGGTTAGTAGTCTGGTATACCAAATTCAAAGGTTGATATGCTAGACAGTTCAGTACATTTTTATGTTCCATGTTCTCTTTGTTGGCGTCAAATATCAAAAGTATAATATTTTGAGGAGAATGGGAAGTTATTTCAACAATCCAGTTAATGGATCTGTCTAACCAGTTTGTTGATACTGGTTAGAGTAGGGTAGGATAGAGGTTTCCAGTTTTTTATGTTCCCTAAGTGCTTGGCACAAATTTTTTTTAGTTTTTAGTTGCTTTTAGCTTGATTTCAGTTTGGTGTGAATAGTAATAAGCAAGAGAAGTTGTCTCTAGTAGTTGGTGGTTTTGTTGAAGCAGGATTGGTTACCCTAAGGAGCCAGGTTCAATTTTTGAGGCTTTATGGCTTTCTGCCCAATGGATCTATAAGGCAATTGGTTAGGATGCTTAGCAAGCAAGCACTCCATAGAGGTTGCCAGAATGTTACCATTATTTTACTCATCTTTGGTGACCTAGTTACTAGATGATGCTACAGTACCCTAGTTTGTGTTATTACGTGATCTTCTTTAAAGTTTGTGTTCATTTCATTTTGCAAAGTACATAAAGGGAAAGGAAATGAACTGCATCTAAGATTACATGTGTATATGTTAATATTAAGCATACTGTATAACAAAATTGAAAAGAACATCTATCTGATCTCACACATGTCGTGAGCATAGCCATTGCTAGAATTGCATAAATGAGTGCAAATATACATATAGTAATGAACATGAAGTATAGGGATACTAGACATTTCCTGGTAATGAGTCTATCTCCACAATGTTCCCAGTGTGCTTCTATGATCCTGAACCTCCAAACAAGAAGAGAAGGGGGTTAGATCCAACAGATCTAAAAAATGCTTGGTATCACAGTACCTATCTACAAGTATGCATACGTGCACTCATCTATACACCTTTGACATGGGCCGTGATCAGGGCATGTACATAAAAGAGGCTTTGGAAATAAAAGAATGCCATTATTTTTACTAATATGTTTGTTCCATGTACAGATGAATGCTCTTGACCTGTGATGCAGTTGATGCTAGGAAAACCTCATTTCCTTGGTAGTAGCTACATCATAGGGAAAGAGCATGTACCCATGATGAAGAGGGAAGCATTCAGTAAGTGAGACACATAAGAACCATTGATACATATCAAGTGAAGCATGGTTGAATCACTGACAACAAAGCATTGGCACAGGGGGGGCTTGTAAAGCACATGCAATCAAGTCAGAACAAAGAAGTGAGAAGAGGACACAAATCTGCATATTGTTGGCATGAACATGATTAGAATTTGCACCATGAATCAGATAGTAAAGGGGCTACAATTGGAAAATCAATGACAGTATAGCATATCATCATATGAAATAATAAATGGATAATGCATGAGCCTCAAGTAATGGAGCAATGAGATAGTTATGATAGGTCGAGATGGTGTCATTTTACCAAAAGACACCTTGGTACAAAGCATAAGCCAAGAAACTCATAGGGAATGGTGTCAAGTTTAGCAAATAGCAAACGGGATGGTAATGATAGCAACAGTGAATGAGCACTAGTAAACAAAGAGTTACAATACATCAAGTTCATAGATCAGTGCAAACATTTTAAAAGAAATAGTGAACATGATACCAGTCATGACATGTGATGCCCTTGGTATACCAGTAGGGTGGATAACATCAATGCCATAGTGCATTCAAAGAACAACAAATTCAAAGGCCAAAATAAAAGCACAAGCCAAAAATAGGATACCAAAGACATTGAGCAGTAATGCAAATAAATGGCCCTCGGCCCCAATCATAGGAGTGGATGAAGAACTCATAAGAATGCCTTGAATGTTGTAGCTAGGATACCACATGAGTCTTCATGGGATCCATAAACCATGAACAAAAAATAAATTGCAGGGAGTGTCAATAGCAGAACATATATACATGATGTCATTCAATGAATAGTGAATGAACATTTCAAAGGCACAATGTCAAGTTTAGCAAAGCACCAATGACAGAGGGATGGAGAGCTTATGGGTCACAATGGTTAGCATCAATACCATATAGTAGGTTTTGACAATTCATGGGCCACATAAAAGATGATAGAGGAACATCAATGATGCCCTAGTTTATGATAGAGCATGGTCCTCGGCCCTCAAAAACAACAACAATACATGGTAAGAGCTATGAGCATCATCGATCTCATATAGTGAGCAAAGAGGTTAACACATGCCTTCGATGATGCCATAGCTCAAAAAGCTCAATCAAATATGGAGAACCAATACATTGTGCCCTAGAATTTCATGGGTTTTATCCATGCAGGGACAAGGATTTGATCCCCTAACAAAGAGGGCTGGGATCAAATACACAGAGGTTCATGGTCCCTGATCAAACTAATACAATGATGCTTGTAGGAATGAAATGCTACACAGAGGTTTGTGAAATGGATGCCAGGGCCGCAGATCTATAGGTCATCAATTTGTAAGGGAGATGGTGCCTCATTCCACAACACATCACGACATGTGGCCTAGACAAGAACACAACAGGCTAGGGTCTTTCAATGCCGAGTAGAGATGGTACATATTTCATGGGCTACACAAAGTCTAAAGCAGTGGTATGGCCTTCACGACACCACGTTTCAAATGTTGCAGTGAGGATGAAGATTCAAAATAGACTGTGGTAATTACAAATAACATCAATGGAGATGTGCCTCATATGTGGATCCACGGGCATGAACAAAAGCCTTATAATACAATGAAAAATGCCAGTAACATTAAAGAATGCAATGAAGTGAAATCAAAATGCAGAAATATGAGTACAATCTCATTAGCAGTGAACAATACTTCAATTCCCTAGCTTCAAATGGGCTATGTATACAAAATGAGCAGTAATCATACATTGATGCCCTAGCCTGTGAACACCATCATACAACAAATCAAATGCACAATACTTCAACAAGGCATACAGTATCAATAGAGGCCATGAAATTGAATACACAAAAGGCCTCAATCAGGGCATATATACAGCAAGAATCAACAAATACAGAGATGGCAACATCAATTTCAAATACACAGTGAGGTGCTAGAACAGTGGCCTTGATTTTAAAGAGAGGGTTAGCATGAAATCAAATGTACAGTGCCTATTGAACCTACCTCAAAATACCAATGTCATGAAGAAAAGGATTGTTGCTTCCATATCCAGCCTAAAAATCAAATGCAGAGTACTAGTGGAGTTAGAAACTTGCCAAGTGCCCAGGTGGGAAAAATCCACAATGCTAGCCGAAGGGTTTTAACAAAATGGTCATTTATTTGATCTTCCCCTTCATAGGGTTGAGGATTTATTAACCATTTTATTTTTCTATGTAACATGGTGAAGATATTTTGATAGGCCTTTGGGTTGGAGTTAAATGATGCTAGGGCATATGCTATGTGTGGGGTGGTTTTAATTTAAGGATGCATTGAGTCATCGACATACTTTCCCCTCTTTTATATTGGGCTTAGAGTTTTGTTATTTTTATATTGGGTGCTTTTTCATGTTAGGTGGATGTGTAATAAATGTGAACATTTCAAATATGTTTTCTCCTAGCTTTTGGGGTTGAGAAATATTTGTTAATGTAAATTAAATTCACTTTATTTGGTATAGGGGTAAATATTTTAATGTAAAAATTCATTGCAAAAGTTTTATTGTAAGATATCGACAAGTGGTGTTTTTATAAACCCTTGTCAGAATATCATTTATAGAGCATGACTTAGTGGGTAGAATAGTCTTCTTTGACTAGTTATTTTTAGGGGTCCCACTTTCCTCACCCCCTAGAATCTTGAGAATCTGGCATCTAGATTTATGAAGCTTTTATAGCCCTATATGCAGTTATTTTCTATCTTTAGGAGGTTGTGGGTCATGATGCATATTCCTAGGTTTACTTTTATACCTCTCACTTTTGGTGATTGAGGGGAGTTCTTCTTTCCCTCTTCCTTGGAGGTGAATGCTTGTAGCTCTGGAGAAGTAGATTGATATGTTTGTCTCCTTTCATGGAAAATAATACATTATTCCTACTCATCCCTATTATTTTCTAAGTTTTCCCATTTGAATTCATGTTAAAGTTATTGTGATCTTGTCATCCTTTACTTTGCATGTCTGTTCAAGTTGAATGTTCAAGAAGGTGTTTTGTAGTTATTGTTCTAATCTGTGTATAATTGGTTTTAAGTTGTGGAAGTTTTTCCCTTCTTTTAATACAAATACCTCTTTATTTCAAGAATTGTCAAGGTAGACAAGGTCAAGTTGTGAGTTACTAGATTATTTTAAGTGTCATTGTGAGTTCTGATTCAACCTATGGATCTACTAAGTTCGGTGAATTGCCTAGTTTTAGTTCCAATTTCATGCAATCTCTCTCCCTTTTCCTTCAAAGTTTGGTTAATTTTTAGGTGATTCAAAGGGAAGCCGGCCCTTAATCCAGAGGTCTATTCTTGGATAGGTTACCCACAGCTTGAGAATAGTCCCATGTTTCACAAGATTGCTGGGTTCAATACTTAGCCATACTTGGGTGCAATCCTTAGTGACAACACTCCCATACTCTCTTGGTTTTCTGGATCACGGTTTTGTTGTTCTTTTATGATGATGCTTCTATACTTTGAATTTACTTATGCCCATCTAGAGGTGTGTAGCTCATAGGTGTCCTTGTTTTACAAATTTTTGCTCTCCAAAGTGTCCCTTGGGGAGCCCAATTTTCAATGCAATAGAATTTATTGCATTTTGGAAAGGCAATGCAAGGCTCCCTATATCATTCTATCTTCCTAGATTCTAAATGTTCCATGATTACTGCTACTTCATTGAATAATCCCTTTTCTGGATCAGTGCTCCTCCTTGGGGTTGTGTCGATAATCAGAAACTCTATGGAAATGGAGCTTTGGATGACCCTCACAGCTTCAATGTGGGGTACTAGGAGGGTTTGGTACTTGATCATGGGTGGTCTTGTCCTATGGTGTGGGTTTTTCCAAGCGGCTTTGAGGGCCTCCTGATAGTGCCCACATTACAGAGAAATAACTTTCATTATGTTTCAACACTTTATAATTTCTATTGTACAGACAATAACTATACTTCAAGGATGGCCTTTTGGAATGGCCATCCTTTCAGTACAACTATTATCTAGTCAAGGGTAAGAAACAATGTTACAGTGCTAGTAAGAAATAATGTTCTAGCACTATTTCTTACCCTTGACTTCACTACTAGAAGCCAAGGGTAAGAAACTATTATCTGGCTATTGATTGTCGGTATTCCTAGGAAGTTTGGTATCTTATGTTACAATGTTGGAAGTTATGCTAGTTTTTTCCTAATAATATGGAGAATTTCATTATCCAATGGAGAAATGTGGAGGTCCCTATGGATAAGCTACTATGGAATTTCATCGCCCCTCATGTTATCTGGAAACTATGGAGAGAACACAATGACAAAGTGTTTAGAGATACTGCCCTCCCTCCGATGGTAATTGCAAAGAAGATTAAGAGAAGTATCATGGAGAATAGCACTACTTCGATTGGTTTGAATCTAGACTTCTTTTCTGGAGGTAATGTTGTTGGCACCAAAAGCAGATCCTCTTCCCAATGGGATAACACCATATGGATTTACCCCCTCCTAGATGGATCAAAGTCAATTTTGACGGTGCGATGAAGGGTAACCCAAGTCCTATAGGTTGTGGTAGGCTTATAAGGGATGACATGGTGAATTGCCTTGCTACTTTGGCACTCCCCATCGATGTGCAGATCAATCATGTGGTAGAGGCTATGGCTCTCCTTCAAACTTTAAAAATTATTAATAAGGACATGTCCCTGAACGTGTGGATTGAAGGCGATTCCATGAACATCTTAAACTGCATTAAAGGTGTGACCAAGCCCTCATGGTCTATTAAGGCTATTATTGAGGAGGCTTGGATTATAATTAATACCTTTACATAAGTTATCATTTCCCACAACTTTTGGGAGGTAAATGGTACTACAGATGAGTTCACTAACATTGCTATCTGGGCTAAGGACATCATGACATGGCAAGAAGGTAAGGATCTGACCATTGATTTGAAGGCCAAGTTGGCATTTGATAGGACTCACATCAAAAGAGCTGATTTGGAATATCTAAAAAAGATATGATGAAAAGACACATGTTTATTAATGTGGTTATAAGGGTTATGGAAAGCCTTTCCTTTCCTAAGATAACTGAGCATAAACATGTGTATATTAGCATGGAGTCTAATTTGAAGGCTGCCATTGTTGTTTATGTTGGAAATTTGGCTAAGTTAGATATCTAGATGTTGTCATTATGGTAACATATGATCTATGTGAAGACCGCATATGACAAAGAGTAGTTATGACAGAGCGCAAAACAAAATTATCTAAGTGTAAGCAGTTTTTTTCCCAGTCTAACCAAAGATAGTTTTGATTGGTGACATCGATATAAGTTCAGTGCTTGCACACTTGAAAATGGATACTATGATGTATAATGAAGACTCACCTAAGAGCACATGTCTATATGGCATGTACAGAAGAAGTTATTGCAGTATTACAAGAATAGAGTTGAAGCCGACAAGATAAACAGAAGAAGATAGAATTGGTAAATAGTTAAGGGATTATTTTGTTTATCAAAATAATGTCTTAATCATATAAAGGGATGACATCCTAGATATTAACCCTTGGGAAGAATGAGTTAATACGTATTTTGTAAAGTGCTTTATGTTTTGTAAAGCTGACCGTAAAAGTTATTATTCCTAATAACTTGTATAAATATAAGACATATGTAATGTGAAGATAGAGTAGCAACATATGTATGCAAAAGATACTAATGCAAAGTTATAAAGTGTGAAAGTCAAGCAAGCAGACTTTGTATGTGCAGGCGAAGCAGAAAAGGTCATATACCTTACCCTTTTTGTAATAAAAAATCATTGTACATTACATGTTTGGGTAGTGAGCTCATCTTGTAATCATTTCATTTGTAATACCAACTCTTAGTAGGGTTGAGGCTTCTAACAAGGCCTAGAGTCTCTTAATCAAGACCAAGACACTATATGTATGTAACAGGCTCCTAACAGGTTCAACATCCTTAACAAGATACTTTTGATTAATGGATCATTGTGGGTATCATCCCCACTGGGGTTTTCCCTTGGCTAGGGTTTCCTCGAGAACCAATAATGTGTTATGAGTTCATTTGCTTTATTGCTATGCATGTTATTTAGTTTACTCTATTTTGCATGTATCATGTTAATTTTTTATATCCATAATTGGGCAAAACTAGAAGTTTGTAGAATACTGATTCACCCCCCCTCTCAGTATTCCCTATTTCTAACAATTGGTATCAGAGCTTAGTTACTCAGAAAAGAATCATTCAGAGAAAGCCTAGTAGCTTGAGTAAGATTTGTATGGATATGGATCAACTACAGAAGAATATTGAAGAAGTTCTTGAATAGATTGATATACTTACTGAAGAAAGAGATACTCTGAAAGGAAAATATGATGATGCAAAGAACCTCATTGAGAAGCTGAAAAAGAAGCTAAAAGAACTAAAATCAAAGAAGGAATCTACAATTCAAATTGAGGATTGTGATGAAAATCTAGAAAAAGAAAATGAGATCCTTAACATGAATTAAAGATAGTAAATATGACATTGAGTTTGAAAGAGGGAAACAACAAGAATGAAGAAAATCTGAAATTTGAGAATGAATATCCGAAATCTAAACTTTGTAAAGTGACATCTAAACTTGAGAAAACCAAATTGCAGTATGTTGAACTTGAAAAGTACAATATAATTGTGAAAGGTGAACTGACTTAGTCTAAGCAACAACTTGAGAGACTATATTCCACTAGTGAGAAGATTGATGAACAAATGTCTTATCAAAATCTATTCTATGATAAAACTGGTCTTGGATTTAACTCATCTAAGGTAAGTGAAGAAACCAAGGAACCAGATCTGAAAGTTTTTGAAAACATATATGAAAAGAAGTTTGATGAAGGTAACAAATTTGAGGACACACCTAAAGAAGAAGAACCACCTAAATAAGAAGAATCAACTAAAGGTACACAAAGAGAATTTAAAGGTAGATGTTTTGCATGTAATACTTTTGGTCATATGAAGAAAGATTGCATAGGTAAGCAATTTAAACCTCATAATGGTTATTGTTATAATTGTCATGGTTTTGGACATAGAGCTATTGAATGTAAGAAGCCTAGATCTAATGATAATAATAATAGTAGAATGTTTAGAGATACTAACCATGCAGATAAGAGACCTACTAAAGATATGAACAGAAGAAATGCAGTAGTATGTTATAGATGCAACAAAGTTGGACACATTGCCAGGAATTATAGATCATAAATCAACTAGATTGGACCAAGATATGGAAACAATAGAATAGTTTGTCAAATATGCAACAAATTTGGTCATAAAATAAGGTTTTGCAGAATGAATAACATGAGAAACCCTAATCCTAGAAGTTATACAAGGAGAAATGAGAATGTAAGCAACAGTCAAAGAGGATGTTGTAGTAACTCAGAAGGAGTGAAGTTTTTTAAAGCCATAGATCAAGGAGACACAATTAGCACAAAAGGTAATTAGAAAGGTGAAGTATCTAATGGTAAGAGTGAATCTCTTCCTAACCCATCTGAAAGTACTTAATTCATAAAGAATGCATTAGAATAGGAACTTAGGATATTGTAGAAGTTAGTATAGGATGAATTGAGTTTTACGTAGTTAATGTGAGGTAGTATGTGATGTAATGATGCTATGGTTAAGAGCGTATGAGCTAATATGAAGTTATGCGAGTTTGCAAGAAGTTTGAAGTTTTGCAAGAAAGCAGGAACAACTTTTTGGAAAGAAGAGGAAAAAGAATTGAATGCGATGTCATAATCTTGAAGTTAAAAGCTTATGATCAATATTAGTTAATCATTCAAGTGATTACAAGTGTTAATGAGATCAAAGCAGTAGTGATTGAAGGAATTTTGAAGGATTTGGTGAGAGAACTTTGTGTCAGATCTACACAAAGCCCTAAATCATGAAATTAAGGTATTTTACTAAGCAAATATATCAGTCAGTTAGAGAATTTTCAAAAGATATGGATGTTTAATTTGTTCATAGCATAAGAGATATAATTAGACCTAAGATCAAAAGGGAACCAGTAGAACCCTTGGAAGAAGACCCTAAACTAGCATTATCATCTGTACCAGATGAAGTTCTGCATTTAGAGAATGTTAGAGGCTATTTGGGATGAAAACTTGAAACCCTGAGTGAAAGTAATTTTACTAAGGAATATGAGAAGCTGAACAATCAAGATATGTCATTGAAAGTAGGATTTGAACATTTGAATGAAAATGAGATCGTAAGATATTCACTACAACATGAATTTGATGATGAAGAATGCACCAAAATCATTTTGAGCAGAATTCATAATGGGAAGTTTTGGTTAGATGACAAACTGATTGATATAATAGTAGACCTAATTCATGAAGTAACTAGTTTATCTAAATAAGGAGTTATACCATTTAATG
Source organism: Chamaecyparis obtusa (assembly GCA_027943335.1). NCBI lineage: Eukaryota > Viridiplantae > Streptophyta > Pinopsida > Cupressales > Cupressaceae > Chamaecyparis > Chamaecyparis obtusa. Next base: position 546,438 of record BSBK01000811.1, on the reverse strand, counting down.
AGAAAAATGTGAAGAAAACAATACTGGATAATACTAAGTCATCCTACAATGGTAGAGGAATAGTGATTAGCAAAGATTCAACAAGATGATGTTAGATATTTGTGCGAGATCTTAACATCTAAGTTTTGTACTAACTCTAGAGAATATGACATGGTAGCTGGTATGATTCATGTAGCCTATTTGATGTGTGTTGATAAATTTCAAGTGGATATGTGTGAAATTTTGAGAATTCAATTATTTGAGAACCTAGAAAAGATTAAGAAGACTAAAAGCTCATAGTTTAGATTCTCATCATTGATTACATATATGTTTTTCCATTTGCTAAGAAGATTTCCATTTACTATTGGAGAAGACTGGAATGATAATAGAACCACCATGGATAGAATCAAGAAAGTGTATCTGAGATACCCTATAGACAAGGTTAATGAGAGTGTAACCTTAGTGATCAAATCATTTCAAAAATTGATGAAGAAAAGATCAAGAATCTCATAGGCTATAGTTGAGAAGTATAAAAATGAAATATGCTTTATGGTTGACACTGACTTTACCTTTATTGAAGTAGTTGAACCTAGAGTAGAATTCATAGACCCTCTTGGATATGAAATTTTTGAAGTTGAAGAAGATGAATATGTGAGTAGATTGTTGAAAAGTAAATTGGATGTAAATAGAAATAGATTTGGGACTTATGAGGAGAACTTCAACTCTGCAAAGTATATACAAGAAGAAAAGTTATCTAAGAAGAGACTGGAAAGAACTATAAAGAAAATTATTAAAGATATAGGAATGTCAGAACAAGAATTCCTAATTGCAAAGAATAAAGAAGCAACACTAAGAGACATTGGACAAAAGGAAGTTTTGTCTGTTCCACCCCTATCAGTAGTTGCAGATGAGACTAGAAATTTGTAGAATGTAGTGAAAGTGGAGAAAGTAGAGAAGGAACATGAAATAAGAAAATCTACAAGATCTTCCGCCACTCCACCAGGTAAAAAAGAGTAAAGGAAATAGCTACTGGACTGGGTAAAAGATAGAAAAAAATAGTTTCCCTAGTGCAGAGGAAAGTATCTGAAATAAAAGATGATGAAGATACTGAAGTCAAGAAGAATAAATGGAAACCTAAGATAGAAAAGGTAAATGAGAAAATTATTAATGATGGAGACTGTTCCAAGATGAAAAAGTATTATGAGCTATACAACTATTCAGAAAGGTTAAACTTGGAGAATGTAGTTGTCAGGCACATGATCTTAGTAGATAAGAAATTTGATACCATTCAAGGGAAGATACCTAATGATTTGTTTGAGAAATTAGTTAACAGGAAGAAGAGAGCAGCTGAAGAAGATAATAAGATCAGAGAAAACTTTGTAAGAAAGCTATGTGAGATTAGAGATGAAGATGATGCAGGGGCATCCAAGGTTAAGGCAGGGGCATTCTGTGTCCTTGGTGAAACTGCATGGAGTGTTAGTATTTTGGCCAGTCTTACTTGGTTGCAGCCTTGACTGATGGTCTCGATCATTGAAGGAAGCTCGGTCATTGAAGGAACTTAGTAGTCTCTGGTGCTTTGTGACATTATTACTTGGTCATGTCTGTGGTGCTTAGTCAACATTAGTGCTCGGTAATGCCTAGTGTGCTTGGTAAATTTACTGACACTCGATAGTTTTGGTTTACTGACTAGAGTTCTGTGTAATTTGTTGAGCTGACTTGGTGAATTTATTATTGGTAGCCATTTTTATGGGCTGACATGCTGAATTAAATGTTTGTATACATTTGTAAGCCAACTTGTATGGCATTTAATTATTTGTTTTGGGGAGTTAAGGGTTTCATCTTGCCGACTTGTGGTTGATGATTAGTATTTAAGTAGTGCTTGGGTAGATTTTTAAGGACAAAATTTGGAGGTAGATCAAGAAGGAGTAGAGAATTTCATGACTTGAAGACTTAGGAAGTTAGATCTAAGAATCTAAAACTAAAGTTGGTGAAGTTGTGGAAAAGTACTTGATGATCTTGTAGATCAGATTGTAATCTGATAGTTGTTTGTAGTAGAGCTAGGAGTTTGCATACTTGGAGACAACAAGATTTCTTGGATGCTTGTGAGCTCAAGTCTAGATCTACCTTAGGGTTTCCATCAGCTTCTGATTGTCTTCAGAGTTGAACTAGCTAAGATTGTATTAGATATGGTTGTGGATCTTGCAGAATTATTTTCTGATTGTAATTGGCCTTAACTCGGAAGGCCTTACAGCTAGGCATGTTAATGAAAATCAGTGTTAAACAATTATTTTGTGTTTCTTTATTGAGTAATCCATTGTGTAATTCTATTGGCTACAAGGTTTGGACTGTCCTTTATTGGATCCACCTACCTTGACTGCATCAAGTGGTATCAGAGTGAGAGTTTGATCTTGTTGAAGCAGAAGGTTGACCTAGCAAGAATGATCTTGCAAAGTTGATCTTCTTGGTGAAGAGATTGTGCACAATCTGGATTGCAGATCTGAAGCACTGAACTTGTGGAATTGTGCCCTAGTTGTTTGCAAGATTGTAGGTTGAGATCTGACTTGTTACAACTTGGAAATTATCACAAGGTGGTCGGTGAGGATTTTTTGTAGAGGGTTTCTCTTATCTTTAAGGATGCCTCCAAGAAGATTGGACCCTAGAGTTATTTCTGATCTTCGTGATACTATTGAATCCTGGATCATAGAGAAGGTGAAATTAGATTTTAGATCTGAGATGGAATTGATGAAGAATGATATGGTCGTCGAGATCATGAGAACTGTTGCTGGTATACCTTGGAATATTGGTACTGAGGATGGCTATGAAGAAGTTGCTCAAGAATTTGAAACTGTTAGATCTAGTGGTGGTGACCGGAGGACCAGATCTGGTGAAGATAGAACTACTCAGTTACCTAGATTTGCTACTTGGTTTAGTAATTATCGAATGGAAGTTTCTACTTTCTCTGGTACTTTGAAGACCAACAATTTGATTGATTGGATTGGTGAACTTGAAGATTTCTTTGAGTTAGAAGAAATTGAAGATCATCTTCAGGTGAGATTAGCACAAACAAAGTTGAAAGGACATGCTACTCTTTGGTGGAAGGAACTACAAAGAGATCGAGAAGATGAAGGTGAAATGAAGATCAATCAGTGGAGGTTGATGGTGACTAAGTTGAAAGCTAAGTTCATACCTACTGACTATGAGATTGACTTGTTTAAGAAGTTGAAGAATTTGAAATAGAAAGATTTTTCTGTTGAAGATTATACCGAGGAGTTCTACAAACTTACTATTTAGTCTGGACACCGAGAGCTTGGTAAGGAAAAGGTAGCTCAGTATGTGAATGGTCTGAGATTCAATATTCAGGATGATCTTGGTATGCTAAAGATTGATTCTATTGAAGATGCTTATCAATATGCTTTGAAGATAGAAGATAAATTGAAGAGGAAACAACCTAGTAACTCCTGAGGGAAGGAAAAGATTGATCACTCAGTGAAGGATAAACTGGCTGATGTAGAAGATGAATAGAAACTTGTGGAACCAAAGAAGAAGATAGGTAGAGTTATCTTTAAGGGTACTTGCTATAACTATGGAGAGGAAGGACACTATTCTTTTGAGTGTACACAAAAGAAGGTTGATCGATGAACTACTGTGATGAATGAGAATATTCATAATGAACCTGAATCAGAGAACTTGCTACTTCGGCAGACATTGCTCGGTAAAAAGGATGAACCTTGTCATAGGAGTAACTTGTTTAGGACCTAATGCAAGACTGAAGGTAAACTCTATGATGTTATTATTTATAGTGGTAGTACTCATAACCTTGTTGCTGAGGACCTAGTTCAGAAACTTGGTTTGAGTAGAATGAAGCATCCTTGTCCTTATAGGCTTGGCTGGTTACAAGATGTTCATGCTTTGGAAGTTAGAGAATAATGCTTCATTGATGTTCAGATTCTCCAGTACAAGGATCTTGTGCTTTGTGACGTTGTGAAGATGAATAGTTGTAATATATTGCTCGGTAGACCTTGGCAATATGATTGTAGAGCTATTTATAACTCTGTCTGGAATGTGTTTACTGTTGAGAAGGATGACATGACATTTTCACTGATGCCTTTGATGGATACAACACTCAGTAGGAGAAGACTGAGTATTGGTAGCCAAGTGGAGATTGTGGATTTAGAGAAAATGAATGATTAGTATGGAGAACTAACCTATACATTGTCAATAAATGACTTGAAGAGACAGAGGAAAATGAAGTGGAAGAATTTGCAAGCAGAAAAGGTGGAGGACTTGTATGTGAAGAAGTAGTTCATGATTTATGTGCTAAATCCTGAAAGATGTTCTTCTCACATATGAACATCTTTTGGAACCTGGGGTGTCTAATGTAGGGGCATCCAAGGTTAAGGTAGGGGCATTCTGTATCCTCAGTGAAATTGCATGGAGTGTTACTATTTTGGCCGATGTTACTCAGTTGCAGCCTTGACCGATGGTCTCGATCATTGAAGGAAGCTCGGTCAATGAAGGAACTCGGTAGTCTCTAGCACTCAGTGACATTTTTACTCAATCATGCTTGTGGTGCTCAGTCAACACTAGTGCTCAGTGATGCTTGGCGTGCTTGGTTAATTTACTATCACTCGGTAGTTTTGGTTTATTGAATAGAGTTTTGTGTGATTTGTTGAGCCAACTTGGTGAATTTATTGTTGGTAGTCATTGTTATGGGCCGACATCCTAAATTAAATGTTTGTATACATTTGTAAGCCAATTTGTATGGCATTTAATTATTTATTTTGGGGAGTTAAGGGTTTCATCTTGACAACTTGTGGCTGATGATTAGTATTTAAGGAGTGCTTGGGTAGATTTTTAAGGACATAGTTTGGGGGTAGATCAAGAAGGAGCAGATAATTTCATGAGTTGAAGACTTAGGAAGTCAGATCTGAGAATCTAAAACTAAAGTTGGAAAAGTTTTGGAAAAGTTCTTGATGATCTTGCAGATCAGATTCTAATCTGATAGTTATTTGTAGCAGAGCTAGGGGTTTGCATACTTGGAGACAAGGAGATTTATTAGAGGCTTGCGAGCTCAAGTTTAGATCTGCCTTAGGGTTTCCATCAGCTTCTAATTGTCTTCAAAGCTAAACTAGCTGAGATTGTATTGGATCTGGTTGTGGATCTTGCAGAATTATTTTCTGATTGTAATTGGCCCTAACTTGGAAGGCCTTATAGTTGGGCATGTTAATGAAAATTAGTGTTAAACAATAATTTTGTGTTGCATTGTTGATTAATCCTCTATGTAATTCTATTGGCTACAAGTTTTGGACTATCCTTCATTCGATCCACCTACCTTGACTGCATCAGAAGACCACTTCAAAGAAATCATGAAAGATCTTGGTATTCATTTGAGAACAAAAAGAAGAACAATTTAGATAATGGGAGGAAATTATGAAGAAATCAATAAGGAAACTAAACAGGCAGTCATAAAGGTGATGACTACAGATGTTGGTAAGCACTCAAGTGCAGCAGATCAAGCTTTGGAAGATGAGCACTAGAAAAGTACCTCTCCACCACCATCAATTAACATTGAAGATGAATCAATGAATGTGGAGGGAACTCATATCATACTAGATAGTTATGATAATCCTTTTAGCAACCTTGCAAATATTTTTGACAATTTGTCCTTAGAAGATCAAGACAAATCAATTGAAGAAGAAAGGAAGGAAACAAGGAAGGAAGAAGAAAAAAAATAGAGATTCAAGAAAATACAGTGGTTGAAGGACAGAAAGGAGAACCAAGCAAAGTAGAAATTAATCCTACCCCTGAGATTGCAGAAAAGAAACCATAGATAGAATCAATTTTTTCTAACTTTGGGAAAGAAGTTGATGATGATGATCAAATGGAGCTGATCTCATCTCTTAAAAAAATTATTGGTAAGAACAAGAAGGTAAAAATCCTTGAAGGATGATTGCTGGAAGTAATAGAGACATTGTAGAATGTTGTGACTAATTAGATAATAGAGGCAGATCCATAAGAAAAATCTAGAGAAGTTATGAAGGCATTTGATAATGAATTCACTAACTTGACAGATATAACTACAATAAAGGTATGTGCAGCCTATGAGGCTAAAGTATTTCATGATATATGTCAAAATATCAAAAATGATATCAATAATTTGGATGTGTGTATAAAGGACTTAAGAAGGAATTTGGACAGAGGAAAATCCTTGTATATACAGTGTACAAATACAGAAAACCATGTATCAGATGTAACTAAGAAGATAAGAACAAAAGAGGCAAAAATTCAAACAGAGGTAAACCTGTTAACCAACCCTAATGTAAAGGTATTAGATTGTGAAAAGAAAATCAGTAAACTAAAGAATGATATAAGAATCCTTGGTGATGAAAGAGACAAGAAATTGAGAACATTTGCTCTTCTAAGAGAGAAAATTTCAGTGAAGATAAGTATCATTGAAGGACAATTGGAAGAATGTCTTTCATCAAAGATATCTTATGAGAAGTTCAACTTTGAAAACCTTCACACATGTGAGATTACATCTTATGGTTTATGTGCACTACTCACTATTGTAGACACCATTAAGAAGGCATGGGAGAATGAGTTAGCAAAGTAAATTTTGTAGATTGTGTTGCAAGCCTGTCGGCTCTACAATTTTGAATCAAGGTAAACATTTTTGAGATCACAGTTTTGGCACCCTTTTTTTTTGTCATTGTTGTCAAAGGGGGAGTGATAGCAGAAAATTGATATATTGTTATATATATGGAAGTATATTCCTAGGGGGAGTATAGATGATATATAAGATATATGGAGATATAAGGACAATAAAGATATATTTTGTTATGGACATAATTTTGGAGTTTTATGACTTAGCCAATTTTCTCATATGTTTCCACCAATTACAAAGGGGGAGATTGTTAGCAATTTGGCTGAGTTAGATATCTAGATGTTGTCATTATGGAAACATATGATCTATGTGAAGACCGCGTATGACAAAGAGCAGTTATGACACAACGCGGAACAAAATTGTCTAAGTGTAAGCAACAGTTTTCCCAGTCTAACCAGAGATAGTTTTTATTGGAGACATCGATATAAGTAAGTTCAGTGCTTGCAAACTTGAACATGGATACTATGATGTATAATGAAGACTCACTTGAGAGTGCAAGTTTGTATGACATATACAAAAGAAGTTATTGCAGTATTACAAGAACAGATTTGAAGTCGACAGGATAAAGAGAAGAAGACAAAATTGGTAAATAGTTAAGGGATTATTTTGTTTATCAAAATAATGTCTTAATCATATAAAGGGAAAAAATCCTAGATGTTAACCCTTGGGTAGAATCAGTTAATATGTATTTTGTAAAGTGCTTTATATTTTGTAAAGCCGGCTGTAAAAGTTATTATTCCTAATAACTTGTATAAATATAAGACATATGTAATGCGAAGATAGAACTAGCAACATATGTATGTGAAAGATATTGATACGAAGTTGTAAAGTGTGAAATTCAAACAAGAAGACTTTGTATGTGCAAGCGAAATAGAAAAGGTCATATGCCTTACCCTTTTTGTAATAAAAAATCATTGTACATTACATGTTTGGGCAGTGGGCTCATCTTGTAATCATTTCATTTGTACTTCCAACTCTTAGCCGGGTTGAGGCTTCTAACAAGGCCTAGAGTCCCTTAATTAGGACCGAGACACTATATGTATGTAACAGGCTCCTAATAGGATCAACATCCTTAACAAGATACTTTTGATTAGTGGATCATTGTGGGTATCAACCCCACCGGGGTTTTCCCTTGGCCAGGGTTTCCTCGAGAACAAATAATGTGTTATGAGTTCATTTTATTTATTGCTATGCATGTTATTTAGTTTACTCTATTTTGCATGTATCAAGTTAATCGGTTATATCCATAATTGGGAAAAAGTAAAAGTTTGTAGAATACTAATTCACCCCCCCCCCCCCCCCCCCCTATCAGTATTCCCTTTTTCTAACAGCTTATCTCTACTTTGTTTCTGCTACTTCTATTGAGGTTTTCTTCTCTAAGGAAATTATGGGTGGTGAGCTTAATCATAGGGAGCCAAAGGATTACATTAAGTGGAAGAAAATGATAGAGGTTTGGGATAAGCTCAGAAAGGGTGGCCTCACCACGTATATGGAACACCTTCACGGGTTCAAAGATGAAGTCAAAATGGTGTTTTTTGAGTCTTGGAAGGATGGTACTATGACCATTTGTGGTATGACTATGAAAATCACTGAAGAGTTTATCCTGGAGGTGTATGGGCTGAGCCTCAAGGGTATGAAGTTTTACAAAGACAAGAAGATCTCCCAAAAAGATACCTAAAGACAAGGTTGAGGCTGAGTTCTTGGTGAAGGATTCTAGTAGCTGTTATTATGTCAATGCTTTCAAGGAGATTTGGGAGAAGGTATTGATTGTTATCATGGAGTATATCACTCTAGATGGTAGGTAAAAGTGTGCTCACTCTTACCATTTTGTGCTTCTTTGACACTTCAGACATAAGGTTAGGGTTTTGTTGCCATTTTTTCTTATGCAGTCCCCTGGTCTCACTATTATCTCCTTGCCTAGAGCCTCTAGGTCCACCAAGGATTTAGTGAAACAAATTAGGGAAGGGGATTACAAAGATGAGATGTATGTTGGTAAAAAATTGAAACTAGATAAGAGGGTGGCATGGATACTGATTCTACTGGTGAGAGTGTTGAGGGCTATGCTACCACAATTAATTCATTTGATGAGGAAAGTAAACAGTCTATGTTGGCTTCAGCCAACATTTTTGGTGATAATGAGAATAGGGATGAGGTTGCTACCGAAGCCATGGATATTAGGAATGATCCTATTGCTATTGAAAAAGATGAGGATGTGAATACAGATGAGGATGTGGGAGGCTAGATGGTCCCTATTCTAGTTAATTATGATATCTCTGAGGAACATGATGTTCCTATCTCCCCCAAGTTGGAAGTGGTTATGGAAGTATAGTTAGAGAGGTTGGAGGAAAACAATACCCATGTTCCTACTGAGAAGGGGAATCTTCCCTCTTCCTCTTGGAACATCCCCTTTGCTAAAATGGTGGACATGCAAGAGCAGAATTTTCAACTCCTAAAAGAGGACATGGATGATAAGATAGACCTCCCTTTTAGTTTCCTCCAAACTATGAAGGCCATGTCTATGTACTCTTTCCGCTTGATGAAATGGGTCTTCCAAGAAATCAAAAGCCTCAACTTGAAATTCCACTCTCTCTGCCAATGTTGATCTTCTGTAGGGGAATTTGGCTAATGGTATGGAGGGGAAGGATGTTAGTAAGATCAACAAGGGTGAGAAAAACATGCAAGATATGAAGGTCAAAATTGATAACCTGGAGAACACTCTGAAGAAGAACATGCTGGATAATAACCTATTCATAGGGTCTGAGATGGAGTGCTTCATGAAAATCAAGGCGGAGATGGATGCTAGTTCTCCTACCAAGAAGCTCTATGATGATAATGAGGATGTGGATGACATTGTTCCTGGAAAATTCACTCAGTCTACTAAAAGGAAGAAGGTCGAGGATAGGATCCTCAAGCTTTTTTATTTCAATGCAGCCATCAAGAAGATTTTAGAGGTGAAGAAAGAAGCGGAGGGAACTCATCTGGAGTTTTCCTAGGTTCTCCTGCTCCTCTGTTTCTGTGCTTTCTTATCTTCTAGGGTTTCTCAGTTGCTAGGTGGGGTCTCCGATTTTTGGTTTTTGTTTTTTTTGCTAGTTTTGGGTCTCACAAACTAGTTTCCAGTCCTATTTCATTTTAGTGAGCTTAATGTTGTTATCTTTCTTGTTTGACTTGTAAGGGGTTTTGGGTCCCCTCAAAACCTATTTTTTCCTATAATCAAAAATAATGTCACAACTTCTTTTGTACCTGCACATGGAACAAATAGCTCAGTGAAAACATGATATCTTCTTCTCCTTGTAGCATCCTTCTGAGTGCACATGTCTTGGAGCATGGTTCCCTTCTAGGGGTGTATGGATGATTATGCACATGCATAACTATAAATGTAGATAGGTAATTGGATGTAATACATTGCTTAGATCTCTTGGATCTAACCCCATCTCTTTTTCTCTTCTAGTTTCTAGATCAAACAGGAGCACACTGGATTCACACTTAGGTCAACACTCCATCATCAATTCAGGAAGTGTCTGGTACCCTTTTGCTTATGTTCATTTACTTATGCATGTTTGTACTTAGCCATAGATCTATAGGAGTTGGCTATGATTATAGCCTATGTGAGCCCAAATGTTTTTCTTTTATTCCTTTCTTTGTACTATACATACAAGCTTTTCATGTTTAGACAGTTATTATTCAACATATATACATGTAATCTTTAGATGTACATCTTTCTTTTCTTTTACATGTACTTCTAACTTACAACTCAATGAACATAAATCTAAACAAGATCACTTAATAACACAAACTAGGGTACTGTAGTCACTCATCTATTAAATAGGCTACCAATTGAATGATCATGAAAATATGGCAACATGTATTATTTTGGGTTTATCTGTGATGTGATGTTTATATTTAGTCTCTATCATTACTTTATTTGACTTTGAAAAGGTGATGACCATTATTGTGTTGAGTCTTAATTAACTTGGTCACCTTGTTTCTTTTATTATGATGGTTCTATGTTCTGAATAATGACCTCTGTGGATTATTTTTTACTCCATGTTTGGAGAGATATGTTTTGATGCTATTGATGATTATTGATCTTTTGTTATGAAACTATGTGAATTGGTAATTGATTTATTGAGATGTCTAGTATGGGATAGACAATTTGGTACTTGAGTTATTGAGATGTCCATTATGGGATGGACAGTTTGGATCCTTGTATATGATGAGGTTTTGTTTATTATGCTCTAGCACTGGTCTTTGATGACATTCATGGTTTATTGATTTATGCAATATTTTATGATTTTGGTTTTTCTTTTTCTTTGGTTCTTTTGTTGGGAGCATTAGGGTAGGTTATCTAGGAGCATAGAAGGGTAGTGGCTTACTTTGGAGGCATTGGAGCCCTAAAGAGGTTTCCTAGATATCCTTTGTAAGTTGACTTAATAAGTGATAATTTAATAAATTTATTAGGATATAAACATTAAAAATATAGTTTTTCCTCACCCATGTCTTGAGTGCTAGTACAAGCAAGGATGGGAGTGGGTGAAGATGCTTTCTCATCTAGAGAGGCATCGAGGTCTGACATAGTTGGTTTTCCTTGTCTATACAAAAGGACTAATGATACCACATAAATTCACTAGGGGCCGAGGTATAAAGATCCTACTAGGTGACCTTAGAGTTTAATCATGTGATGAAGCTTTCCTATATGTGTGTCTTAGGTTCCTATGTTGCATTTGGGTACACCTGATTTGTGTCATGATCATTTTTACTTGATAATCATATACCCTTTACTACCATTTTATCCAGTATACCATTGCATTAGTCTTTCTTTTTTGGTTGTTTCCTTGAGTGAGGCTTGGTTTTTTCTCCTCAGCATGGTGGGAGTGGAATTCTTGGTTCCACGTGGTCAGGTGGTAGTGATTCTATTACCATTGAGATCCGATGTTCATGTCTTTGTGCTCAAATGATCCTTGATACTTCTTCTATCTTCTTGTTCATTTCTTGGATACTTTCTTATTGTTATCATGAGATGTATATCTTGTATTTCATTTTATGTATTGGTTAGTAACATTGATTTAGATGTATATGTACTTGTATTATATCATTGTTATCCCCGCGACATGTGCAGCGGAAGTGGCATTATTATGTCTTCCTTGATGTATCGGTTGTAATATACATTGTATCTTGGTTATATTGATGTAATAGATGTATCTTACTATTCTGGTGAATAAATATATTAGTGTACTTAATGATTTGAGTTCTTTTCATTATGATTAAGTAAAGGATTATGAATAGTTCAATTTAGGTTTTAAAATGAACCTAAGATATATCATATTTGATTTTGTTATGAATTGTTCTTAATAGATTAATTTATATTTACGTAGTTCTATGCCATGGAACCCTTGTGACTTTTAATCTGTAAATGAGTTAAATTTAGGAGTATGTATTGTCTTACGTTATATTGCTTCTACATTTTTATTTATTATTTATTGTAAACTCTTAAGAAAAAAAAATATTCAGTAAACTTAGTAACATATTTTAGGTTAATTTCTCTTGGGTTCCCTTTCTGATATACATAAGATTAGTTTTTTCTTCTTCTTGACTTTGTTTTCTTCTCCATACCGTTTTCATTTTTCTCTTATCTTTAGATGATTTTGCAAAACATTATTGCAACAGTGTGCTTTATGTTTAAAATGATTACATCTATTACATGTTACATTATTATCTATACCAAAGGAATAATAATTTACTCTATGTATTTTGTAAGAAATTCCATTGGCATATCTTCTATGATCATGTGTTTCATAAAACCAATAATCATTTTTCATGTGCCCAATCTTTTTTGCAGTTATAAAATACAATATTATAGTTACGATTTGACACATTTTAAGGATTTTTATCTTGAGTCCATACAAATCTATTTCTTGTACAAAAGGTACAACCTCTTTCTCTATGACTATATTTATGACAAGAACAACAATAAACATGAAATTGAGAGTAATTATACATCACTAAATGATTTTGTCTAATAGGTGGAGACCGTGAGATTTTATTTATTCTTCTTCTTCCAACATCAACAACTTTATCTTCTAATTTATTATTCTCTTTACATTTTGAAGTTGCAATTATATTATAACTTGTGTCTATTTTCTTCCTTAGAGTGTTTCTAACCTTAAAACCTTACCCTTTCTCATTTGTATAGATGTAAAAACTTGTTGAGCGTCATGTTTACACTATGTAATAGCTAGGGATAAGTGATGCTATTCCCTCTCTAGAAAGAGTGACGAGGTCTCTCCCAAGGTTCTTAGTGGTTGTGGTACAACAACGTAGAGAATTAATGAAAGATAATGTGAAAATCACGAGGAGGCATTTTATGGTTCATTTTTTGTAGGCTAGAACAAATAATCTAAGAACACTTTTTTTATTTTTTTATTTTCAAAGTTATCATGCATGCAAACTTATCAGTGCAATCAAAATTGAATTCTAAGATGAAATTCTAACTTTCACCCAGTTTTCAAGAAATATCAAAAGATGAAGGTAATGAGAGATTTAAAAAAATAAATGAAATAAACTCCTAACATACATCAACCATAAATGATTCAAATTGAATATTAAATGTCAGAAAGATAGAGAAAACCCCAAAAATATGAATTAGAATAACTCACAACTCATACCCAACAGATGCAATCACCAATGAAATTTAAAGAAGATATTAAATATCTCAAAATTCATCAAATCACGAAGCCATCCATGTATGCACACACATGAGACAAATTTATACTGAAGCAAAAATAAGAATATCTCTCCCAAATATTCATCATGATGAGTAGATTCAATCACAACTAATACCAAGTTATCAAATCATAGGAACAATCACATAAGAAACATAGTTGGCTCTTGAATCTCAAATTTTTTTTCTTCTCAAAACTCACATATATGGAAGATAAAAAAACCATGAATGAAAAACCAATTGTATATTAGCTTCTAATCTAAAATATCTGACCAAAATTACAATACCCATATGAGTTTAAATAGTTTTTACACCATGAAATTACAAATCCCGTAATTAGGGTTTGGAGTGACTAAAAATTAGAGAAATAAAATTAAAACTAGAGTTTAACTTGATAAAATAACTTATAAGATAATCTATATTATGATAACTTTGATTTGTATAGTTTCTATCACTAAAATCATGCAAAATCAGGCCCAAAACATGCCCTACAAATCTAGAATAAAGTGAAGTTAACAGTCGCTTGAAGAAAAATACCTCCAATGAGCTTGCAACTTAATTTTGATGCATGAAATCGAAGGAATGGTACACTTTTTGGGTATCAAGTTGGTTGAGAACCTTGAGAATGCCAAAAATGACCCAAAACATGTGATCTACAACCTTGAAATTATGATTTTTGAAGAAAAATGAGATTTTGATGAATTTAATGCTTGCTTAATTTTTAAAAAATTTTATCATAAGCCACCTTTGATGATGATAAGAGATGAAAAAATAAGTGGAATAATTCAAAACCAATATTTATTTATGAGGAATAATACAAAGAACCACTTTAAATTTCTCAATAATTGTATCTACCTCATCAAAATCTATGAGTTTCATGGACTCAAGGTATGTTTGTTGATTCTTCTGGAAGGATGTCAACTTGGTCCCGACCTTGTGAATCTCTTAAAGGAATGAAATTATATATATATATATATATATATATATATATATATATATATATATATATATATATATATATATATATATATATATATATATATATATATATATATATATATATATATATATATATATATATATATATATATATCTTCCTTTTCATTTAACATCCATTCCACATCCTCCTTTGAGCTTACGCTGACCAAAATTCCCAAAAATTGTTGAATAATTTTTTTCATGGTATGCAATATTTCCTTTTCCTCATCTTAATATAATTCACAATCAATAGCATCAAAAAAATTCTCAACTTTCTGGACTTTTGGAATAGATGCTTCCCTTATACTTTATATGAAATCTTTCCTCTTCTCATACTCTTTAATATCAAGGTTGATGACTTTGATCCAATCATCAATTTTTTCCAACTCTCCATTTTTATAAATCTCTGCTAAAACATACAGACTCTACCTCTTGATTTTCTTTAAATATTTCAAAATGTTGGCCTAAATCTTGGAACGTCTTTCAATACCATTTTCTCTCGAGATCAAATTATATAATTGGGCTAGTTCTATAATAATGATGCAAAAATTCCTTAAAACCAAATGTATAGTCTCTTTACCAAAATATTATAACATGTTCTCCATTCTTCACAAGCCTTAAGAAACCGGTTAATGCAATTTGGGCCTTCCCTCTTCTCAAGCGCTTCCTGTAATGGTGACTCTGGGTTAGTTTGGTCAATGGGACCAATTAATTGAGCAATGTAGTCCTTGAGGACTTAATTCTATTTTTGGAGACTTTGAATTTTAGTCTCGTCCTCGTGTATTTACTTAAGAAATTAGGAAACACCTAATGCCACCAATGGATTTCAACCTTCTTTGGTGGACTCTCCTAGATCAACTTCCTCTATGAAATAATTACCTGGAGTAACCTCCTCAATACATACATTCAAATGGGGCACTTCCACTTACACTTTCCAACTACCACTCCTTTTCATGCTCACATATGAAATAAGTTGAGCCTTCTTAATTTATAGACTCCCCTTGATGGAATGCTTGACCAATCTAGGAAAGGTCAACATCCTATATTTCTATGTAAGTCCTTTTTTCAAGTTTTTACCACTTTTTCCAACCAAGTAGGCTTGGAGCTTGTTGTTAGTGGATCATATGAAGCTAAATTCATCATCAAAGGACCAAACTACATTTCCTCCTCTTTCTGTTCTTCTTGTAGCTCTTTCTCTTGCAACTCCTACTTAGGAGTATCATCTATCTCTTTTCTCTGAAGATGGAGGTGATGTGGGTTCCTCCTATTGTATGGCTCTTCTAGCTACTCTAGCTGCTCTTCATCTTATTCTAATTTATTTCCCTTAGTTTCCTTAGATTTTATCATTATATTATTCTAACCTTCTTCCAATCCACCCTAGGTGCTGGTTTCTTCTTCTTTATCCATAGTTTCCACCTGTGCATCCCCTTGGGTTGTCTCTTGAGTTTGCACCAGTTCTATTTGTACTTCCTTAGTAGAATCAGAGACTTGCAACTCTACCTCAATTTTTTCTTCCTGAACCTTCTCCATAGAGGGATCCTCTTCTTGGTATTTTGAAGGAACTCGTACATTGAATTGCAGTATCTCATCATCTGCATCCCCACTAGTTCCTATATCTTTGGCTGACACTTCTTCAGTTGAGTCTTTATATCCTAGGATATTATCAAAGTTGGAGATAGAATTTTTCTAGACCCAACTTATCTCACTCATCAAGTTTATGCTCAGTTACTAAATTAGATTCCAATATTTCTACCTATGGATTAGCCTAGTCAATAGCTTCCTTAGGGGTTTTATCTATAAGTCCTCCAAAGAGGGACCTTTATCTTCTCTCTTGGTAGCTACAACTGCTAGCTTGGTTTTCCTTCTAATTAAAGGGACATCATCCTCACTCAACTGTTCTTCCTCTTTCTTCCACTGATAGTTTCAATGAATAGACCATCCTCCAAGTCTCCAATTCTACAGCCTATGGAAAACCATATATTCTACTTAATAGGATCACACAATTCTGCATATCATCAATCAAGTAAGCTATGTGTAGGTCTATTCTTTATATATTTTCTTCTTTCTAGGGGCATATCAGGTAGTCCTTGTTGAGATAAATGTTTAAGGTATTTTGGAAGTAATGTTACTCACTCTCCTTAAAACCAAGGTAGTAAACATTGATAGTTGGAATGAATACCCCTCAATTATATCTGGTTAAATATCTAATATTACATCACCAACTTTATTCCTTACTCTCCTTTCATTTGTATCATAGTGATCGACAATAGTCATGATCAGGTGTAGTGAGATGATTGACACAAGATGCCCTACAACATTAACCAATTTTGAGAAGACCATGGAAGTGGCACCAAATGACCAACCATATGGTTTTGTAATATATTTCAGGAAGGAGTTGAATTCCATATTGCCTATGTTTTTGTTTGTAATCTCATTGTGGAGATCACCCATCTTAGATGGTGGGCCATACCATTTTAATTTTCACTTGATTGGGAGAGCTGACATACCTATTGATCTTGCATTTAGAGACAGGACACTTGTTAGCATGATTTATTGAAAACATAAAAAATAATCTATGAAACACTTTGATCTACTAGAAAGAAAGAAAGTTGGAAAAGAAAACCCCAAAAGAACCTAAAGGAAAAAAGTGTCTAAAAATTTAAAAAACAACCAACTCACTAGTTTCTTCAGACCTTCAAGGAATTGGTTCCCAATTACCTCTTTCACAGTTATAGGACACTGAAACCCCAAAGGCCAAGGGCTTGGCCTTTGGTGGGTAGACATGGTGAAAGAGAGAGGTTTAGGGTTTCAGGTGATCCAATTCCCTAATGTAATGCCCCGCCAAGGAACCCAAGGGAGATTAACCTAGAACTTGATACTAAGTTTGATGAATATTTTTTTTTTCTAAAGTTTACATAACAAGATAAACATTAATGCAAAAGCAATAACCATTTACTCACATTAATACAACAACCAACATAGATTACAAAACTCAAGGGTCCCATGACGTAGAATTACGTGAGAGTAGAACTCATCTAAATATCAACAACAAAGGATTCCATATCATAGATATAATAAATACATCATACATCAATAATTACAATCCTCATGGACAACCATCAATCCTACATAAACTCACATCCACTACACATGTCGTAGGATATGTGGTAATCACTCTAACAATAACAGTACAATATCCAGATTAGGTATCACATGCGATACTCTAATACAAGATTACAATAAAATAATATAAGAACAAATCCACCAATGAAGAATCATAAAGAGCCCAATTGCAGAAAACCATCAAGCACTAGAACAAGGACATCAAATCTAAAATGGTAAAGAATCACTACCACTCGTCCATGTAGATCAAAAAAAGTCTACCCCACCGTGCTAAGGAAATAACAACAGATCCCAATTGGATAACCAATACCAAAGATAGATGAAACCACTAAGGGGATCCTGAAATCTCTCTAACTCCAGGTGTATAAAAGATAGTGATAGGTAAGACTCACTAATCCAGAGACAACCGACACATGTAGGATAACTAGACTATGTATAGGAAGGTATCATCATGTATGTCTAACCCTTAAGTTTCATCCCAATAGTCTCTCTAGACCCCAGCACTCAAGTGACTATACATGGTATCAATGACCTCTCATATAGACAAAGTCATTAACTATACCAGACACACACCTCTCAAGGTGGCAAGCATCATCTCATCCTCCATCTTAGTCTATACTAGCACTCAAGCAGGGGTGAGGATACACATCTTATTAAGTTTATTTTAATACCCATTAATGACATATTAGGTTTTCACTTGATTAAGATTACTTACAATAAGTGATCCTAGCAGCCACTTATGGGCCCCGACACTTATTCCAAGCCACCCCCTACTACACATCTAGGTAACCTACCTTAGGGTCATAGATCCCACATAAATCTAACACAAGTATACAACCAAGTAATCTCAAATCCAGTATCATACACAAGAACCAAAAATGACTACAGATACCCATTTATAGAATTCAGTACAACATGAGCCTACATGGTCAATTTAGGGTGATAAAGCACAACACACACACACACACACACACACACACACACACACCATGTCATAAGATAGAAAACATGTTTATAAGACTCATACCCCAGCCTTTGTATTCCTCCTAGGTCATCTAATGTCCCATTAACACATTTAAGAAAAAGAAAACACTCAAAGATGAATATATAATAGTTACATCATAAAGAATTAAAAATAATACCAATGTGCATTTAAGTTCAATAATGAACGTAAATAAATTCTATGAATCACTAAATAATGTCAATATCTAAAATGTTTTGTAAAGTCTCTCTAATAGTTCAAGTTGATAAAAAACACCCAATTACAATAAATATGTAAACATTTATCCAATTTCTAATCCCTATATATATATATATATATATATATATATATATATATATATATATATATATATATATATATATATATATATATATATATATATATATATATATATATATATATATATATATATATTGCATTTAAAAAAAACATGAGTTTAAAATAATCTAATTTGTATTATAACAAATAATAGATTATATATATAAATATATTCTAACATATATATAGTTTAAATCTAGCTATTATAAAAACCTCATTTATTAAAAAGTATTTATTAAAACAAAATTTAATAAATTTTAATTAATTTAATAAAAATTTAAAATAATAATTAATAAACAAAATTTTAAATAATAATTAAACAAATAGTTAAAAAAAAAACAAAGTGCAAGAGTGGGGACCAGGCCCCACGCGCTCCCACCCTGCGCTTAAAGCGCATGACCCCCATGGCAGGGGTACTGCCTACAACAGTAACCACTGCAACGGTAGTAGTACTATCGTTGATAGTACCTGTTGCCATGCAGGTATGCACAACAAAGGGGGTGGGGGGTGCGATGGCCCCTGACCCCCACTATATTTTTAATTTTTTAATTTTATTTAACTTAATTTTTTTAAATTTATATCTTTTTAAAACATTTTCCCAATGCATTTTTTTTTAAAAAAAACGTGAATACAAACAAATACATTTTTTTTTAATCCGAAGTATGGAACAAAAAAGGTAATTTTTTTTTCTAAAAGCTAATCACATTTTTTTTAATGCATATTGACTTTTCCTTCTTTTATCTTTTTTGGGTTTTAATTTTCTTTATTGTGTACTTTTCCAGACAGTGAATTTTCAACCCAAAATTGATTTTTTTAAAACTAAAAATTGATTTTTCATTCCATAAAACACATCATTTTCTAAAACTCAATAGTTAGACTATAGTCTTGGTTAATTTTTGTTTTCTAAGAGATCTATGATGATTTTTTTCATGAAATTTTGATAGCATAACCCTACTATGCCAAGTCACAATAAATCTTTAAAACAACAGATCTAAGGGTTTTCTAAATACCCAAAAGAATAGAAATTACAAACACATATACTAATATAAAATAAAATTATTTAAGCACAAGAACAATATTTGATTGCAAAATAGAAACTACAAAATGGGTTTTCAAACCCTACCTTGGATCTAATGCAAAATGAAAAATGAAGCCCTTGAAAAATGCATAAATCTGAATCTTCCAAGAATAGATCCAACCAATAGATCTGAAACCACGTAGAATGCAAGCACAAAATTCCAGAAACACAAAAAGCTTTCAAAACATCATGCAACCACAAACACCCAAATTCTCCAAATTGCCAACTCTCCAAAAATCTTCCAAAACCTGCTTAATCCCCAAAATGAATGAACAACTCTCCTAAAGAGATTCAATTTCTCCCTTTCATGCAAACCCCAATGATAACATACCAGTCAATCCCTAAAACAACTCAACTCAAAATTGAAAGTAAATCATAATTATAAAAATAAAATATATTTTATTTGCACAACTCAACTTTGACTCTTTAAAATAAGTTGTTACTTTTTTTAAATCAAATTACTTTTCAACAATACTAATGCACATGTAATTGATTAAAATACATATTAAATAGATTAAATATTTAAAGCATAACAAAACCATACAACTAAATATTTAATTATTCAATAAGGTATAAAAGCATATTTAACTCTAATTTCAATTAAATAATTAATTAAATCTAAATATTCAAATATTTGAATTTTAATTAATTTTTTCAAATCAACATAAGAATATAATTTAATATTTAATTTCAACTATAATCATTAAATCAATAACCACAAAAAATACTCACTTGTGAAATGAATCAACTGAGAACAAACAAAGCAAAACTAAACATGCTCAAAGAAGAGATCTGTATATGATGAAAATCCACCTATTAAGAACAAGTTCAAACATGCAAACATTAACAATAAAGAGCATAATAAATCTATTCTAACATGTTCATAAACTTGTAAAAAATATTAATTTTCACCATAACCTCAGATGAGCATGAAGCTGTGTGTGTGAATTTTGTACTTGATCTGTAGACACAACACTTCTGTAAAACATTAGGGGTTAGCAATAATCAAAATCTTGCAATGAATTGAAAACTAAACTAATCAAGTGATTTACTGCCTTCTAGTAGATGCGAGTGTGAATCCTCAGATTGCACTGAGATCAGTGACCTTGACGACACCTAAACAAAGGATTTGAATGCAATTTTAGATATGAGATGAATGCAATTAATCTAATTTTTTTAGATTTTAGATGCAATTAGATGAAAAATTGATATGAATCTATGATAATATAAAAATTGATATGCTATGCTAATCTAACAATGAAAATTTTAATATGATATGCAATGCTATGTAAAATATGGAAATCTCACAAGTTGAATTCGCAAGATTGATTCTTCAGTCCCCAATTCGATAGCCTGATTGTGAAAATTCCTCAAATTTGATATACTATGATTTCTACAAAGTAAACTTGCAAATTCCTAAGATGAGATATGAAGAGCTAAAGCCTTAATTTATAGAAATCTAGGGCTTTGGAGGTGCATGGAAAAATCCATAAATCACTCTGATAACTCAGGTTGATTTTTGAGTTAACAAGAATAAAAGAATATTTAATTCACAAAAACATGCAAAAGCAGAGTTTAACTCAAAATAGAGTTTAGATTTAATTGATAATTGATAGTTGCCTGCTTTTATGATTGTGCATATTTTATTTATGAATTAATTTAATAATAAAGTGATTTATTTCCAACTTAACTGATTTTGAAAAATAAAACAATTGATTTATGGGTTAATCAATTATTTTTTAAACTTTTATTCAAAAACAATATTATTTAAAAATTGACAACTTGCTTTAATTAATTAAATAAGAATTTAATCAATTATTCATAAGATTTTGGATTTATTGTCAAAATTAAATAATACAATTTAAGAATAAATAAAATTTAATTTAATTAAATAATTAAGTGGCAGTATTAAATCTAATTAATTAAATATTTAGAATATTCAATTAATCAAACTTTAGAATAAATAGGATTTATCGCCAAATAATCATAAAATTAAAAATAATTATGATAAATGGGAATATTGCTAAGAATATTCCTTGATGCAGATTTTAGGATAATCAATTAAGATTCGATGATGTTCAGATGTGCCTTAGGTTTGGACTTCGATGTTGATTTCATTTGAATTGTTGATGTAGGAGGTTAATGAACCTATAGCCCATTTTTGGAGTATTACAGAAGCAAGTGCACCCAAGACTTGCTTGATTTAAGCTCTTAGAGAGGTTGTGGGTGTACTCTCCCAACACAAGTATAGATCCCACTACAAATGCAAGATAAAATAAAGATTTGAGATGCTCAAGAAGAAGTTATAGAAGCAACTCCCAAACACTCAAATGCAAGAGGCCAAATAAGTTCAAGGAGGAGCTATGAAAGCAATCATCAAGCTCTATGACATGCAAGTGATAAAAATGAAATGAAGCTAAAAATGAAACTAAGTCTACAATCTTGAAATAAATCTATCAACTACCAAATTGTTAGCAAAATTCTAAATGCAAGAAAGAAAACTAACATAATAACTCTAATGCAAGAATGAATGTATTTTGCTTGAGACAAGGGTCCTATTTATAGGATTTTGGAGGGCTAGGGAGAGGTGGCATCTATGTGTAATCCACATAATTGCCACCAAAGAGACACATAATCTATGCAATGTCCAAGACTTTCTCACACGTGTGAGCAACTTGGGATGTGAGAGGTCAATATGTACTTCAAGTACATGTGTAAGTGTGTGTAAGAGATGTGTAAGAGAGAAAGTCCATTTTCATAATTTTAGAAGGTGTAAGAAGTGTCATCAAAATGGTAAGAAGCTTTGTTTGTGCAATTTTTAGCAATTTTTGAAAAGATAATTTTTAAAAATTTTCTCACACGTGTGAGTAAATAATTAGGACTAATGGATGTAGGAATCCAAAAATTAGCTTAATTAACCTTAGTTAATTAGTGATTAGGTTTATTAGACAAAAAGTGATGTGTGTAGGATAGCATCTAGGTTAGATTTAGGATTAAATTAAATAAAATTTAATTTAATCATGGCTTAGTAGAAATAAAGAATGTGAGGGAATTAAATAAATTAAAAATTTATTTAAAAGGGGAATATGAAGGAGCATGTATTAAATTAAATTTAATATATTAGTGAATTTAAATTTAATTCAAATACTATAATTAGTGAATTTATTTAATTAAATAAATAGATGAATTTAAAAAATATAATTAATTAAAAATTAACTATAATGTTACTTAGAGTCATTAATTAAATTAAATTTAATTAATGTTAAAAGAAAAATTTATGTGTCTACATTTTGCCCCTTTTTGATGCAGTGTCAAAAATGACATCATGTTAAAGAAAAGAAAACATAGATGCCCCAAAGGAAAAGTCAGTAGGAGGATGTGCCCCATTGAGAAAATAGGCCAAAAAATAAAAAAAATTTGGTCAATTTTCGTGAAAGGAGGGAAAAAAAGACTTTGCATGACTTAAAAAAAAGGGAGGAAAAAAGAAAAAGAAAGGGCCCAAAAAGACCCTCTCCCTTTTTTGAAAAAAGGGACCCCTTATAAAAGGGGAAAAAATGATTCATTTTTACCCCTAAGGAGAAGGAAAAAGAGGAGAGGAGAAGGGAAAATGATAGGATGATGGGACAAGATGTAGTTGGGTGAGCGGGTGCAGGTCTATTAGCGAGTAGCAGACAGGGGTGATCCGGTGAGTGCCTGAGCCATTCTTTGTCAATTCTAGTATTTCATATTTATGGGCATTTATTTAGGTTTTTTGGTTATTTTTGGATTTTTTTAATTTTATTTTTAAAAAAAAATTTTAATTTTAATTTTAATTTTTTTTTTTGGGGGGGGGGGGTGAAATGGGTGGCACGACCAGGGACAGGCAAGGTGGCATCGCCAATTGGTGGCTCCACCCATCGTAGAGCTAAACAGCACCACCTATGCGCGATGTCGCCCGTCAACGGGCGGCTCCGCCTGGATTCGGCCGAGCGTAGCCGCCTATCGGGAGACGAGCGGCTCTGCTTGGCCAAACCAAGTGGTGCCACCCACCCATAGCTGGGTGGTGCCACCCATCTAGTGACGGGTGACTCCACCCACCTATGGGCCCATGATGCTGCCCGTCAGTGGACGAGTGGCTCCACCTGCCCAAGGGTCAGTAGTGCCACCCATGGGTTGATGGGCGGCTCTGTCCACCCAAGGGCTGGTGGTGTGAAAGGGTAGGCCAGCGGCGGGGAAGGGGGTGTAGCCACCCGTCCATGGATGGGTGGCTCCACCCAGTTAGAGGTGAAGGGGATGAGAAGGGAAGAAGATTAGGGGATGGGGGGAGGTAATGTGAGGGAAGGGATAGGGTAAATAGAGGGATGACTGAGACTGATAAATGTGTGCTAGGTAATTTTGATGCAGGAGTTGGATTATTGGATTCGCTTGAAAGAGTGTTGGCCAAACATGATGATGCTGTGAGAGGAGCTGATGGAGGCAAAGTGGGGACAAGTGACTTTATGCAACCTGCAACATGTACATGAGTGGCCGCACCTGAGAGCACATAATGCACTGATGACATCATTGATCGAGAGATGACACTCAGATACATTGAGTTTCCATTTGCTGACCGGGGAGGCAATAGTGACATTGCTGGATGTGTGGAGGATTCTATGGATATCGATTCAAGGGGAGATGGATGAGTATCAGTTGGAGAGGGTGGAGCAGTTTATGGAGGAGAGCTTCAGACGACGAGCATACTAGTTACCAATTAAATGACAATGGATGTCATGGCAAAGAGAGATGGAGGCAGGATTGCCCTGGCTAGTGTTGTACTTAGCTAGATTAGTAGGAGGGAGGTTGATGCCGGACCACTTAGGGCATGGATTTCTGATTGGATGGGTGAGAGTAGTCAGTCAGATGCTAGAGGAGGATAGTATAGATTTTTGTGGGGGATATACGATTTTAGCATAGATGTATTATGACCTTCATATGTGTGCATACTGTACTCAGTGAACAATGGGACCGAGAGTTACACTGATGCTAGTTTGGGCATGGGAGCATAATGCAATGGTATGACCACTATAAAGGGAGGACTGACAATAGTGATATGAGCCATTTTCATGTCGGTATTGATCTCCCTTATCATATGGGGATGTGAGATCAGTGGAGACCTGGCGGAGGATATTAGACAAGCTGATATAGTTTGAGTGGACACCGTATAGAGGGTGTGAGGCATGGGGTTATTGGGATGAGCAGGCAGGGAGAGAGGATGGTGCTCTAGATGTAGAGTACTTGGGATACGTGTAGATAGATTTTTTTTTGATTGAGAAGATGATATTTTAGATAATGAGATACATGCCATCTTGAGTATGCAGACAGTTTGGCATGAGGCAGGGTATAGTTCCAGATAGTTATCCACATCCGATCATCTTGAGGGAGATTGGGTCAGTATGGGACATTGGAGTAGATCTCTAAAATGTTAGGATCAGTTAGAGAGGTGTGCAGCCAATACCATGGACATAAGCCCAGGGATAGGTGACAAATGCAGGGGTGACAACTAAGTATGCAACCTAGTGGGAGAGGCAGAGGCCAGCAAGGCTGACAGAGCCAATAGAAGGAGAGGCTATAGAGTAGACAAAGTCTGAGGAGGATGATGAGGAGAGACCAACAATAGTGCTAGGAGTGGTTTGGGGCACATAGGCAGGTGACAGAGTGTCAGAGAGGGATAGTGTAGAGACTAGTTACAAGTGGCCCTACACAGGTAGTGCAAAGAGAGCGAGAGGAGGTGGCCCAAGAGCCATTGTCGAAGGATGAAGAGATGGGGTTAGGAGGATCAGGAGGAGATGAGAGGCATGGTGATCATGAGAAGGGAGAAATTCTTCAGGAAGAGGTGACATGATTAGAGGCTTTGGTGGTAGTGGAGAGGGATAGAGTAGCCAGGGCAGAGGCTTAGATGGAGACTATGCGACAGGAGTTGGGCATATTGCAAGGTTGAGTGGGTATAGGACATATTAATAGGATAGGAGCTAACATAGGTACAAAGGGGATGGCGGGGGAGATAGCCTGATTGTTGGGCCAGAGGGAGGAGATGCAAAGATAGATAGATATTCGCACACAGTGACTAACAGAGGACATGGACATGTGGCAGAGACGGCTAGAGATATACTGAGGGGAGCGGGAGTTAGCAAGATAGGGAGTGATGATGGTGAGCATAGGGAATTTAGTGATAGGTATGATGGATGCATAGTGAGAGGCATCGAGGATGGGGAGAGAGGTGGCCTATTATATGGCCCTCTATCATCAAGTAGTACCTATAGAGTAGAGACATGCCCCTTACTCAGAGAAAGGGAAATCAAATAGGACTTGAGGGGTGTTATCAGGATTAGTAACCAAGCCATCGAGGGAGAGGATGATAGGTGGTGATAGTGGGAGATGAGAAGAGAGATCTACTCCATGAGGTGGACAAGGAGGGATTCAAGATGATAGGGACATCTTCCAGTGGTTATGAGCTCCAATTGATTATACAAGATACATTTTTTGTAGATTTTTAGATGAGATGCATATGCATAGCAGCATTGAGGTGCCTGATGTATCATTTTGATGTACCATGATATATATATATATATATATATATATATATATATATATATATATATATATATATATATATATATATATATATATATATATATATATATATATATATATAGATATTTTTGTGGTGCTATTTCATGAGTTTATTTGATGGATTATGAGATTATGCATAGTACTATATTATGATACTGATGTGTGTGATGCATGATGTGTGTGATGATGTGAAATGCGTACTATATGATGTGCAAAGCTTATGAAATGAATTGATATTTTATTATGCATATGTGATGGTTATAAATGTGCAATGCATAGGTAATGATTAAGGGTTAAATAGATATATTTGACATGCAATGTGTATTTAATGATTAATGATTAATAAGATATACATGCAATGTGTATTTAATGATTAATGAATAATGAGATATATTTGGCATGCAATGGTAGCTAAATGAACTAAACTATATGAGGTAGAATGTAATGGAATGAGCCAGTGTCACTTTATTATTATGATTTTTTTGTTTGTGTATCCGATATAACCAATAGGATCAACTGAACCACTAAAGAAGAGGGAAGGGATGATGAATAAAGAAGACCCTTGTCTCAAACAAAAATGCAAAAAAGAAACAAACTACGTGATTTAGTGGGATCACTTGTGTTCATGTTGGAGAGCACACCCTAGTTTGATATTGCAATAGGAGGTATGCATCATGTGTTGTAAAAGCATAGATGGCATTGTTCCATTGCATGGACTAGACTCTTAGATAACTGTAGAAATAGAGATGTAGATTTCCAGACTATGATAGAACTTATGACATATACTTATTGGAGAGGTCTGGGCACACTTAGGTCTTTTAAGGGACATAAGTATGCTAACCCATTTCCCCCATTAAGATACGCATAATCATAATTGGAAAACTAATAAAATGTTCCTAAAGTATCCACAAAGAGATCATACCACAATCAACACTTGCATCAGATTTCACCAGCCACAATATACCAAGATATGGAAGATCAAGATAATCATGAGTAGGATCTACTAATACAAAAAGATAAAATCAACAAAGAAGGCCTCCTGACCAAGTGGTCATTTGGTCCACAGTTCTTTCCATGAATGGGATAGGATTAATGAGATTTATTTGAGCCGACTAAGGAAGGACACATCCTATAGGGCAAAGATTGATTGTTTGAAATGGATATTCACTGGCAATAGATGTGAAAAGAAAAATAACTCAGAGATTGATTTCGATGTTGATTTTGATAAGTACTTTTGTGATCACTGTGTCTGGGAAAAGCTCAGTGTGATGGGTTGAAGCTCAACTTGTTGGGAACAGTGATTAGATCTTTATGACAATGTATGAAGCGATGACTCAAAACTAGGACTAGGATGACGATGGATATGTACAGTGGATGGGAAGACAATGGATCCAAGTCTACTATCATGCTGCCTGAAATAGTTTTTACCATAATACTTGTCCAAAGTGCTTGTTTGCCAAGTTTTCACTATTGGACAAATGCTTTTTTTTTTGTAAGGTGCCTGTGTACCAGGTGTTTACCAAATAATGATTTTTTTAGGAACATTATCTTCTTTTTAGGATTTTCTAGTTTTCTCATGTTTAGGATTTCTTCAGGATCTCTTTCTGATTTTTAGGATTTTTTCAAGGTCTCTTTCTAGTTTTTAGGATTTTTTCAAGATCTCTTTCTGATTTTTAGGATTTTTTGTTGAATAAAATTGTACAAGAACTGAATGCTAAGCTACGCATAAAACCACTTCAAATGTAAGATATTTACAAGATCAGGGAGCAAATTTTCCTCAGGTGTTGCAATCTGATATGCCCCAGAACCAAATTTAGCAGTAATAACAAATGGGCCCAACCAATTGGGTTCAAACTTCCCTTTCTTTTCTCAGTTCTGGAGATTCTTCATGTTATACTGCAGGACCAAATCACCTACATCAAACTCATGGGGTTTGATCTTCTTGTTAAAATTTAAGCACAAATGATCTTGATACACATGGAGGTGGTTAAGGGCATTGAGGCATCTCTCATCGATGAGTTGCAGCTCTTACAAGCGGGCAATTCTATATTCTTCTTTGAACATCAGGTTCTTGAGAGAAATCTTGAGGGAAGGGAACTCAATTTCAATGGGTAAGAGAGCCTTAGAACCATAGACAAGGGTGAATTGAGTGGTGCCAGTAGGAGTATGGATGGAGGTGTGGTAGGCCTAGAGGGTAGGATTGAGTTGCAAGTGCCAATCATGGCCAACATCATCGACAGTCTTTTTGAGGATTTTTAATATGGTTTTGTTGGTAGCCTTAGCTTGACCATTGCCCTACAAAAAGTACTTGGATGAACAATGCTGGGCAAGGCCAAATTTCTTGCAAAGGTCAAAGACATCCTAATTCTTGAAGGGTGTTCCATTATCACTATGGAGATCTTTTGGGATGTCATAGTGGAAAATGATATAATTTAGGATAAGCTTGAAAATTTTCTTACCAGTTGTATAGGTGAGGGGAATTGCTTTGACCCATTTGGTAAAGTATTCAGTGGCGGCTAGGATATACTTGTGACCATTGGCAGAGTTTGGAAATATCTGGCCCACAAGGTCAAAACCCCAGTGAGAGAAAGGCCAAGGTGTGATGGTGGGTTGGAGGGATTGAGTGGGAGCATGTATCAAATTTCCATGCTACTAACAAGGAACACATTTTTTCACATAATGATAGGCTTCCTGTTCCATTATTGGCCAATAGTATCTAGTGCGAAGAAACTTCTTTGCTAAAGTGAGACCACTAGAATGGGCTCCATAGATTCCTTGATGCACCTCTCCCAAGGTTGAGTGTGCTTCCTCTGAATTTAGACCTCAAAGAGGAGTTCCATCAAAGTGTTTATGACAAAGGGTGTCTCCAAGGATTGTGTAACAAGAAGTGCGGTGCATGAATTTTTTTTGTTGGTTAGGCGTAAGAGTGAGGGGACTGGTTTTATCATGAAGATAGGCATGGATTTCCTAATACCAAGGTGATTCAAGACCAAAAATTTTGCACACCATCTGAGAATCTAGCTAGTCAGAGGTAGGGACCATAAGATTCTCGACAAGAAATTCACACCGTGTGCTTGTTTCTAGCATATATATTAGTGAAGCAATGGTAGCCATGGCATCTGTTGCTTTATTGTTTGCTCTTGGGATTTTATGGAAAATGATGCTTGAAAAATGTTGTTTGAGATCTTCAACCATGCATCATTAAGGAAGAAACTTATCATCCTTTGTGTGAAATTCATCATTGACTTGTTTAATAAATAATTGGGAGTCACCAAAAACAAGAAAACTAGTGATCTTCCATCTGACATCTTGGCGAAGCCCTGTGACCAAGGCCTCATATTTTGCTATGTTGTTCATGCAAGAAAATGTAAGTTAATAGGATTTAGGGATAAGATCCCCTTGAGGTGTCACAAATAGAATTCCTACCCCTGATCCTTTCTGGGTAAAAGATCCATCAAAATAAAGCTTCTATTGAATGCTGGGAGTGATAGTCATGATAGTTTCATCAAGAAAGTCTATGACAATAGGATGATCTCCAGGAATGGGAGCTTCTACAAGTTGATCTACTATTGTTTTTCCTTTGAGGACTTTGCATTTTTTGTACACAATATCAAATTCACTAAGGATCATGACCCATTTTATTATGCGACCTGTCAAGGTGGCTTTAGATAACAAGTACTTAAGTGGGTCAATCTTTTCTATCAACTATACTTTGTGATTAAGCATATAATGGTGTAGCTTCTACATACAAAAGACTACAACTAGGAAAGCTCTCTCAATAGTTGTATGGTTGAGCTCATGACCCACTAAAGTCCTGCTAAGATAATATATGGCACATTCTTTTCCATTGTCATCTAACTGTGCTAGGAGAGCACCCAGTGTGACTGTAGTTGCGGAGATGTAGAGAATCAAAGGTCTTCATGGAATAGGAAGGACCAACACTAGTGGATTAAATAGATATACCTTGATTTGTTCAAAAGCCTTTTGACACAAGCATTCCCAAATGAATTTAATGTCCTTTCTTAGTAGGTGAGAGAAAGGATGCACCTTGTCTGCTAGTTGTGACACGACTCTCTGGATGGATTGAAGTCTTCCTTGCAAGCTCCTTAATTGTTTCAAAGTTTTAGGAGGTGGCATCTCCAAAATGGCTTTTACCTTCTTAGGATCCACTTCTATTACTCTACGAGACACAATGTAGCCTAAGAGCTTACCTAATTACACACCAAAGACACATTTCTTGGGATTTAATCAAACCTTATACTTTTCCAAGCTGTCAAAGATTGTAGTGAGAATAGCAATGTGTGATTCTTGTGTCTTGGATTTTCCTAAGATATCATCCACATACTCTTCCATGATCACATGAAGAAGGTCATGAAATATGGTCGTCATGGCTCTTTGGTATGTGGTGCCTTCATTCTTGAGACCAAAGGGCATGACCTAATAACAAAATGTACCCCATGATGTAGTGAATGTAGTTTTATGTTGGTCTTCCACTTCTATGTGAATCTGATTATATCTAGAAAAACCATCCATGAGGGACAACATCTCATGCCCAATAGTCAAATCCACTATGATGTTAATATTTGGAAGTGGAAAATCATCCTTAGGGCAGGTGAGATTAAGATATCTAAAATTAGTACAAATCCGGATGCCCCCAGAGGGTTTACCTACTGGTACAATGTTTGAGACCCATTCAGGATAGTCTATTGGTCTGATGAATTCTGCATCTAGCATTTTTTGCAATTCAGCTTTAACTAGAAGTGCTACTTGTGGATGCATCTTGCGTAATTTTTTCTTGACAGGTTTGATTTTAGGATCCATAGCAAGATGATGCACAATGAAGTTAGTATCAAGTCCAGGCATATCCTTATAAGTCCATGCAAAATTAATGTAGACTTTATTAAGGAATATAGTCATGGACTCTTTTTCTGTCTCATCTAGAGAGGCTGCAATGTAGGTGATCTTAGGATCTACTTCCATGCCCAAATTAACTGCAATTGTTTCTTCTATGAGGATAGAATATTTCTCTAATGGTAATGACATGAAGGGAAAGTCAACTTCCCCCTCCTCTAGTGCCTCAGAGAGGTTTTTACTAGAGGACGCATCCTTTATTTTGTCTTTTTCTCCATCCAAAGATGCTTCAGAAAGGTTTTCACCCAAGGATGTTTTATCATTTTTTTAATTTTCTTTTTCTTCATTTTTGCGACTAAGGGAGTTGACTTGGCTAGTGAAGTAGGCTTGCTCTCTATAGTGAATCTGATGTTCATTGTCTTGGAGATTTATTAGTCTGAAAAGTGCTAGAACTGCCTCATCTAAATCACAAATGTCTAAGGCAGGTGGTGAATCTTGTTGGTCCCAATCAATCAGTTCAGGATTGGTAAGGGGAATTTCAGGCAAGGAAAGGTCAGATTGGGTGGTATGGAGGACATGGGTATCAAGGTCATTTTTAATATATTGGAAAGGGAATTTAAAGAACTCTTCATTAGTGTCTAAATCAGATTCAATAAAACAATAGTCATTGGCAAAGGTTTTCTTAGTTTCTATGGAACCTAGTCCTCATCCTTGGGGGTATCCAGTTGCTTTTATGAGATTTTTTCTTCCTGTTTCATTTTCTCCAAGGCCAGTGCCATGATATCCCATACTTTCAACAATGAGTGTGTCCTTTATATACTTCCCTTTAGGAATGTCTGTGGGTTTGTCTTCTTCTTCATCAAAAAGCTAGGAAAGAACATTATGCTCCATATGTTCATCTGAGAGAGAGCCCCAATGTTCAAATGTAGTCTGTTTACACTTCACAGTTTCTTTATTTTCATTAGAAAAGAGTTGTGAAGGTTTTCCATAAGACCTAGGAGAGAGAGGGAGCTGAACAATATATAGAGCATTTTCAAACTTGTATTCCCTCGGGCCTTGATCGATGAACCTAACTTGCTTTTTGGGATTAGTATTCTTTTCTTGGGTAACATTTTATTTTCCCTTGGCTTTCTTAGACAATTTTTCTTTAGAGGAAGTGTGTTGGATGAGAATCTCTTGTGAAAGTGGATGAACACATTCGTTCAATGGGCAGTAGTTTGATTGTTTTCCTTCCAACCTCTTGTAATATTGAAAGAGTTCATGATCACCAGGAATGGTTATTTCAGCTCCATGATGTGGAAATTTCAAACATTGGTGAAATGTGGATGGGACACCTGAGATTTCATGTGTCCACGGCCTACCCAAAAGGATATTGTAGGGTAGATCCAAGACAAGCACTTCACAAGTAGTTTCAATAAGGGATGGTCCCACTTGTAAGGGGAGTGCAATGAGACCTTTACCCACCCTTTCTCTATCATCACATTCTTTTATTGGTATTCTCTTATTTACATCAATGAGGTCCTCAGAAAGACCACTATTGTTGATTATACTTAAAGTACAAAGATTCAGACTGGATCCATTGCCTCTAAGGACTCTTTTGATTAAAGTGTTATGGATGGTGACTTGGATATGTAGGGGTTTATTATGATGAGGGTCAAGACCTCATATATATTTGTTAGTGAAAACTAGGTGTTGTTGGGTAGCCAAATTTCCCATCATTGCTTGAAATTGAGAGGCATTGATATTTTTTGGGACACGAGACTCAGTTAGGGCATTCTCAAGGACCTCTTTGTGAATGGGGGATGTATGTAAAAGCTTTAGTATGGATATCCATGTAGGGGTCTTTTTCAGTTGGGAAAACAAGTCATAACATGATGCAGGTCATGTCGAGGTAGATGGTGCAGCAGGTGGATCTACAATAGGTGGATTGACAACAACTTGTATAGTTACGTGAGGGTGACAAGTAATAACATTGCAATCTGCACTCTTTAAATTCAATGTGTTTACATGAGTTTCGGATTGTTCAATATGGCCACACAGTGAGTCAAAACCACATATATCATTTTTGGCTAATTTTCCACAAGTGCGTTCATCTCCTGAGATTTTGTTTGTTGAATAATCATAAGAAAATACCTTGGATGTGGATGCATTGTTTTGGTTATGTTTTGGAAAAGGTTTAGAAGACATTTTTAGTTGGGCGTTAGAAGTAGAGGCATTTTGTCCTACTTCAATTTTACCATCATCAATCAAATCTTGCACAAAATGACCAAACTTCATGCATTTTTTAATCTCATGCCATTTTATGTGATGATAATCATAGTATTCATTATCCTTACACCAATTGGGTTAAGGTTGATTTTCGTCGAAAGGCATGGTGTTAGGATAAACCATCATCCCTTGGTCAACTAGATATTGGAAGATCACATCAAGGGAATCTGCCAGCTATGTAAATTTTTGTTGTGGTTGTTATCGATTGTTGTTATTTTTGTTGCCATTATATTGGGAGAATAGAGAGCTATGACAACCAGATCCTTGATTTTGACTCTGGTTATTAAAATTTTTTTTATTGTTTTGATTATTCAAATTGGTTTGATTATTGTTGTGATTGTTCTGATCATTGTTGTTGTGATTGCCTTGGTTACTATTGTTAGATGCTTGAACATTTTGGATGTTTTTAGCATTTGTCACTCCATCATTAACAAAACCTTTGTTCTTAGACCAGAGCTTGGGTTTATCATTAGTATTAATAGATGAATTAGGGGTATAGTGTTTAATTGCTCCTTTCATCAAAAGTCCATCTTCAATATACTTCCCCTTTTTAATGAGTGCCTTGAAGGAATCTGGGGAAGCCATATTCATCTGAAATGATATTTTTGTAACTAGATTCTTAGTAAAGATATCAACTAGATATGAATCTGGGATTTTCCAAGGCATGTGATTGGTGAGATGTCACCAACTTTGGAGAAAATTGGCAAAGGTTTCTCCATTTCTTTGTTTCATGTTACAAAAATCACTGAGGGATGCTTGATGTTCCATGTTATAAGAATATCGTGTAACAAATTTTTTAGTGAGATCATGGAAGGTGGAGATGTAACCCGAAGGAAGGTTCAATAGCCATTCTAAATCTGGTCCTCCAAGACTCCTAGTAAAAATTCTTAGGAGAAGATGATCATTGTGGGAAAATTCTTGTGCTGCTACATAAAATTCCTTAATATGTTGCGTAGGGCATGAGTCTCCCTTGTATTTATCAAACTTTGGCTTTCCAAAATTGGTGGGGAATGGTTGGAGAGTGATTGATTTGTCAAAAGGAAAAGGACATATTTCTACAAAAGAAAATTCCTTCTTCCTGCCTTTTTGCATAGCCATCATCATGCCTTTGAGCTCATCAATTTGTTGGACTAATTTAGGAGGATTGGTTGTAATCGTATGGGTTTGATGTGTTCCTCCTCTTGATGATGCATTATGTCCCCTAGGAGGTGGAAGATTGGTGTGATTTCTTTGATTAGTGTTGTTTGTTTGTGCAGAATTTTGGTTTTTTAGGACTCCACTAGGCTTCGAGAAAATAGAAGTAGAGCATCATCTCGAGGACCCTGGTTGTGGTTTAGGTACATGTCCTACACTTAAACCATAATTACTCACCCCATTGTTTGAGTTAGGCTTGTTTAGAAGTTGTCGAATTAATTCAATTGTATCAGGGGGAGGTTGAGTTATGTTATTAGATGTTGATGGCATTATGGGTGCTACTTTGCTTTTGTTGGTTCAAATCAAATTGTTCTCAAGAAATGTTTTATCAAAATTATCAGGGAGGGTAACACCCTTTGGATAAGATTCATGAAGATGTTGGAGTTGTTGGCTTGGATTAGGTCTTCCACTAAGCTTAAGTTTTTAGGATCCTCAAATAATTCTTTAGCTCATGGATTGGTACTCACACTTTCAATTATTACTGTGTCAGATTTTGTGTGAGGTTTTTCTTCGTCATTAAATTCTTCTTGATAGACAGTTTCTTGATCATTATCCATGATGAGAGATTCTTGTCTTAGCTTTGCTTGTGATTGGGTAAGTAACATGCACAAGTGACCTTAGAATGGTTGAATTGAAGAAGGGTGAATAGTTGATGAGGTATGAAAAGAAAAGGATTTGGTGAACTAGGAACAACTTGGACTAATGATTAAGTCTTGATGATTGATTGGATTGATTGATTTGATTTGATTGAGGATTAGATTGATTGATAAAATTGGATTAAAGAGGCACTAAGCCTCAAGAATTGATTGGATTTAAAGGTTTGGAAAAAACCTAGCTGAAATAAGACCTTGTGATTATGCAAACATAAGATTGGTTTTTATTTAAAGTCTTCTTTTATTTGGGTGATAGACTAATGATCCCCAAACAAAATAGGACTAGATTAGGACTACTAGAGAAGGACTTAGCTCTCAAAGTAGTAAGGGATTAATGTTTTCTTTGGAATTAAGGTATATGAGACACTATTGGAATGATTCTTTCACCCTATGGCTTGATGAAGGTGTGAAAGATGGATTGATCTTATTCTGATTTAAAGTCCAAGATTCTGATTGATGTTCCTAATGTTTTGGAATGTGGATGAAGAAAGGGGTGTTTAAAGGATGAGAAAGGGATGAATGACTTGAAGAGGGTGAAGAAAAGAAGGTCATAGGTAGTTAGTCATAGGATTCCCAAGTGACAAAGGCCATGTTCACTTTGTTCTTGGCAACAAAATTAGCAACCCGATTATTGTAAATGATTTTATTTGATTTCTCAACAGCCTCTAGAAACTTTTGAATGGGTTGCAAATAAGATTGGTTGGCTTTAATCTTTTGATTGGAGATTTTCTTCTCTCTATGGACTCGTGCAAATGGGAGTTTATATTTCTTATGTTTAACACTATCAGTCATGACTTGAGGACAATATATTGATAGATCAAAGGTTGTTCTTGGCAAGAACCAATTTCATGCATACTTCAAACATTTGGGTTACAAGCACATTTGTCAAAAATAGTCCTGCAAGGGACAAAGCAACCTTGCAGGATTCAAGTGTATGGATTTTTTTTGCAATGAAAGTAACAAGCACACTCTTTATCCCTAGAAGGAAGTTGGCTGAGATTGAAAAACTTTTCTCAATGACTTAGGAACACACCCAACAACTCCTTATAATACGATCATCACCAAGCATGCAATGGCTCCATGATGTCATATTATCAAAGTGTTAATGTTGAAGAGGGCTCGATATGGTGAGTGTCTTGGGGAGATTACTATTCTCCTCACACATAGATTATCAACCTTTCAGAGGTGAACTGGGTGGCTTCTAACTAATGGATTTTAGTGAGGGTCTCCATTCTAACACACTCTTTGTGTCTGTGCAAGCGTGACTAGGACATATATCCCCACAAAGCACCTTGACACAAGTAGTCACGTAAACATGATTGAGACTGCCAGGCCCTACTAAATGTTGCATGAGAACCGTGTATAAGCTGGAATGTCATCTAGCTTCTAAGGCTTTAACCCCAAAAATAAAATTTCATTAATGTGAGTTGGAGTGGTGGGCTTACACCTTGTTCTCATGTGGGTCATTCCCGAGAGCTTTTTACCTCACCGGCAGGCACATCTAAAGGATTGAAAATAAATGCATGGATTGGCCCCAAGGAGTTTGAATTTTTTATTTTCCCTCAAGGGGAAAAGAGAATAATCTCCTATACAATGAGGTTTTCTCCCAAACACACCAAATAGATGTTCAATTCCAAGTCTTTTATTTAAGACAACAATTCAAAAGGTTCTAGGTTTTTGATTTTCTCACTTGGAGAAAAGAGCATAACCCCCTAGCTAATGAATCATTATCAAAAGAATAAACTTCCTATTTAATACAAGGTGCCTAAGAAATGATTAAGAAAACATAATGTTTTATTGAATCTCCTTGGCAACCTACAAAACAACTTTAGTAAGTATTTTAATGTATTTGGTCTTCTAACAACATTCTACAAAATAAACAAATTAGTAGTCTTAGAATGTTCAAATCTTGGTCAACATTCTTCAAAATTACTATTAGAAGTCACAAAATGTCAATATCTTCCAAAAAACTCAATTCAGAAAACTTAAAGTGCAAGATATTATGAAAATATGCTGAAATTAGGCAGAGACTCATGTGTATAGGTAGAGATGCCTATTTCTAGAAAGAGACATCTGTGTACAGGCAGAGACACCTATTTGTCAGAGACACTTGTTTCTAGGCAGAGACACCTGTCTGCACAAAAATAGAGATTAATTAGCAATGTTTGAAAGTTTTATGCTCCCATTAAGTTTTAAATGCATAAAAAGGTTTCTTATGACAAAGACACAGTGATTTTTAACCTTAATATGTCAAAAAACTTTACTTAATCAGCTTAAAAAAAATACAACACAAAGGAAACTCCCTTTTCTAGCAGAGACACCTGTGTGTATATAGAGACACCTATCTACACAAAAACAAAGATTTCATTAGCTTCATGTATTTTTCTTCATTTGCAGATACAATTAAGTATTTTACTAATGATTATTAACCTTAATGTGATTACAAAATACAAGTTTTTCTAATTAAAACAAACTAAAATGAGAGAAAAACTATTTTCTGGCAGAGATGTATGTTTGTAGGCAGAGACACCTATTGACAAGAAGAGATGCCTATGTGTAGAGATGCCCATTTCTAGGCGGAGACACCTCTGGCTAGGTGGAGATGCCTGTCTAGAAACTTGACAAGAAACCTTTACAAAATCAAGAAAAATAGTTAGAAAATGGGATTGTGGGTCCCATCAAGAGTACTAAAATGTATATGATGAAAATCCACATGTTAAGAACAAGTTCAAACATGCAAACATTAACAATAAAGAGCATAATCAATCTATTCTAACATGTTCATAAACTTGTAAAAAACATTAATTTTCACCATAACCTCAGATGAGCATGAAGAAAGTGCACCCAAGACTTTCTTGATTTCAGCTCTTAGAGATGTTGTGGGTGTGCTCTCCCAACACAAGTATAGATCCCACTACAAATGCAAGATAAAATGAAGATTTGAGATTCTCAAGAAGAAGCTATAGAAGCAACTCTCAAGAACTCAAATGCAAGATGCCAAAGAAGCTCAAGGAGGAGCTATGAAAGCAATCCTCAAGCTCTATGGTATGCAAGTGATAAAAATGAAATGAAGCTAAAAATGAAACTAAGTCTACAATCTTGAAAGAAATCTATCAACTACCAAATTGTTAGAAAAATTTTAAATGCAAGAAAGAAAACTAATATAATAACTCTAATGCAAGAATGAATGTATTTTGGTTGAGACAAGGGTCCTATTTATAGGATTTTGGAGGCCTAGGGTGAGGTGGCATCTATGTGGAATCCATAGAGGTGCCACCAAGGAGACACATAAGCCATGCAAAGTCCAAGACTTGCTCACACATGTATGAGCAACGTGGGATGTGAGAGGTCAATGTGTACTTCAAGTACATGTGTAAGTGTGTGTAAGAGATCTGTAAGAGAGAAAGTCCTTTTTCACAATTTTGAAAGGTATAAGAAGTGTCATCAAAATTGTAAGAAGCCTTGTTTGTGTAATTTTTAGCAATTTTTGAAAAGGCAATTTTTGTAAATTTGCTCACACATGTGTGAGAAAATAATTAGGACTAATGGATGTAGGAATCCAACAATTAGCCTAATTAACCTTAGTTAATTAGTGAGTAGGCTTATTAGACAGAAAGTGATGTGTGTAGGATAGCATCTAGGTTGGATTTAGGATTAAATTAAATAAAATTTAATTTAATCATGGCTTAGTAGGAATAAAGAATGTGAAGGAATAAAATAAATTAAAAATGTATTTAAAAGGGGAATATGGAGGAACATGTATTAAATTAAATTTAATACATTATGGAAGGTAGTATTTAAATTTAATTCAAATACTATAATTAGTAAATTTATTTAATTAAATAAATTTAATTAAATAAATAGATGAGTTTAACAAATATCATTAATTAAAAATTAACTTAAATTAATGTTAAAGGACAAATTTAAGTGTCTACAGGATCCACAAATTCACGTCAACTAGACAAATTCAGGTAGGGTAGTCAAACTGATACTTGTCCAGTCTTAGGACAAATAGGCTTAGGTTAGGGTTTTGGGCCTGACTGTTACCTCCCCTCTTTACCATTGAGATGAATATTTATGGGCACACTCACTCCTACTAATTCAGGGAAGATGATGCCCTATACCTAAAAACTTGACATTATAAGAACAAGCATGTACATCCAATATAAATATATCAGACAATGATAGAGTATGGTCGAATGTGTGGATCTCTCCAAGGCAAGTAACTATGTCTCCATCCTCTACCACAAAAAACACACAAAATAGGTACACACACACATGATAACCATACACATGCAAGTATGGGGTCAGTAACATATAAACCATAATAAGCATAAAACACCACATCATGATAATATCATCATCTAATCTATGCAATCACATGATAAACATATAAAAATCATTATCCAGAATCATCCACTGAAACAATAACTAGTCACATGAAATGTAGCCTAAAATAATTTGGCCAGTCAATTGAACTAATAGCCTAAATGAGTATGGCAGCTGAAACTAAAAGGAAACTATGAGTGGGTATTACATCCACCCCCCCTAGGATTAGGCTTACTCCTGGAGCCTGTAAACAAATAGGGATATAAGTCCCATAAACCTCACTGCATCCAATTGAAAACTAAGCCAAGGATCAATGAGTAGGTCCCTTCAGACCCTTCCCTGCCTAATGGGTTAAACTCTGAGGATCATTCCCTATTGAAAAATCCCTATGGGATCTACCTGCATCACCAACTATAGGCTCATAAGTTGTCAACATCTATCCTAAATACTATGCTAAACATTGGGGACAATTGTTTTCCTTATGACCGTAATGGCCACAAGTGAAACAATCTCCACTAAATCCTCTCCTTGCTAAAGGTACACTAGACTGCTGAAAACTACCTCTACTAACACTTTCTTGAGCACTCTGAGCAGGCTAACTATAAGAATGACTCTTGGTATGATGAGCATTATGGAAGTTCTTGGACTAAGAACCACCACCCTAAGCTAGGAAAGAGAGACCCTTCTATTGCTAATCCTAATTACCTCGTGAAAAGGTAGAAGGGTTCTAAGAGTTTCCATTCTTCTGAGACTGATTCCCCCTAGATCTACTAGACTGAACACCCAACTGACCACCATGACCCAAAGCTAGGTTTTCCTCTGCAAGAGTGGCCTTGATCACTACTTCCTTGAGGGTATTAGGCTCAAGAGCATAAATTTCTTGGTATTGTGAGCATAAAGCCCTCTAAAAAAGTGTTGAACCAAAAGAGTTGTATCCTGTCCAAAACTAGCATACTGCTTGAGCTCAAAGAATCGACACTCATACTCTTCCACTATCATGGTCAACTACCTCAGGTTATGGAAATCATCTGCTCATTGCCACCTCCACTAATATGAAAGGAAGCACTCTCAAAAATGATCAAGGAACAACTCCCAAGTCACTATATCCATCTGAAGCCCTAACTTCTCCTATTTCATCGTCCACCACACATCTGCAAAATTAGAAAGCAACATCACTGCATACCTAGCTTTAGTATTTCTACTAAAGGGATTCATAGAAAAACTCCTCTCCAAGGCTATAAGCCATGTCTTAACCTCCAAAATAGATACTTTCCCATCAAAGGGATTAGGTCATCCTCTCATAAGATTTGTCATGTGATTTGCCACCAAAACTATAGGATCCACTATGATGTTCCTCCTTGGAGGACTCATAGACCTATCCCTTTCCCTCTCTTCTCTTTGAGAGTGATGAGAAGCCTCCTTCTCTACTCTACCCTGAGAGTGGTGGGAAGCATCCTACTCCACCCTGACCCGTTCAGGACAAAGATGATTCAGAATCACCTGCAAAAGCTATCTGGTATTTGGTCCCTCAAACTCACCCTAACGCTCCTCTCTTTGCTCATCTCTGGACTGATGATGATGGCTAATCTATCTGACACTCGTAGAAGGGCTATGTTGTCTACCCCTTCCATGATTACTAGAATGACCTCTACCATGGCCTCTAGCTGCTCTAGTCACAGGCATATTTCTTGAAACATTCAGAGATCCAAACAACATATCACAACATAGCTCGAAACAAAATCAAAAGATAACATAACTACAAGGAAATACTCTAAAAATAATAAGGTTGTATGTATATATTTAGTTTTAAGGTCAAACTATACAAAACCTAATGAGTGTACATTAACCCAGAGTTTCTAGTGTAGAAACTTTTCTCTGATACCAAGTGTAACACCCCACCAGGGAACCCAAGAGAGATTAACCTATAACTTGATACTAAGTTGGATGAATAATTTTTTTTTCTAAATTTTACATAAAAAGATAAATATTAATGTGGAAGCAATAACCATTTACTCACATTAATACAACAACCAACATAGATTACAAAACTCAAGGATCCCATGACGTAGAATTACATAAGAATAGAACTCATCTAAATATCAACAACAAAAGATTCCATATCATAGATATAATAAATACATCATACATTAATAATTACAATCCTCATGGACAAACATGAATCCTACATAAACTCACATCCACTACACATGTCGCAGGGTATGTGGTAATGACTCTAACAATAATAGTACAATATCCATATTAGATATCACATGCGATACTATAATACAAGATTACAATAAAAGAATATAAGAAAAAATCCACCAATGAAGAATCATAAAGAGCCCAACTGCAGAAGAGCCATCAAGCATTGGAACAAGGACGTCAAATCTAAAATGGTAAAGAATCACTACCACCCATCCATGTAGATCAAAAAAGGTGTACCCCACCATGCCAAGGAGATAATAACAGACCCCACTCAGATAACCAATACCAAAGAAAGATGAAACCACTAAGAAAGGGGATCCCGAAAGCTCTTTAACTCTAGGTGTACAAAAGATAGTGATAGGTAAGACTCACTAATCCAGAGGCAACCGACACATGTAGGATAACTAGACTATGCATAGGAAGGTGTCATCATGTATGTCTAACCCTTAAGTTCTGTCCTAGTAGTCTCTCTGGACCCCGGCACTCAAGTGACCATACACAATATCAATGACCTCTCATACAGATAAAGTCATTAACTATGCCAGACACATACCTCTCAAAGCGGAAAGCATCATCTCATCCTCCATCTTAGTCTATACTAGCACTCAAACATGGGTGAGGAAACACATCTTATTAAGTTCATTTTAATACCCCTTAATGACATATTAGGTTTTCACTTGATTAAAATTACTTACAATAAGTGATCTTGGCAGCCACTTGTGGGCCTTGACGCTTATTGCAAGCCACCCCCTACTACACATCTAGGTAACCTACCCTAGGCTCATAGATCCCACGTAGATCTAACACAGGTATATAACCAGGTAATCC
The DNA here is from genome assembly GCA_027943335.1 of Chamaecyparis obtusa. Taxonomy (NCBI): domain Eukaryota; kingdom Viridiplantae; phylum Streptophyta; class Pinopsida; order Cupressales; family Cupressaceae; genus Chamaecyparis; species Chamaecyparis obtusa. Next base: position 503,661 of record BSBK01000811.1, on the reverse strand, counting down.
CAAATCTAGTATCATACATAAGAACCAGAAATGACTACAAATACCCATTTACATAATTCAATACAACATGAGCCTAATGGTCAATTTAGGGTGATAAAGCACAACACACACACACCATATCATAAGATAGAAAATATGTCTATAAGACTCATATTCCAGCCTCTGTATTCCTCCTAGGTCATCTAATGCCCCATTAACACATTTAAGCAAAAGAAAACACTCAAGGATGAATATATAACAGTTACATCATAAAGAATTGAAAATAATACCAATATGCATTTAAGTTCAACAATGAATGTAAATAAATTCCATAAATCACTAAAAAATGTCAATATCTAAAATGTTCTCTAAAGTCTCTCTAATAGTTCAAGTTGATAAAAAACATCCAATTACAATAAATACGTAGACATTTATCCAATTACTAATCCCAATATAAACACATTTCATATTTTATATATATATATATATATATATAATAAATTTAAATAAATTTAATAACAATTTTAAAAAAATTAATAAACAAAATTTTAAATAATAATAAAAAAATAGTTTAAAAAAAAACAAAGTGCAAGGGTGGGGAGCGGGCCCCATGCGCTCCTACCTTGTGCTTAAAGCGCACAACCCCCATGGCAGGGGTATTGCCTATGACAGTACTTGCTGCCATGCAGGTACACGTGACAAAGGAGGTAGGGGGGTGTGGTGGTCCCCGCCCCCCCCACTACCTTTTTTTAATTTAATTTATTTTATTTTTTAAAATTTATATTTTTTTAAAGTATTTTCCCAATGCAATTTTTTTTTCAAGAAATGTGAATACAAACAAATACATTTTTTTTTAATCCGAAGTACGAAACAAAAAAGGTAAAAAAAATAAAATTTCTAAAAGATAATCACATTTTTTTTTAATGCATATTGACTTTTCCCTCTTTTATCTTTTCTGGGTTTTAATTTTCTTTATTGTGTAATTTTTTTTTACTGTGTGTATTTTTCCAGAGAGTGAATTTTGAACCCATAATTGATTTTTTTAAACTAAAAATTGTTTTTTCATTCCATAGAATAGATCATTTTCCAAAACTCAATAGTTAGACTATAGTCCATGTTAATTTTTCATTATCTAAGAGATCTATGATGAATTTTTCCATGAAATTTTGACAGCATAACCCTACTATGCCAAGTCACAATAAATCCTAAAAACAATAGATCTAAGGGCCCGTTTGGACCACTGAATATGGGCCCTAATTCTGGGATACCATTTTCTGAATATGAACTTCGTTGTTTGTGTCCACCTTTTTGAATCGGAATTGGAATTTTGGAATTCCAATTTTGCCCAAAAAATGGGCATTCCGTCTTCCACTCAAAAAGGTGGAATTGGAATTACACCATCATATTCCACTTTTGCAATTCCAATTTTTAAAATTGGTCGGGTCCATGTCCTTGCAAAGTTTTTGTTTGAGGTCCACATTTCATATAACAGATGTTTTTGAGGTTCGCATTTCATTTCTCCTGTGTATCTTTGACGTCACCCTCTGTAAACAACTTGGCTCTGCAACTTCCGAGGTTGCGTGTATTGTCTGGTATGGATTCTCCCATTTCAAATAACCCATTTTTTAAAAAAAATGTGTGAATTAATATTGCATATTTGGTACAAAACTAGGGTTTGCTCTGCATTTCTACAAGTTCTTTTTGTATACATTGTTTTTGGTTTGAAATCTTGTGTCAACTGGCGACAGCCGTGTAGTCTGTAATTCCATTTTGTTACTAGAGCACATACCTCAAAACCCCAAACATTTTGTCTATCGTCTGTTGCTCCAAAAGTGGCCACTGAGGCGGTTGCCATTTTCAATGTATCCTGCAACAAAAACAAACAAATAATCTACACATGCTAATGCAAAGGATATTAAATGTAATATATTGTTTATTAACTTCTCAGAAGCAAGTCTATGTTCCCCGCAAAAAGTAATGAACCTTGTCTTAAAATTGTTTCAGGGACGCCATTATATTTTACGTTTTAGTTTACGATTTAGCCAAAGATTAGGGTTTAGGGTTAAGTCTGTTTGCAGAAGGAAACCCTAAATCTGTGACCACTAGTACCGGTGAAAGTGAAGGGCATGTTTATATTCTACATAGTTTGTGTGTATATTCTATTGGCATTCAGGCTTCTGTTTGGTATATATATCTAAAGAAGTAATTCTTTTGTCGGATTGAAGGGCATTGTTTCTAAATAAGGCTTGCCGCAGTAGATTTATATGAAAAATTAAAGTTTCTAAACCCTTGCGGTCTGTGATGAAAACTATAAATCGTAAGATTCATTTTGGGGAATGATTTTTATGTGTCTCATTTGATCATTTTAAGAAATTTTAATAGACAATTGCTAAACAATTAGTAGGCATTTCGACATGATCAATTGTTATAATTTTTCTTTTCCAGATAGATTTTGAAGCGTCTCATATGACCAAGATTTTTAATTTTTAATTTCTAGGCTGACGTTGAAGCATTTTGCATGACCAGCAGTTGCATTTTGCATTTTTGGACTGAATTTTAATCCTCTCCTATGACCAGGTCTTGCAATTTTACATGTTTAAACCAAACTTTAAGTATTGAATTTGAACCAGATGTTGAAATTTTTTTGGTCTAAACTAAGTTTTAAGCATGCCGTATGATTAGCAGTTACAAATTGTCATTTTTTATCCACTATGTGAACATCACGTAATCAACTGCTACTATTTTTATGTCAAAATTGAGTGACATGTGCTATACAACCAACAGAGTTAATTTTTATTTGTATACCAATTTTTAAGAATCTCATATGATCAGCTGCAACACATTGTAAGCACAACTTCTTTGTTATGTTTTGAGCATCTTTTCCCAAGGTAGAAAATGATAGTGCACTCAAATGGTTTGGGTCTAGTATGGTGTGTAGTTGAAATCTGTAGCAGTTTTCTTAAATTTTACTTTTCATGGAGTGACAATTGTGCTCTAGGTTTCAAATATTCTTTGTGGAGCTGTGAACTGGCAATTTGCTGAATTTATAAGTACATTTTGTTTAGTATCCATTATTTTTCTTTACATTTCAAGGTTTCTTTTTTCTTGATCAAAAAACTCCCTTTATCCATCAAGTGGAGAGAGTATTGAGCTCTATTTTACATGTAGCATCTAAACCACCACATTATACCACATGGACATGAACCTGCCTATTTTGAACCTGAGCAATCGTAGCGGGAGGTGTACTGACTTACTTCTATCCTATAGTCTGACAACCCCGAGAAGCTCTATATCCCCACGTAATACTAAGTTGATTTGTGACTGTCCTTGTCACAAATGAGGACATCTCACAGTGACTATCCCTTGTGTAATTGGCACTTGAGTGTATTTGTTCAAGAAGAAAAGCATTCACATGGTTCAATACTAATAGGCAATACATTCAAGGGACAATTACACAAGGGACAGTCACTATGAGATGTCCTCATTTGTGACAAGGACAGTCACACATGAGGATAGTCACTATAAAGACAACATGATAATGTACAGTCACTGTAAGATGTCCTCATTTGTGATTGTCCTTACAGTGAGTGTACATTATCATGTTCTCTTTACAGTGACTGTCCTCATTTGTGACTGTCCTTGTCACAAATGAGGACATCTCACAGTGTACATCATTTCTGAATGAAGAGATGTCCTCATTTGTTTAAGAAGAAAAGCATTTTCATGGTTCAATACCAATACATTCAAGTGGAAATTACACAAGGGACAGTCACTATGAGAACTTCTCATTTAGTGAAATTACACAAGGTACTTTCTTGTCTACATATGCTGTATACTCAACCTGCAACTCTATTCTCTGATTATGCATTATAGTTGGGTGTTTTCTTATGTTGTTTCATGATTGTTTTGTTGGTATTTTTAGGTAATTCAATGGATCTCATTGATGATATTGATGATGAAGATGATATTGAAATAGAAGGAGAGATTATGAGGAGGAGAAGAGTCCTGCCTATTGTTGTAATTGTTCTTGCCACCCTTGTCACGGCCATAGTAGAGTGTATAAAAGAAGGTACTCAAAATATGTGTAAGCACACAAGAGATGCAATTCCTTTTTATAAGCGTGTTATCAACTCCAATGAGACGGATTTCTTTGACCAAATACGCATGACTAGACGATCCTTCTTTAAACTAGCCAATATTTTAAGGCAAAAAGGAAGCATTATAGATACAAAATTCCTCACATTAGAAGAACAATTAGTCATGTTCCTCCATACTCTTGGCCACAATCTAAGGAATCGTAAGATTGCCCATAACTTTCAGCACTCTAGAGAGACAGTAAGCCGATACTTCCACAAGGTCTTGAGGGCTATCTTAGCGCTCCATTTAGATTATTTTATACCCTGTAGTCCAAACACTCCTTGGGAAATCAGTGGGAAGACCCATTTTGATCCATTCTTCAAGGTATATCTCCCAGTGGTTTAATTTTGTTTAGAGTTGTAATCCTATTATTGCATGTTCATTAGACCTATGATTTATCTAACTACAGGACTGTGTGCAAGCAATTGATGGATCCCATATACTAGACACTGTCGATGTCAACCTGCAAGCTAAATATCACGATAGAAAAGGCAACTTGTCACAAAATGTTATGGGACTATGTTCATTTGATTATAAGTTTCAATACATCCTTGCTAGTTGGGAAGGATCTACTGTAGATAGTTGTGTTCTAGCTTCGGCTCTATCTAGAGCCGATCCATTGGTAGTTCCCCCAGGTTTGTAAAATATGATTATATTATTGAAGCATACGAAAAATAAGACAACATTATGACAATGATATTTTGTTTTGTTTAGGTAAATATTATTTGGTCGATGCTGGATATCCAAACGTACCAGGATTTCTCGCACCTTATCGGTGCACACGCTACCACCTAAAGGAGATTTCAAGAGAAAAACCAATAAAAACCCTAGAAGAGTTGTTTAATCATTGACACTCCTCGCTTAAGAATGTAATAGAGTGTACATTTGGGATTTTGAAGCAGCATTTTCCTATCTTGAAGCATGCGACGTCTTATCAAATCAAGACACAAACACATATTGTTTTGGCATGTTCCATATTTCACAACTTCATTACGATAGAGGATGGCCTTCCATCTGAGGTAGAATTTGAAGAGGAAGATGGTCATGATCGGATAGATGTACCAGTGCTTGAGACATATGGGTTGAGCCAGCCTGAAAGAGATGATTGGGGCAATTTTTGAGATGAAATAGCAAGAAGGATGTGGGAAGACTATAGATCTCGATCTTGTATACACCTAAAAATGGTCACCTAGACTATTAGCCCCCATTTGCTAAATCATCAATTGCTTGTTCTTGATCAAATCCTAGTCCTATCATTTATTCGATTATTTTCTATGGGCTAACCATCTTATCCTAAGTCTTTATTTATTAAAAGGAATATTTTCTCCCCTTTTATTAAATAAAAAGCCCCACTTTTCTTCTTATCCTAAGTTGCACAAATAAAGCATTTAATTCTTATTTATAAAGAAAAATTTTTAAAAAGCACTTTTTGTCTCACATAGACATAAAGTAAATGCTCAACATAAAGTAAATGCTTCTAATTTTTCTATTGGAGGATATTTGTGCACAAGGATCAAGCTTCTTTTTTTCTCCACCGTTGATTAAATCTTTTGCCTCTTAATCTCCATGGTCCATTGATTTTTCACCTCCTATAAAAGAAGAGCTCTCTTCCTCATTTACACACACAAATTTTTATGCTATTGTTATGCTACAGGTTTTCTAGGTCATCTTGGAGCTTTTGGAGATATTCTTGCATCTAGGGTTTGAAGATTTGGAGCATTGTTGGCATTCATCTTGGATCTTCATCAAAACTCTATCTTCTTGTCTTCATTCTTGCATCATCATGGCTTTCTTGCTTCATAGTTAGATTTCATTTTCATGCATAGTATTTGCATTTTCATAGCTTCATTCTTAGCTTAGATTTCCTTTTATGCAATAGATTAACTTGCATTGTCATATAAATTTGCTTTGCATTGCATACATTTGGCTTCATTGGAGATATTGGCATTCTTGCCCTTATCTTCCTTGAATCTCCCATTGCATGGTTTACTAGCAAGGTTATAGGCTTAATAGCTTTAGCTGAGAACATTCTTTAAAACCCTTGCACTCCATGCCTAGGGAGCTATGGATCGATTTGTGAGGGCTCATTCTTGAGTTTTCTTGCATGTAAGGATTCATAGAAGTGTGACAACATTTTAACACACATTTTGGCACCCACCGTGGGGCAACCCACTTTTACATGCTGATTTTTTATTATTTTTTAAGCTAACCCTTGTGCAGATTTGTTTGGAGATGGAAAAACCTTAGATTTGAAAGATTTGATCATATCTCCCAAACGGCTTGGTATTTTAGTCTAAATTTTTTTTTTTAGGTTGGAAAAATATTAGAGAAGCTCCAAAAAAAATCTCAGAATTTTTGGAGGTGATTTGTATTTTTTATAAGTTTTTCTTGATTTTTCATAAAAAATCAATTTTTGGCGCAAATCAGCATATTTTTTGGAAATTTTTATATTTCTGGAAAGGTCCTAGAATTATATAGGGGGTCCATTCACTATGTTTTTAATTTAGAAATCATATCATAGCTCATTTGGTCAATTTATTAAAACTGGTCTATTTTGGTAAAATGGGTCTCTAGGGCACAAATGAAGAGATTTTTCTAAAATTTTTACATTTTTGTAAAGCTCTTTATTTTTTGATAGAGGTATCTTTTCTATATTTTGGGTTTAAGGTCTGAATTCACGTGGTAAAAATCAGATCTTGTTGACTAGGTCAAATGCAAAAAAAATAAAATTTTGTGATGGGTATGCACTTATTTTTCATTGTTCAATGCATGATATGAGTTATCATTTGGATTATTTGCTGGTTATCATTGCTCCTAACAATTTATTTTTAGATCTAACCCTAGGGTTTGCATAAGTTGGATATACATTGCATATCTTGTTTGCTTGTTTTCTTGTCTTGTTCATTTGAAGGTGCATGATTTGCTTTCATGAAAAATACTTAAAACAAACAAAAAAAGGGTGAAATCTACTAAGCACGTTGCGTTGGACTTGAGGTATTTTGTTACAACTCTACAACATTTAGATCTTTGGTTTAAAATTGAATCTCTCATATGTTTGGCTTGAGTGTTTACATGCTTTCATAGAACACATTTCAATTGATGCTCTTAATGGGAAATGAATGAACATAGATTTGCTTTCATACAAGTTTGTGTAAGTGAATGTTTGTGTTTAAACCTTAAGTAATTCTTGGTTTCAATATCAAATATCTCATTGAGTGATTGAGGGCATGGATTCATTCTTTGTTTGCATAGGGAGTTAAATGCACCACTTTGTGGACTCACTCTATGTTTGCTTGGAAAGTTAAATATTCCATTGATTCAACCCTTTGTCATTTGTGAGTAGTATTGATAAGCAACTTTAGATTACTTGTGATTGATCTAGATTTCTATCTTGGGTTATTGGACTCGCTAATTCGCCGGCCCCTCATTTCTGCCCCGTAGTTGCAAGATCAACACTACATTAAAGGGGAGGGCTCTACAGGAAAGAAGTGTTAATTGCTCCACTAGGCAACCCTTTTGTGCTTTTTGAAACTCACTTGTTTTCTAAGGTGTGGACTCACTTTGAGTTGATGTGAGGAGTTAAATGTTCCACTTTTGGGCTCACTTTGAGTTGATATGAGGAGTTAAATGTTCCACTTTTGGACTCACTTTGAGTTGGTGTGAAGAGTTAAATGTTCCACTTTTGAACTCGCTTCACATTCTCTTAAAGGGTTAAATGTTCCACTTTTGGACTCGCTTCACATTCACTTGAAGGGTTAAGTGTCCCACTTTTGGACTCACTTTGCATTTACTTGAAGAGTTAAGTGTTCCACCTTTAGTTTTCTAAATACTTTTGATAGTGAATTACTTATTTTTTATTTTTAGAAGGCCTGCTTGGGGACACACCACCTCAAGGGACGACCTTAACTCCTGTGTTCTGACGGAGTATAAATAGTGGGTGGTGAATTGAAAGACACCTCTCTTGGGAATTGAGTTTGATATCACTCTTGGCTAAGCCTCAAAGAACTTTATACCTTTGAGAAGTGAAGGAGGAGATTTGGGTTACCGTCTCCCCCCGGCTATGTGATTTTGGATTCTTCTCATCTATGGATTTGGGCCTCACGTACCTTGTGTATATCGAGGACTCCCCTTAGCAAAGCTATGTATATCCTTGTAGATAGCTTGATAAGGTGTTTTTGTGTTCTAAGTGCCTGCTAAAACATTGTCAAGAACATACACAAGTAGAATCTTTAAGGAGTAGAAATACTAAGTCACTATTCTTGTTCATGTGCAAGGTTGCTTTGCCCCTTGCTCATTGTTTGAAGACAACTGCTTGCTTGAACTCCTTGATTGCTATCTTATGTGCTTGATCCATGATAAAAATCTATTGATATACTTACTTGATCTTTTAAAATGCTTCAAAACTAAGATTTTTATGTTCATTGGTCATAGAGTCGTATGACTCTGCAATAGTGTCACCCATAACCTTTTTTTACTATCTTGTTGCTGTTGCAATCTGGAGCTGCTAAACTTGCATTTTAACCTGTCGTAGAGTGTCTTTTTCTATTCTTGCCTGAAGCTGGTCTATTATCTACATGCTTAGACTTGTTCTAGACTAAAACAAATGAGCTAAAACTATTGGATTTGAGCTTAACGAATGCTACTCTTGATCACTTGTCGCATCATGGTTACCTCTCTAGCTACTTGCTTATTGAGCTTCTTGCTCACTGCTCAGCTTTAGTCAATTGATTGTTGTAAGTGCTTGAGAAATTTTGATGAACCATCTCTCTATTATTCTACTTTGACAAGTGATCTTTATTAGCTTTGCTTATCTCAAATCTGAGAAACTTTGTCTCATTCTATTAGTCAACCAACATCTTTTTTCATGCCAGTTACAACTCGGTCTCAATTTGAGCAGGAGAGTCATCCTCCGTTCAATTATACACAGTTACCTTCTCCAACTAGATGCTCACAAGCACCTGCTAGCAATGATAGTTCTAATTCTGACCAATCTAAGGATTCTAAGACTACCCCATGGTACAAAGGAGGTTTCCTTTTTTCCACATTCAAGACCCCAAAAAACACAGATAGTGTCTCACTCACTTTGACTGAACAAGAAAAGTTTCAACTCTTGCAAGAACACTTTGAGTGTAAGGATAACCAAGCACGCTTAGAAAAAGAACACAATCAACAAAGGATGGATGCTGCTAGGTGCATGGATTATAGAGGGACATTTCATGAGCAACCTGAGACTAGTAATCATGAGCATAGACCTCTTTTTAATAGTGGCAACAATAGAAACAACACGCCACCAAGATCTCCTCCAAGACCCACTTTTGGTATGCCTTCTTCACCTCCTAGACCTCCTCCCTCTCAACATGAGGCAGAGGCTGATGATGAGATTTCTAGTGAGGATCTTATGAGATTTGAACAAGATGTGGTCTCTCAATGAATGATGCATAAGCTTTTAGAGCGTAACGGTGATCAGTACTTTCAATATATGACTTCTAGAGGATACAAGCTTCCTCCCGGCTATGATGTTAGACAAATTGTCCAACAAAGAGTACCAACTAAGTTGAAAGTTCTTCAAGAAGAATTACGTTGGACAAATCAACGCCTTACCCAAATGGCATTAGAAAGAGAGCCTCCAAAGGTCTCTTTTGTAGAATCAATTTGTGCTCTTCCTTTTGATAAAGATCTATACATGGTCCTGTTTCCTAAGGATATTGAGGTTCCTAAATATGACAAGTATGATGGAAATGGTGACCCTCATGACCATGTGCATCATTTTTATGCTCTTAATATGGACTTTCTTCATGAAGACACATATCTTCTACGCTTATTCCCTCGAAGCTTAAGAGGCCAAGCTTTAGAATGGTTTGCGAAATTGACACCACCTCTTAAGACTTTTGATGAGTTGGCTCAGCGATTTACCCAGCAGTACTCTTACAACATCCAACAACCTGTCACTATGATAGATCTCGGTAATCTAAGACAACATCAAGGTGAGCCATTTGCAACTTACTTACAATGTTGGAGGTCATTGTATTCTTGATATCCTCGTCAGCTACCCGAAAGAGAAAAGATTGACATTTTTATCAACACACTTGTGCCTGAGCTATTTTATGATCTAAGGAACCAACTGTTCTCCTCCATCCATGACATGGTTGAAAGTGCATATCGGATTGAGGATGTAGCTATAAGAAAAGGGGATATTGTTATTAATAAAGATGCTAAAGGCAATGGTAAAGACAAGAACAAACCTTGGAATAAGAACAAGTATGTTGTTAATGATGGGGTTGTTGACGCTCCTAAAGTTAAAGAGCCTGCTTTCAATCTTTCCAATGCTATCTATGCAACAAAACAACAAGAAGCTGCCAATGCTCACAGTGCTCCTAAACCTCAATATGCAGATAAGCCTAAGAATTCATTTCGAAAGCGAGTCTATACCAAGTTGGCAGAACCTTACGATGTAATCCTCAAGACTTTGGTTGACAATGGATATCTTACGCTTCCTGATAAACCTGGTAACTGGGATCTGATAAATAAGCTTGATTGGTGGAGAGAGGATCATTACTGCCATTATCACAGAAACAAGGGACATCCAATAGATAATTGTTTTAGGCTTAAGGATGATATATAGGATCTTATTGAGAACAACACAATCTCCACTGATGGCTTAACTAAAAATTTTGATCACACAGCTTTCAAAGATCCTCTACCTAAGCATGATAAGGGGGAAACTTCTCAAGCACATAAGAAGAATCATGATGCTAAGATCAATTACACGTATCCTTCTGATACACCTGTGATCAACATGGTAGAGCCTATTGAAAGTGTTCTACTGATGAGATCTCAAGATGATAATAAAGCCAATCATGGTAAGCAAAAGTTGGTCTTGCAAACACATGGTAGTTCATCTTCCCAAAGTGAGACACTGAATGTTGTTACTAGGGGGCAAGCCAAGATTGTCCTTAAAACTACACAAAATCCCAAACAAGCTTTACCTTCCAAACAAGTGGCTCCTTCAGCCACCCCTAGCTATGATCTTGTCCAACATTTGCACAAGACACCGGCTCAGATATCAATCCTTGAGTTGCTTTTCCTAAGTGTTCAGTACTGTTGCTACCAGGCTGACCATGTAGGATTTTCTATTTTTCTGCACTTCATTCTTTGGAGTCAGAACGCTATTGATTGCCTTCTTGGCTATCTCTTGCTGATCTATTCTTTGACTACATGTGATCCCAAACTGATCTCACATTTATCAAAGAGGGGCAAAATGTATACACCTAAAAATGGTCACCTAGACTATTAGCCCCCATTTGCTAAATCATCAATTGCGTGTTCTTGATCAAATCCTAGTCCTATCATTTATTCGATTATTTTCTATGGGCTAACCATCTTATCCTAAGTCTTTATTTATTAAAAGGAATATTTCCTCCCCTTTTATTAAATAAAAAGCCCCACTTTTCTTCTTATCCTAAGTTGCACAAATAAAGCATTTAATTCTTATTTATAAAGAAAAATAAAAGAAAAGCACTTTTTGTCTCACATGGACATAAAGTAAATGCTCAACATAAAGTAAATGCTTCTAATTTTCTTATTGGAGGATATTTGTGCACAAGGATCAAGCTTCTTTTTTTCTCCACCGTTGATTAAATCTTTTGCCTCTTAATATCCATGGTCCATTGATTTTTCACCTCCTATATAAGAAGAGCTCTCTTCCTCATTTGCACACACAAATTTTTATGCTATTGTTATGCTACAGGTTTTCTAGGTCATCTTGGAGCTTTTGGATATATTCTTGCATCTAGGGTTTGAAGATTTGGAGCATTGTTGGCATTCATCTTGGATCTTCATCAACACTCTATCTTCTTGTCTTCATTCTTGCATCATCATGGCTTTCTTGCTTCATAGTTAAATTTCATTTTCATGCATAGTATTTGCATTTTCATAGCTTCATTCTTAGCTTAGATTTCCTTTTATGCAATAGATTAACTTGCATTGTCATATAGATTTGATTTGCATCGCATACATTTGGCTTCATTGGAGATATTGGCATTCTTGCCCTTGTCTTCCTTGAATCTCCCATTGCATGGTTTACTAGCAAGGTTATAGGCTTAATAGCTCTAGTTGAGAGCATTCTTAAAAACCCTTGCACTCCATGCCTAGGGAGCTATGGATCGATTTGTGAGGGCTCATTCTTGAGTTTTCTTGCATGTAAGGATTCATAGAAGTGTGACAACATTTTAACACACAGATCTTAGTCGGTTGAATAACTATTATGGCAGTGTTTAAACTAATGTTAGATTTCATAAATTTCACAAACTGATACTATATATTAAAAGCCGCTATGCCATATTTAGTGTTGTTATGTTATATTCAATGTTGTTATATTTAATGTCATCATATTATATTTAATATTCTCATGTTATGTTTAATGTTGCTATATTTTATATTTAATGTTGTCATGTTATATTTAATATTGTCATGTTATGTTTAATGCTGCTATATTTAATGTTGTCATGTTATATTTAATATTGTCATGTTATGTTTAATGTTGCTATATTTAATGTTGTCATGTTATATTTAATATTGTCATGTTATGTTTAATGTTGCTATATTTAATGTTTACATCTACGTATATGCCTCTTTGCATTTGTTTACATTGCAATTGATCTTGTCAAAAGAAGTGGGCAGCTCATGTTGTGTGTGCATTAGGTATGTCTACGGATGTAAACACGAACATGGATGGTGACGTTCAAGTTATCCAAGCAACTTCTTCTTGCAAGAAGGTTTTTTGGACAAAAGAGATGGAACGCAAGTTGCTAGACTTGCTACAGGAGTAAGTGCAGCTTGGAAAAAAAGCTGAAGGGGGTTTCAAGAAAGAGGCTTGGACAGCCATTGAAAGGAGGTTCAATAATGAGTTGAAAATGAAGCTATCGAAGGATAACTTCAAGAACAAGCTGAAAACTTGGAAACAAGGGTATAGAGTTATGAAAGACTTGAGGAATACAAGCGGCTTAGCCTGGAATGAGACTACCCAAACTATGGATGCTAATGATAGTGTTTGGGATGAGTTGTTGAAGGTAACATGGTCTTCAAATCTCCTTTTAAGTTGAATATATCTTTTTAAGTAATGAAGGACCAATAATGAATTCAATTGTTATGCCATCATATAGAGAAAGGAATTTAAAAATGCCAGAATGTATAAGAGGCAGCCATTTCAATACTACAATGAATTATCTTGTATTGTTGGGAATGACATAGCTGAGGGCACTATAGCTGCAATAGCTCAAGAGATGGAGGAAGATTTCAATGATGATGAAGATTTCAGTTATCATGGTATGGATAATGCATGTTTTGAGTCTGTTTTTGATTTGGCTAATGATGGTAACGAATCTATTGATACACCTACATCGAACCAATCTACTGCAAGTGACAAAGAGAACCCTTCAACATCATCAAGGAGGCCAAAGAGGAGGAGGGGAACATTGGTAGGTTCATTGGATTCAATTTTTGAAGTGATCAAAGATCTATTTGTAGGCCTTACAGCAGGCCTTGGACAGCCTCTGAAACTAGATAAAATGTCTAGTTTGAAAAATGATGCAGCGGATTTGTATAAAGCACTTAAAGCAATTCTTGGCCTTAGCGACTCTACTATGCTTGAAGCATATGAAAATTTAATGCATGATCCACAATCAGCCGCATTGTTCTTGACAATGGATGAAGGAGAGAGAATCCAATATATGATATGAAAGTTTGGACTTTAGTTGATCCATGTTTATTAGGTCTTGTGTTTAAAATCAAAACTAATGTTTCATATTAAAACAATCAGAATTATGGATTTAATCTATTGTTTTTCAAATCAAAACTAACTAATGTTTCAAAAATTGTAAACGGTGATTAAGCTCGGTTTACTGTGTCCTAGTAAATCTTGGATGAGTTTATATATACCCTTTTGTGCAGTGCAGTGTAGGCTTGATTATAGTTTCTGATGCTTTAATATAGTTTAAGTTTGTGAAATCTCAATGTTGCTAAATAGTTTGTGAAATCTGCCATTTATAATCTCAAAGGGTAGTTTACCAGTCAACATATTTACATTTACTTAACAGGAAAACAAGTCATGTTCATACTGAAAGTATAGTAAAACATGGCATTTGGTAGTGTGAAGAACTAATGTTAAAGTTATTTCACTTAATATTTTGGATATATTGCATATGTTTTATGGATAGACATCCAAAAATTAGTGTTTCGTATACCTAAATCCAAGCTCAAATCTATGCCCACATATCTGTTTATCCAATTAGCTACCCAATCACATTGGAACGAACACCTATTTGGGTTGGGAAAACCCTTTATCTAGGTGTGCAGATGTGACAAATTTGGGCTTTTATTTTAATGCTTGCAATACCTGACTAATATCAACTTCTCTAGCAATCCTAACTAATTGATTGCTTGCAATACTTGACTAATATGAACTTCTCAATGAACACAAAAATTTTATTATTTCTCCACTGAATGTGTGGTTCATAAAGAACCCATTTGAAATGACATAAGGCGGTGAGGTTCAATATGGTTATGATTGTATATAGCTATATAGGTTTCTATCTCTAGAAACATGACTCAATGCTATCTAGTAACAAGCACCAAAGATCATATAAAATGACTTGTGATTCTTTAATCTAATGCCTATGGAAATTATTGTATATATTTTCCATTATTGAGATGGTTCCCTAATAATTTGTAAGTTTTAAATTTCTCACATCAATGGACAACATTTGGCTTGCAGCCGATCAAGATAGATCTGGGTTGGTTGGTCTCAGTTATATGAGTTGGGAGGTAAATGGGGTGAGGTGGGTCTTGATTTTATTTGGATTTCAAGCTTTTTGATACCATTTCACTTTTTCAGGCAATGCTTGAAGTGCCTTTATTATTTTTGTATGTAATTACCGATTGTTAACTGTTTCAGGATCATTTACACATTAGGTTATAAATCATTTGTATTCTCTGCCCTTGATATTGAACTCATGAGAAACTTCTGGAGATAAGTGCCTCATGATAAGTTTTTAGTCCTTTTTTCTTCCTACTATGCTGTTAAAGCCTTTGTAGAGAGCTACCCCTGGTTGCTAACCATTTTCTTTTTTTTTCCACTTCTTGTAACAGAGCTATTATGTCAAATGTTTTGCATGCATAATAGATTATGTGTTTCTGTTTCTATTTTCAAGTTTGCAATAATGTTTGCTGATGTTTTTTTTGAGAATGCGGATAAAGCAAGTATGGTAGAGATTACAACCATTCATTGTAGAACTTAGAGCAGATACAACATGCTCTGATAGACAATAAATTCCATTCAAGTTATTTTGCAATAATATTTGCACTTGGGCCATTCACAAAATTGAATATAATGGGAATAATAATAGATATTGCCGACCTTCAAATACTTGAAAAGATATTACAAATATGATTGCAAGCTTTTTAAGTAGAAATCAGTCTGTTCAAATGATTTATACTGTGTAATACCTTGTTGTTTGCATACTTATTCACATTAAGCTGTTGAATCTTTTTCCCTTGCTGACTTGTACAACTTCAAGACTGCATACAATAGATTCCACAATCTCCTTGATAGCTAGTAGCTAGTTCCATATTAAATTTTAGAATATTCTTCATTGTTATAGAGGTCCATTTCTTCTCTTGCTAATGAAGTTGGTAAGGAGTCCAACTTTATTTAAACTCTCTTCATTATGCCTTTTCCCACACTTCCACATCCTCCTATAGTCTGAACTCCACACGACTCTTGAAAAATTGGCAATCACTTTGGTTTAAAAAATCCAAATGGTATGACAGTCTATTGGTATTAAGACTTCTCAAAAGCAACTAGCAGGTCTATTGTTATATTGAATATAGCTACATCTTATAACAAACTATAGAAAACCATGAAGCATCTCCCTTAGGATTGCAACACTTTACATTATTGCCAATCAATTAGTTAGGATTGCTAGAGAAGTTGATAAAGTCAAGTATTGCAAGCATTAAAATACACTTGAAAACTAATATTATCAGGCCCTTAAACTATTAATTGTTCCACTAACTTTCAAACAAAAACTAAACAGTTTTGATTATACATTTTATTGGGAGGATCCATGTTGCCCACTTCTTTTGTCATAATGCATTGTTGACATGACAATATTACATATAACATGACAACATTAAATATAACACGACAACACTACAATATGTCATAACTCATTATGGTTGATTTAGCCTTGCAACTTTTTGTTTTTCTCAATGAATTTTGTTTAATTTTGGGATTGTTGATATAGGTGCATTATTGATATCGGCTTGATGGCTATTCTCAATGTGCCAAGCTATCCATGTGGTGGTGGGCAGTGCCAGTTGAAGATTTCACAGACAATGATCAACCCTGGACAACAATTTTGGTGTTGTCCAAATAGAAAAAAGGTTGCTAATGTGTATATATTTAATGTTTGTAATGTAAATACTATTTATTATATTTAATGTTTGTAATGTAAATACTATTTATTATATTTAATGTTTGTAATGTAAATACTATTCATTATATTATAAAAACTAATGTAGATTGGGCATCACAAGGCCATAATGATTGTGGATACTTTAAGTGGGTCGATGACAACCCATCTACATATATCCATCCATCTCCAATCATCCACGATCTAAACATCCGCCCATCTCCACTCATCCACAATCCAGGATTTGAGTGCAAAAGTTGTCAAGCTAGGGCAAATGCTGAAATTATATTTTTACGATGCCTTCTCTGTATTGTAATCGCATATCTTTTTTGTGACCATATGCGGAGATGAGCTCAAGAATTAGTCAGTTTTGTATTTTGATATTGTAATATGTGGAGATGAGCTCAGAAATTAGTCAGTTTTGTATTTTGATATTGTAATATGCGGAGATGAGCTCAAGAATTAGTCAGTTTTGTATTTTGATATTGTAACTAAATATTTTAATATGGATATGGCGTAACTCATCTTTACCCCAAGTGCGCATATATATGGTCCACATATTTTTTCACAATAATTTTTCATGTTTATGGCTTAGGTGAGCCCCAATCTGCTATCAGTCACAAGATTTAATGTTGTTTTCATGGTTATTGCTTTGTAGAATTCTAACCTAGGTTTGTAGAGGAATTTTGAGGTTAACAGAGATATATCATGTATAAACTCATTTAATTGGTCATGTTTTGATCTTGACAAGTGTGGATCAGTCAAGTAAGAATCAAAGAAGGTCATAGAAGGTAATAATAATTAATAAGATTTTAAAAAAAACTCATACAAAAGTTAGCAACTGAATGTACTTAATTGGTGTACTAACAAAAGCACAAAGTAGTTGTATGTTCTATGTATGCAGTGTCTAGAGATAAAAACAAGAGTTCGGGCATGACAGAGCATCAAAGACTCATCAGACTAAATTATAACATTGTATCTGCATTATGTAAAATGAGGAATGCCTCATTCAAGTTGTAACACTGTATCTGCATTATGTAAAATGAGGAATGCCTCATTCAAGTTGTAACACTGTATCTGCATTATGTAAAATGAGGAATGCCTCATTCAACTTGTAATTCATATCTGCATTATGTAATGAGGAATGCCTCATTCAAGTTGTAATTTTATATCAGCTCATGACTTTGTGGGGCTAGACCGGAGGTTTTCTCCACCCGGCTCTTTCCTACCGGTGCTCCTATTGAGCTAGGTTGGCAACCTTTTGTAAAAAATAAATAATAAAATAAATTACTTGTTTATAATGATGACTTGTGTATTTTGGGTCTACATATTTTATAAATTTGTATAGGAATTTTTTATTTTTTTTAAAGTTATACAAAATGTTAAAATTTTTAAAAACTTATAAACATAATTTTATTTCAAAATATTATAAATATTCAAAATCGCATACAAATGAAATAAAATAAAATAAGTATTCAAAAAAAAATAAAAATATTATAATATTATTTTATTACAAAAATAAAATAAATATTCAAAAACATGAACAAAATGTGAAAAACATCATAACATTTGAAAAAATCACAAATTGTTATAAAGAAATTAATAAAACAAATTCTCATTCAGTGCATATTCCAATTCCAAAATGCGGCACCCAAACGCGGAAAATACATCTTCTCAGTCATCTTCCAAGTGAACCAAACGGGTCGAACACATATTTCGGATATCATTTTGAGGATATGTATATTCCAGAATGGCAGCATATTCCAGAATTGACTATATCCAGCATTCTGTATGCCGTGTTCCCAAAATAATAGAAATTACAAACACATATACTAATATAAAATGAAATTATTCAAGCACAAGAGCAATGTTTGATTGCAAAATAGAAACTACAAAATGGGTTTTCAAACCCTACCTTGGATCCAATGCAAAACTGAAACTGAAGCCCTTGAAGAATGTAGAAATCTGAATCCTGCAAGAATGGATCCAACTAGTAGATTTGAAACCACATAGAATGCAAGCACAAGAATCTAGAAACACACAAAGCTTTCAAAACATCATGCAACCACAAACACCCAAATTCTCCAAACTGCCAAAAACATCAAGCTCTCCAAAAATCCTCCAAAACCTACTTAATCCCCAAAATGAATGAACAACTCTCCTAAAGAGATTCAATTTCCCCCTTTCATGCAAATCCTAATGACAACACACTAGTCAATCCCTAAAACAACTCAACTCAAAATTGAAAGTAAATCCTAATTAACTAAATAAAATATCTATTATTTGCACAACTCAACTTTGACTCTTTAAAACAAGTTGTTACTTTTTGAAATCAAATTACTTTTCAACAATACTAATGCACATGTAATTGATAAAAATATATATTAAATAGATTAAATATTTAAACCATAACAAAACCATGCAATTAAATATTTAATTATTTAATAAGGCATAAAAGCATATTTAACTCTAATTTTAATTAAATAACTAATTAAATCCAAATATTCAAATATTTGAATTTTAATTAATTTTCTCAAATCAACATAGGAATATAATTTAATATTTAATTTCAACTATAATCATTAAATCAATAACCACATAAAATCACTCACTTATGAAATCAAGCAACTGAGAACAAACAAAGAAAAACCAAACATGCTCAAAGAAGGGATCCATGAATTCACGTTAACTAGATGAATTTAGGTAGGGTAGTCAAACTGATACTCATCCAATCTTAAGAAAAATAGGCTTAGGTTAGGGTTTAAGGTCTGACTATTACCTCCCATCTTTACCATTGAGATGATTATTTATTGGTGCACTCACTCCTGCCAATTCAGGGAAGATGATGCCCTATACCTACAAACCTAACATCACAAGAACAAGCATGTACATCCAATATAAATATAGCAGACAATGATAGGGTACGGTCAAACGTGTGGATCTCGCCAAGGCAAGTAACTATGTCTCCATCCTCTACCACAAAAAAAACACAAAAGAGGTACACACACATGATAACCATACACATGCAAGTATGGGGTTAGTAACATATAAACCATAATAAGCATAAAACAAAACATCATGATAATATCATCATCTAGTCTATGCAATCACATGATAAACATATAAAAAACATAATCCAGAATCATCCACTGAAACAATAACTGGCCACATGAAATGTAGCCTAAAATAATTTAGCTAATCAACTGAAATAATAGCCTAAAAGAGTATGGAAACTGAAACTGAAAGCAAACTATGAGTGGGTACTACACCTAAAAATTAGAGTTTTGGGCCTCAGGATGTCTGGGGTATGGGTTACCCTGACAACTTTGACAGTATGAAAAGAAAGATTTAACACTTTCTTAGTTGGTTTCTAAGGGAAAAACATAAACAAATTATAAAAGGAAAAAAGATAAAACAAGACCACCCAAACCTATCCTAATAGGTCCCTCAATATCAAGAGCTTGGGGCCCACAATATAACTCACTAGGAAACCAACTAGACTAGACTTAGGGATAACAAAATAAGAAGAAAAAATAAAAAAGGGTGTCCCCATTAGTCTAGGTGGCTAAAATGGGGCATGAGGTATAGAATCACAAAAAAAATCCCCGACAAGAGGAGAAATGACCAAAGCATTTCCTCATCAGAAAACTACATCTCAAACCACCCTTGCACCAAGGAACCCAACCCAGTTGTTGGTATAAGGGAATTGTTAGATCCCATAACAAATTACTGAGATGGGGGGGGGGGGGTGTGAATCAGTATTTACAACCACTTCTATTTAATTTAACTTTCACAAGATTAACATTAATATAAACATATAAGAATAATAACCATAAGCACATCCACATAATAATGAAACACTTGACACAAATATTTATCTCATGGAAACCCAAATTGGGAAAAAACCACAATGGGGATTAGTACCCACTAAATGATGTACTATTTTGAAGTATGCCCTGTGAGGAGCTTAACCCTGTTAGGAGTTTACAACAAAATTATTAGGTGCTACCCGATTAAGGGATTTACCTTAGTCCTGTTAGGACCTTTACCTTGTTAGGATTTTCCTTGTCAGAGGAATTTAAACATAAGCTAATGTGCCACCTTTTTAAAATATTTACAATAGGGACCTACTAGGATCCACCGGGCTAAGGGATTTTGACTGTTATAACCATTAGGAAACAACAAAAAGAGTGATCTATAGTATAGCACAACCTTTTCTTGATTAAATCCATTGAAGCACACAATGCTTTCTCAACACACTTAACTCTCCTCTAGCTTGATCAAAACCTTCTCTTTTCCATCTCACTTCACCAAAACATGATCAACACATAAAAGTTTCAATTTCATCCAATATATAATGAACTATTAAGTCCACTACCTTAATCAAGCCCTAAATCTAAAAATATTTAATTTTCAAGCATCCGGCTCAAACCAAACACACCACAAAACAAAATCTAATATATAAAATAAATCTTCAAGACCCTGTTGGCCAACACATAGATTTACATAGAATTTTGTGTCATGGGGTCAAACACATTTTGACTGAAAAATGCTTCTACTAGATTTTCTCCATACGCTAGCATTGATAAATGTGATGCCAAATCATCACCTTCAATATTTAAGACACATCACCAAATTGTGACTAACTCAACTGAATTCATTGCAACCTCTACACTGATTACTGATCAATGATTCATCAACTATCGCTCAAGAATACAAACACTTCAACCTATCAACAACTTTGACTCTGCTCACTGATTACCTAGGCTTCACTCCAGTCATCCAAATGAGTTACGATAGAAACCATATCTGTTAAATATTGTGATCATCCTTTAACTCCAATCACATCTCATAATGCATAAAGGATTTGACAAGCCAATTACATCACCTGTCACTGACTGATCTAGCAATTGCACTATTTGTCTCCATTTGATCATAACTACCTTACCGATCAATATAAACAGTAGTGGTTATGTATTTGATATCCAGGGACATATCCAAGTCTTCCATAAGAATTTCTACAATTGGAACTTACTACAACACCTTGATCATCATACTTATACTTGGTAACACACTAGAAACACTAAGTCAACATTTGACATTAACAATAACTTAATAACTAATCATCATGCAATCAAATGTATATCATTACAATACATGAAATCACTTCCCATCAATGCATAAATTATGCCAATAGGAATACCATTTCATGAGGTTTAGGAGTAGTATATTTTTCTAATGATTTCCAATGTGTGCTCAAAGTGTATTTATTCTGAGTAGGCATTTCAAAAAAGTCACCTAGGAGGATGAAGACTAGAGTCGTCATTTAAAAATATCAACCTAAATTGACCAAATATTGCTCTATTTATAGTTAGGTATCTATATCCCTGATATATTTCTCTGTATGTTTCAGTCTAACCTTTCTCTACTTCTAGTCAGGCATCGATAGCCTTGGTAGAGGTTGCTAGAACCACCCATTTTATTCTAATTGAACATTTCTTCTTAAATATCACGCTTGTGTGGATCACTTTTTAATCCTTCTTCTTTTCTTAACTTATGAATGGTTTAGACTGCTAAGTGATTCTTCTTCTATAGATATTTGGATGATTCATATCACTTATCCACTTCTAGTTTTTATAAGTTTCTTTGATGACATGGATCACTTAGTAATCCTTCTTTGCTTACATACTTTTTCTTACTCTTTTTTTGGGGTCTGATTGTAGGGTTCTGAAGTCATATGGTTATATAGCCTAATATATCTATAATAACTCTAACCTAAACCTAACTAAGATACCTTTCTTTAGGATGAGTCCTTTAATTATGTATACGTGACATTGGATAGCTAGCACAAAATATTATCTTGACATTTAGGTGAAAAAATACTTTCAAATCCAATTACTAGATATATTTCTTTAAATAAGGGCTTATTCTCTCTAAGGTTTTTTAAAAAAATTTACCCTTCCTCCTATCGAGATCCAATTAGGGTACACCACACAACTAGGAAAAACCCTAACAAAACACTGACCTCATGACACAAAACCAAAATAAAGAAAATAATAAGAAAGAACAAAGAAAGCACTATGAAAAAAAATTGGTATAATAAAAGGGTGCACTTCATCCTTTCCTTTCATGATCTGAAATAATGTTTCAATAACTAGCCATTGATGGGAAATGAAACCAACTCCCCATTCAGAACATTGATCGTAAAATTATTTTCTCCCAAAATCTCTACAGTTTGGTATGATCCAGCCCATAATCTTTTAAATTTAGTGTAGCTATCTAGTTTTTCTTTAGCTTTGTCCCACATGAAGAAAAGTTCATAGATTCTAAAATATTTTATTGTGGCTCTCTTATAAAACCAACACTTTACAATAGATTGATTCTTTGACACATGCTCTAAGGATGATGTTCATTTCTCCTATAGATTGAGAAGATTCATGTCTAGTCTAAATACTATCCTCACCTTCGATGTATCTAGTCATGAATTTGAACACTGGGATATTGTGGTTCATGGGGAAGATAGGTTCCAAACCATAGACCAAATGGTATCATGGAATTCCTAAGTCATTCTTGACCCTCACTCTATTGGTCCATAACGCTTACTTAAGTTATGAGTGCCGGTCTTTTGGGTTATTGTCAAGGAGTCATTTAAATCACTGTGATCAAATTTTTATTTGTGGATTCAACCAAACCATTCCTTTGTAGATAATAATTATAAGATAACTTGAGTATTACCTAATTTTTAATTTCTTATTGTGTAAGTGAATCTAATGAAAAGGAAAAGCCATTATCACATACCCGATATTAGGGTATACCAAACCTTGTGATGATGAAATCTTCTAGAAACTTGGTAACAGTTTTTGTAGAATAATTTTTGAATTCTTGGGCTTTAGTCTAGAATGTATAATAATCTATTGTAGTTAGAATATACCTATGACTTGTAGAGGATGGTGAATTAATTTTTTCAAAAAAATCTAAGGCCTATTGGGAAAATGGACCTACCTCATACACTGGTTGCAAAGGAATAGTAGGATGGATTTCTCAAGTAGCACTTGTTTGACATATGTGGCATGAACAAACATGTTCATTGGTATCTTTAAATAGGGTTGACCAATAATAGCCCGATCTTAAGATTTGGTGAACATTAGCCTCTATGGACCCATGGTCTATGCCATACTTATCATAAAAATTGGTTAAAATATACTTTGCTTCATCTCTATTTAAATGCCTTAAATACAACCCTTCATATTTGCATTTGTATAACTACCCATTTTTTAGCATGAAGGAACCATACTTAATCTTTAGGGCTCTCTATTATGAACTATTCATCCCTTCAGGGAAGCAATTCTATAAAAGGTAATTTACCACATGTGTTGGTACTATATATCTGAGATTATTCATTCATTTGTGTATGTGTGACAAAACAAACCTTCTTCATTTCCTACAATCATATTTTTTAAACCTTGGCCTCAAACTAACTTCATTGGCTAGATTTCTAGATCAAACTCGTGGAATCTCACCATCCATTTTCCTTTGTACTCTCCTAGTTCATTTTGTATTAGTAGAGATTATTAGAAATAAGGCAAAAACCACAAATGAGAGGAGGGGGGGAGGTGAATCAATTGTGTCCCAAAACTGAAAACCTTAAACTATATATCATCACAATAACTTATGTGTGAATTAAGATAAGCATTAAAGCATAAAAATAAACAACACCATAACACATAACAACATATTTTTCACATGGAAAACCTGTTAGGAGAAAAACCACGGTGGAGATCAAACCCACTAGATAATGTACTAGTACATAAACCCTATTAAAGGTAGAAGGGTAGTACACATGCATTTAGACACACTGACTAGAGATCACTTCTCAAAGACACTAGGAAAATAACCTAATGATACAATGAAGGGAAACAACTCTGGAATGAGAAAAAATCCATTATATCATGAACTATTTGAAAGAATTTTTCATGCCAATAAAATTATAATGAAGTACATTGTCATATAGGCTCAATAATAGATTCTACTCATACATCTTCTCAAATCTCTGATAAATCAATTTCACTCACCATCATTTGTAATAAATTTTTTTACATTGGCATCATCCTTCACATCTCCTCTCTATCTCTCTCTCAATTAGATAAATGATTTCAATATTTTATATATTACAACAACATAAATAAGGTCATCCTTAACCAAGACCTTAATTACAAAAATAAATTATATTAACCAATGCAAGCCTTAACATGTCAGATAAGACATCTTAGATCCAAAAAAATAACCTTGAACACACCATGATCCAAAATCCACTCTATAATCCTTTGCAACATGTTACACCATCCAGTTAGTCAAGAATACCAACACACTTCATGAAATTCAAATGAATTTCATCACATAAATAAAAGTGATCTAACAATAAGGATAGAACACCATTAATAAACATGAACAAGCATCGTGAAATACCATAGAAACAACAAAATCATCTCTATTTTAGAATTCATCACCATCTTGATGAACTACAAATGACTAAATACCTGAATGACTTATCATGTAAGTTACAAACATCTGAACATTTGTAAAAAGAGAGAAAAGATGAAGAACTAAGATATCTACATGGAGAAAGATGGATATGACAAATGAGGATAAGGAATACTTTGGGTAACTTGTTGATGAGTCTATGATTTCATATTGTTGACTTGATTATGTTGCATTAATCTATTATGAAGAAGGAAGAAAAATTGTACAAGACAATGTGGTCAGTAAATGAAGACTTCAGTATACACCGAGCCAGTGTAGTGTATACCGGGCAACAATATTAACTGAGCTTGTATTTGCCGATGCATTTCTTTGTTAACTGAGTATGGATGAAAGTATTAAGTGCTTAGTTTAGCTGACAGAAAATGATGAGATGGAAATTGTTATGATTTCGAGATTGAGGATAAAGTTTTTTATGAGATCCACGGTTGACAAAATTTAAATAAGATCTAAAGGATGGAATTGAAACATGTTACTGACACAACTCCCAAGGAAGGTTTAAGAGGCAAAATCAATAAAGGAGAATAAGTGGCAAAATTTGATGGTTGATATGAAAATGGTTTATCTATCTAAATAAGATATATGAGTTTCTTTATTGAAATATGCCGGAAGAAAGAAGACTGTAGATATTTTGTGTGAATACATTTTCATGCATGCCTGATCAGACTAGTTGAAGGAGAACCAAACTAAAAAATAGTACCAAGCGTCAGAGAGCTATTACCGAGTGAAAGTAAGTTAAGGAAGTGAATTGAAATATTGATCAGAGGATTTGTATGGGATTAGAATAGATTTGAACATCTGTAAATTGAGTTGTATTGTAATCAGATCAACTACTATTTCAGTTTAATCATTGATACAAAAAATCTCCTAACCAAGTGGACTTAACCATCTTATGTTATGCCCCTATGTCATTCAAGGAATGTAGATTGTTATCTTATTGACCCCATAGTGAATACTGGTTGAAATTTAACTGTTAGTATTAAATCCTCTAACAAGGTCACACCTAACAATGTGTTTGTAACCTTTA
This sequence comes from Chamaecyparis obtusa, assembly GCA_027943335.1. Classification (NCBI taxonomy): domain Eukaryota; kingdom Viridiplantae; phylum Streptophyta; class Pinopsida; order Cupressales; family Cupressaceae; genus Chamaecyparis; species Chamaecyparis obtusa. The sequence continues at coordinate 477,510 of BSBK01000811.1, read as the reverse complement.
ACAAGGTTGGCTCTTCACCAAGCTCACTTCAGAAGAGTGAAAATTATTTTGGGTTGCCAGTCCCAAGTGGTTTTTCCCTTAACAGGGTTTCCACATTAAATCATTGTGTTATGTATTTCTTTGATGATTGTTTCATACTTTACATACTACATATTTGATTTGGTCGATAATCATAGTGAGTTAATTAACTGGTAATTCGTAACTGGTAATTCGTAAAAGGCACAGATAGTTTAATAGTTTATGTTACCGAGTTGCAGAATTTGTTGAAATTTTGAGTGTTACATCTTTGTATTTGGGACAATAGGATAATGGATCTAACTAATTCACCCCCTCTCATTTATTCTAACAATTGGTATCAGAGCACATTGGTTGCTTGGAACAAAGTTTTAAGGACTTCAACAAAAAGATTACAAGATGTATAAGAGGGAAGTGTCGAAGCTGAATAAGGAAAATTTTACTATATGGAAAAGTCGCATGAGACTTCACATATCTGGAATTGGTGATTCTAATATAACTTTATTGGACAATGGCTACATGCAACCACCGGCTAGACCTTTTAACTCTTGACCAGTTGAGAGACCGATATGAACACAACATTACTATGATAGAGATTGTTGTTGCTCTATCTGATGTTGAATTTGAGGATGTCAAGACTTGCACTACTACAAAGAAAATGTGGGATAAATTTGCTCTAGTCCATGGTGGTGATGCAAATGTAAAGAGAGCCAAAGTTGAAATCTTAAGAGGTAGGTTTGATGATATGAAAATGAAGGAAGGAGAAAACATAGTACAGTACTCAAACCGAATCAAAGAGGTAGTCAATGCTATCCGAGGAGCTGGTGGTGTCATTGATGAAGATACAATGGTAAGTAAGATTATAATAACCTTGTTGCCTGCATATGCAATCAAAATATCTACTATACATGAAATGAGGTCTGCACCTAGTAGCACTCTTACTCTTGATAGTCTGATTGGTAAGCTAACAACCTTTGAGTTGAACAATTTTGATAATAGTGTTGTACCATCTGTTGAGTTTGCTTTTATGTCTTCTCTAAAGATCGGTAAATCTAGCAATAGACATAATATAAGGAATGATAGTGATAGTAATACTAATGATGAGCTTGATGAACTTGAAGCTCTTATGGCCCAGAGACTGCCTAAAGGTAAAGGTAGATATAAGGGAAAATTACCTTTAGCTTGTTTTAATTGTAAAGAAGTTGGCCATATTGCTGCTAGATGCCTGAACACAAAAGAGGAATATAAAGACAAAGACCAATTAGGTGATGGAAGATATGGAAGGAGAAATAATAGAGGTTACCAACACTACAATAGAAATAATCAAGATCACAAAGATAAGGGCAAAAAGGCATGTCATTTGGTTGAAGATGAGGACACTTTCACTGATGATGATGTTGAGGTAGTGTTTGTTGCAATGAAAGATGATTCTGAAGAGGAGGAAAGGTATGTAGAAACAACACTCATTTCTAAAGTTAGTAAAAATGATACTTGGATCATTGATAGTGGTTGTACACATCACATGACTGGTGATGAAGATAAGTTTGATCATCTTGAGCATTATAATGGAGGATCAGTAAAAATGGGTAATGATACACCTTGCATGGTTAAATGAAAAGGATCTTTATTGATAAATGATAAAATTAGATGTGATAATGCTTACTGGGTAAAAGGATTGAATTACAATTTTCTAAGTGTAGCATATCTTAACAACTCAGGTCAACGAGTGGCATTTGAAATCTAGAAGGTGAGAATCTATGATGAAAATAGAAAGCTTGTTGAAACAGGAGAACAATCTAAAGGTAACTTATTTTATCTTGACAATGTTGAGACTTCTTGTTTACTGGTGTAAAATTAAGATGCATGGTATGAAAGGTTACATACTTATCTTTTAAGTATTGGTTTTGAAAGAACTAGTGAAAACAACAATTTGTACATGAAAGGAGGATCTGATGATACTATTTTGATTGATGAAATATTTGTGGATGATATAATCTTTGGAGGAAAATATCATATTTGTAAATCATTTGTTGATGAGATGAGAAAGGAATTTGAAATGTCAATGTTTGGAGAGATTAAATTATTTCTAGGCTTGCAGGTTATTAAGCAAAATGATGGAATTTTCATCACACAATCAAAGTACATTAAGGAAGTATTGAGAACATTTGGCATGGAAGATGCTAAACCAGGAGGAAAACTGATGGTTATAGGCTACAAATTAACAAAATATGATGAATTTATAGAGGTAAATCAGACATTGTACTGATCTATGATTGGTAAACTGATGTATGTAGTACATAGTAGGCCTGATATTGCACATGTAGTGGGGATTGTTGCTATATTTTCTGCCAATCCAAAGGATTCACATATGGTTGCAATGAAAACAATCTTGAGATACCTGAAGAAAACATAGGATTATGGTTTATGGTATCCTAAGGAAGGAAAATTTGAACTAAGAGTTTACACCGATGTAGATTGGGCTGGAAATATAGATGATAGAAAGAGCACAACTGGAGGAGCATTTTTCTTTGGTGAAAGACTTGTAACTTGGACAAGTAAGAAACAACCTTTTATTTCTTAGTCTATTGCTAAAGTAGAGTATGTTGTTGCTGCTACAAACTATTCAAACATTTCATATATCAAACAAGTGTTGGAAGGAATGAATGAGGTAATCACTAAACCAGTGATTATATACTATGACAACACTAGTGTAATAAATATTTCTAAGAATCTTGTAATGCATTCAAAGACAAGGCATATATAAATTAAGTATCACTAATTAAGAGAATAAGTACAGGATAAGAAAGTCAAACTGGAATATGTTACATCAAAGGAGCAACTTTTTGATATTTTTACCAAGCCTCTACCGAAGGACACTTTTAAATACTTGAGGACTAGACTTGGGGTCCATCCCCTATCTACCGGTCACTAATATGATCTGGAGGTTGCATCAGCCTATTCTTATCAGAAGATCATTCATGTTGATGCAACATAGCTCACACTTTGGATTATGTCTAAGGTTGTGAAAGATTTGAGGAGCTAGAATAGAGAGCTTGCATATCAGTATACAGAGATACATTGTCTGCACCGAACAACATAGAGTTACTTGGTTATTGCAGAGCTGTATGTTTTATGTTTTTCTTTGGCATTGTTTTCAAAGGGAGAGAAGGCTTGAATATGAAATATCTATCTAAGGGAGAGATAATCTGAGAAATTCATGGAAAGATTTGAAGATTTGTTGCTGAGAACAGAAGGAATCTAAGAGTTGAAAAGATCAAATCCACAGAGGAGAGTCTGCACTTGTAATGCTGTTATGTAATGTAGTGATTAAACATATTAAATGTCAAGCTAGGGAGATCTTACCAATTTACTTACATAGTTGTAGAATACATGTTTGGTATGTGTATGGCATATTTTCATATTGCTTGTGTTGCCATTAATTCCAAAGGGAGAGATTGATGAACTACAACTGATTGAATACCTAAATGACTTGAAGATCAGTGATTAGAGATCACCAAGTTACTGAAATGATATGTAAGATAATTAAATCAGTCATTATGTTGTCATTGATGTCAACTAGTTTTGACAGTACTTATCATGTAAGTTACTAACATCTGAACATCTGTAAAAAGAGAGAAAAGATGAAGAATTGAGATATCTTCATGGAGAAAGATGGATATGACATATGAGGATAAGGAATAATTTGGGTAACTTGTTGATGAGTCTATGATTTCATATTGTTGACTTGATTATGTTGCATTAATCTATTATGAAGAAGGAAGCAAAATTGTACAAGACAATGTGGTCGGTAAATGAAGGCTTCACTATACACCGAGCCAGTGTAGTGTATACTAAGCGATAGTATTAACCAAGATTGTATTTTCTGATGCATTTCTTTGTTAATCGAGTATGGATGAAAGTATTAAATGCTTATTTTAGCCGATTGAAAATGATGAGCTGGAAATTGTTATGATTTCAAGACTGAGGATAAAGTTTACTATGAGATCCATAACTGAAAAAATTTGAAGAAGATCTGAAGGATGGAATTGAAATGTTTTATTGACATAACTACTGAGGAAGGTTTAAGAGGAAAAATCAACAAAGGAGAATAAGCAGAAAAATTTGATGGTTAATATGAAAATAGTTTATCTGTCTATATAAGAGATATGAGTTTCTTTATTGGAATATGCCGGAAGAAAGAAGACTGCAGAGATTTCACATGAATAAAATTTCATGCATGCCTGATCAGACTGGTTGAAGGAGAACCAAACTGCAAAACAATACTGAGCGTCAAAGAGCTATTACCAAGTGAAAGTAAGTTAAGGAAGTGAATTGAAATATTGATTAGAGGATTTGTATGGGCTTAGAATAGATCTAAACATCTACAAATTGAGTTGTATTGTAATCAGATCAACTACTATTCTAGTTTAACCATTGATACAAAAAATCTCCTAACCGAGTGGACTTAACCATCTTATGTTATGCCCCTATGTCATTCAAGGAATGCAAATTGTTATCTTATTGACCCCATAGTGAATGCTGGTCAAAAGTTAACTGTTAGTCTTAAATCATCTAACAAGGTCACACATACCAGTGTGTTTGTAACCATTAACAGGGTTGGCTCTTCACCGAGCTCACTTCAAAAGAGTGAAAATTATTTTGGGTTACCAGTCCCAGGTGGTTTTTCCCTTAATAGGGTTTCCACGTTAAATCATTGTGTTATGTGTTTCTCTGATGATTGTTTCATTTTCATACTTTACATGATGCATATTTGATTTTGTGGGTAATCAAAGTGAGTTAATTAACAAGTAATCGGTAAAAGGCACAGACAATTTAATAGTATATGTTACCGAGTTAGAGAATTTTTTGAAATTGTTTTGAGTGTTACATATTTACATTTGGGACTATAGGATAATTGATCTAACTGATTCACCCCCTCTCAGTTATTCTAACACATCTCTGCACTGTTCATCATGAAAACCAAACAAAAAACTATGTCATCAAATAAATACTACTTGCGCGTCTCCAAATAATTAACTATACTAGTTGAGGACACCAATACCAATCCTGGATACACCATTAGGTTAGCAAGAAGAAATATTGCATAATTGATCATTACTAATCCAAAAACCACAACTCTTTCATTTCCATATTTAACCAGAGAAGCCTATAAACAATCTTTGATCAATCAACTAAAACTTTTTCAAATCATAACATAAAGATCTATTATTACACATGAATAAACTACAAACTTCTCTTCAACTATCTATACCTATGCACTATCTGAATCAAAACATAGAATTCATACCAATAAAAGATCTCCACTGAAAAAATAAAGAACACTATCAAGAATAAATAAATATATTGCCATCAACGACAAAACATTAATGCCAATATAGATAATTTGTTATTCTCAACAATCTCTGCAACAATCCCAACAATATCCTAACAATCTCACCCTTTGGTATTTATGGCAACATATGATGTGAAAAACCAAATCAATGCACAAAGTCATCAACAACAATAAACATATTATCTTTCAAAGTTTCTCTAACAATCTCTCCCACAAACATACATAGCTTTCTCTCATATGCACTTAATAAGATCAACACTCCCCCATGTGAAGTGTTTTTCACACATCTTTCTCTTCCCCTTTGACATCAATGGAAAAGGATGAAGAAAAATATACATACTCCTCAACTGCACATCAATAATAATAGCAACAACTAATTCCCCTAAGGAGAATCTCTTAACACATCAATCCAAAAAGAATAATAATCTATTAAGATCACTCAAGACTGTTGCAATCCCTTGTATCAACTAGCTCTAATTAGGAGGGACCATCACCTTAATCTTACCTATGAGATATTCAAAGGTATCTTTAGGCAAAGGCTTATTGAAAATGTCTGCAATTCATTCCTTAGTAGCCACATATTCCAATTTCGCTTCCTTCTTAGTCACCTTATCCCTCAAGAAATAATATTTTATAGATATATGATTTGTCTTTGAATGTAACACATGATTCCTTGAGATGTTAATAGCACTTGATTTATTACAATGAATAGTTATAGTCTCATCAAGACTTACTCTTATATCCTTCATCATTTTCTTCATCCAAGAAACTTATGTATAATTAATAGCAACATCCACATATTCAGCTTTAGAAGTAGATTCATAAAAGCAATTTTTCTTTTTTCTTAACCATACAACTAACCTATTTCCCATAAAGAAAAAACCAACACTAGTACTTTTTTTTTCATCCACATTTCGTACCCAATTAGCATCAATATATGCACTCAAAGTAAAATCATTATCTCTTCCATACCATAATCCATAGTGAACTATATCATGTAAGTATATAAAAATTCTTTTAACAATAATCACATGAGTTTTCTTAGGTTCAACTTGAAATCTTTGCAAAAATTCCAACTGCATTTGATATGGTTGGACTAGTATAAGTTAGATATTGAAATCCTCTTAGATCTGTATTTTTTCTGATTTGTGTCAGGTGAATCATCAATGTTTGTCAATTTTCAACCAATTACCTTAGAGGTTCCAACAAATTTGGAATCATCCATCCCAAATTTCTTTAGCGATTCTTTCACATATTTTGACCGTGATATGAAAATCCTTGAATCCAACTATATAATATGTAAGCTGAGAAATAATTTCATCTCACCTATCATAGACATTTCAAACTCTTTCTTCATCTCATATGCAAAATATTTTCTCATATTTTCATCACCTCCAAAAATGATATCATCCAAAAAGACTTCAACAATCAAAATGTTTTCATTTTTAATCTTCAAATACAAACTACTATTAATAATTCCTTTACTAAAACCAATATTTATCAAATACTTATCTAATGTTGTATACCAGGCTCTACGTGCTTATTTTAATCCATACAAGGCTTTGTTCAATCGAAAAATAGTGTCACTCTAATCAGTCAATGGAAATCCATTTGGTTGTTCAAAATAAATTTCCTCTTCCAAGTCTCCATTCAAAAATGCTGACATCCATCTGATGCAACTTAAAAATTTTATAAGTATCATATGCAAGAAACATCCTAACAACTTCAATTCTAGCAACATGGGAAAATATTTCTTCAAAATCTATAGCTTCCATTTGAGAACATCCTTTGCAAACAAGTCTAGCTTTGTTTCTTATTACCACACCTTCCTGATTCAGTTTGTTCCTAAAAATCCATTTTGTTCCTGTTGGTGCCCAAAAATGATGGTTTAAATTTCCAATGGAATTGCCAATCCAATGCTGGGAAACCCAATCATTTTTGCCAACTAACAAGTTCAACCAAATGGAGGTTTGAACTTCTGCAATTATGGCTCTGCAAAACCAAGGTTGGTATGCATGTACCTTAATCAAATCTATTGGTTCAAAGGCTTTTTATAATAGATAACTGAATATAAAACTTGTGGATTCTCTCAAGGTGGAAAATAAACTTGAGAGGAATCAAATTGTAAGTATCTCAATCAATAGTATATTGAATGCTAAAAAAATTGAAATGCTTTGATTAATAGTAATTTTTTAAAAAGGTATATAAAATAAAGTATATCAAAGGAATAAAATATCACAAACTTTTAACAATGAACTGAATGACTATATTCTAATTATTAATAAGATCAGTGCCTTGCTCTTACTTGGGAAATGGAGCCAATTCTATATCAATCCTACATACATCTTAGAGACAGTTTTTAAAAACTTGCTTTTAATAATACAAGACTATCATCTCAAGGGCTTCCACTCAAAATATAACTCAAACCAAATTACTCAATTAGTCTTATCAAATTTAACTCTATTCAAGAGATCAACAAAAACAAAGGAAGATGCGCAAATCTTTCAGTTGATATTCAAACTGTATATTGATTTTGAGTTATAACATTCAGGTAATTTAACACAATGAGACATTCTATAAAATAGAATATCCGAAAGACTAACTAAAAAGAACTGAAAACTATTACCATAGGTGAGAGAAAAAGCACTTATCTCTTTATTAATATTGAAAAAATAGTACAGAGTTCATGTTGCAGTTGTGATCAAATTCTATCCTATGAAAATATTTATTGTCTCGTCTCTTTACATATGTATATATATGTGTGTGTGTGTGTGTGTGTGTGTGTGTGTGTGTGTGTGTGTGTGTGTTTGAGTGGCTTTCACACCTCTTTAGGGTGAAAAGACACAACCCTTATTACAAATTATTTTGAAAAAATAATAAACTAACTAAAAAATAACTACCTAACTTTCGGATTTGGGTCCAGTTTAAAAAACAAAACACCTTGTGGAAAGCTAATATTTTTAGTAGAGATAGTAAAATAGATTTCCAAAACTGGGTCATTTTTAGATATGTAAAATTCAACTATCTTCAGCCTCTGTCGGCATCATCTTTGCAACAGGTCAAAATTCCAACATTTTCTGAAGGCTTTGATCATTGAATTTTGATTGTTCTTGTCACAGAGCTTCCTTTCTTAATCCCTCAACTTTTAATTGAAAATTAATATAAATTTTTATCCCATTTCATGTACTCCATCATTAATTATTGGGCATGGATTTTAAGAGCCCATTTCTTAGGGTTTTATCACAATATAGGACTCCAAATTTTGCCCAAAATTTAGAGCTCCAACAAGCTCTTTCTGGGGATGTATGCTCCATGTGAGCATAGGAAGATTTCAGCTATCTCTAGAGAAGCAAACCAAGTATCCATACTAATCTGATGTGAAGTAAAATTGGGTGGCCCCAGGCCCCCCAAAATTGAACATTGATCCTTTCCTCTATCGAACACTTGATTTGATCACGTAACACTTTGGATCTCTTGAATATGATGCCATCATTTTTGTGAACAATACTTGTTGCTTTATCAATGTAGTTTTTGGTATTTTGTTTTTATTTTTCCTTTGAGAAATCATCATATTCACTTTGGTCCCTGCCGAATGGAAGCTCCCTATGGTCATGCATGTGACCAGACATATAAACATTAGAATAAATATTATTTGTGTGATTGTCCTTTTGTATACAATTTTCTATGTTTCCATATTTAGAATGTAGATTATGTTTGTCTAATCCAATCTTTTCTTCATGCCTATGGTACAACACTTGTTCATATAATGGTTTTAAAAATAGTTAATGTTGAGGAAACACTTCTTCACATATACCAGGACTATGGTCAGCTGTGATATTTGAGCAATATTCAAGACTATCCTTTAATCTATTTACCCCATCATGCTTGGCTGATTCCATCTCATCTTCACATATTTGGTGTACCTCTGGCTCAAAGGATGAACTAAAATATATCTCACCCTTTGAATACACTTCCCCATACATATTTCAAGTTTTATCATCTTCAAAATGATCACTAGGCTCACTCTCTTTATCATGATGTTGATGGACTTGATTGCATAAAAAATTCTCTTCAAATAATGGATTCAAGAACATAGATAACTTAAACATATCTTCTTCTTCTTCCTCTTCAAACAATGGATTTAGGAACATAGAGAATTCAGACATACATTCATGAGAATTTTTATTTGGATCATCAAGTTTTTCATCAACAAGACTAACATCTTCATTGACATTATCTCCTAAAACTTCCTCCTGTTCATGCAGTTCTATTTCATCTCCACAATTTGATTTCTCTTGAATATGGGCTGATCTGTCAACCTGCTTACCATGGTGGATTGAGAAAATTTTTGGACCATTCTTCCTGTGTTTCTTTGGTATTCTATGTCTAATAAAGCTAAAATATCTTCCACACGAAGAACATCCTCTTCCTTGTTTTCATATTCAATGATGTTTGATATCATACAAGTATCATCATGGAAAACACTTTCCTCAGAATGTCCAGAATAATCTTCTCCATTCAAATATGAAACCTCACTTGACTCATATGTTATTTTAGTTCTACACTCTTTCTCCTCTGCAACCAATTCATTATTCATAAGTTTGAGAAAGGTGAGGAACTGATGATCATATAAAAGACCTAGTTCTCACATTCTGATGAAAAGATCAGAGGATAGAGGTCTACACTCTGAAGGTATTTCTTGATAGATATTAAACATCCTTATGAATAATTGTATTGCAAATTCTTCTTCATGTTTCTGTAAGTTAAAAAATGCATCCAAAGGGGATATGTAATTTGGATCTTCTTCATCATCATTGAGATTGCCATCAAACATAAGGCCTTGTTCAATTTGATCATAAGCCTCCTCTTCTCTGTCTTCACTATCTTCTTCTAATATCTTAAAAAGTAGCTTCAGATCAAGGTCATCTAGTGAGATTCCCAAGTTTTTGAGCTTTCTCATTAGTTTTTTTCGTGAAGGCATAATTTTTATAGGTATCCTATGATACATATTCACCATCCTCAAGAATAAGTGTGTAGAAGACTCCCCTTCAAATCTCTCCAAACTAAAAAAAGCATCAATTAGAGACCTACTATGATCCTCCTCCATGTTGTAGGTTTGGTCTTCACATTGTTCATAATACATTTTATCTTCATCACTTACATCATGGAATTCATTTAGGAACCATTATTCAAATTATTTCCAAGATGAAATACTTTGTATAGGTAATGATTCATATGCCTCTCTTGCATTATCTTTTAATGTCATGACAAATAGTTCCATTGCCTGATCTTCTGCAAAAATCTCATAGTTCTCTATAAATTCATAAAATGCATCCAAATGTTCAACTGCTGATTCATCCCATTCTCCATGGAACTTTGGTACAAGCTGTAAAAACTTAGGGAGCAACTTAAAAGAAATACAATGGAATCCCCTCATCCAATGGCCTGATACCATCTAGAATAAATGGTTTTCTTTGAAATGGTTGTTTATTCTGATACATTATGAATATCTAAATCAGTAATAACTTGTTTCTTTATACATTAGGTTCTTGTCAATAGAGTTGCCACCTCTTTCAAAGAGGAAAAAATTACTTATCTCCTTCTAGGTCTTCTTCCTCAATAGAGTCACTGATTGAAATGATTTATTGAATAGAGTCACCACCTCATTTGAGGAATGTCTTACTTCTGGGTTCTTTCTTCTAGTAGAGTGTGCTTCCAAACAAACTAATATAACTACTTTCTGATTTTGATTTGAAAAATCTAAAATTCTAGATAACTTCACAATATATATTGTGATCAACTCTCCCCAGTAGAGTCACCAATTTGTTGGTGCCCAAAAATGATGGTTTGAATTTCCAATGGAATTGCCAATCCAATGTTGGGAAACCCAATCATTTTTTCCAACTAACAAGTTCAACCAAATGGAGGTTTGAATTTTTGCAATTCTGACTCTACAAAACCAAGGCTAGTAGGCCTGTACCTTAACCAAATCTATTGGGTCAAAGTCTTTTTATAGGAGATAACTGAATATAAAACTTTTGGATTCTCTCAATGTGGAAAATAAACTTGAGAGGAATCAAATTGTAAGTATCTCAATCAATAGTATATTGAATGCTATAAAAACTTAAATGCTTTGATTAATAGTAAAAAATTTTAAAAGGTATATAAAATAAAGTATATCAAAGGAATAAAATATCACAAAATATTAACAATGAAATGAATGACTATATTCTAATTGTTAATAAGATCAGTTCCCTGCACTTACTTGGGCAATGGAGTCAATTCTATATCAATCCTATGTACATCTTAGAGACAGTTTTAAAAAACTTGTTTTTAATAAGACAAGACTATCATCTCAAGGGCTTCCACTCAAAATATAACTCAAACCAAATTACTTAGTTAGTCTTATCAAATTTAACTTTGTTCAAGAGACTGACAAAAACAAAGGAAGATGCATAGATCTTTCAGTTGATATTCAAACTGTATATTGATTTTGAGTTATAACATTCAGGGAATTTAACACAATGAGACATTCTATAAAATAGAATATCTGAAAGACTAACTGAAAAGAATTGAAAACTATTACCATAGGTGAGAGAAAAATACACTTATCTCTTTATTAATATTGAAAAAATAGTACAGAGTTCATGTTGGAGTTGTGATCAAATTCTATCCTATGAAAATATGTATTGTCCCTTCTCTTTACATTTTACATTATGTATATATATGTGTGTGTTTGAGTGGCTTTCACAACTCTTTAGGGTGAAAAGACACAACCCTTATTACAAATTATTTTGAAAAAATAATAAACTAACTAAAAAATAACTACCTAACTTTCATATTTGGGTCTGGTTGAAAAACCAAAACACCTCTTAGAATGCTAATATTTTTATTGGAGATAGGAAATTTGATTTCTCAAACTGGGTCATTTTTAGATTTGTAAAATTACATATCTTCAGCCTTTGTCAGCACCATCTTTGCAGCAAGTTGAAATTCCAACATTTTATGAAGGCTTTGATCACTGAATTTTGATTGTTCCTGTCACAGAGCTTCCTTTCTTAATCCCTCAACTTTTAATTGAAAATTGATATAATTTTTTTATCCCATTCCATGTACTCTATCATTAATTATTGGTCATGGATTTTAAGAGTCCATTTCTTAGGGTTTTATCACAATATAGGACTCCAAATTTTGCCCAAAATTTAGAGCTCCAACAGTTCCTATAATTTTTTTTCTTTAGGTTTGGGAACTAAATTCCATGTTTTGTTCTTTTCAGTTTGATCCAATTCCTCTCTCATATCCATAATCAAACTTTCATCTTTGTATGCTTCACTAACTTCATTACTAGGTTCAAGTTGTGATATCAAACAAATTTCATTCTTAGCAATCTTACCTCTTGTCATCACATCTTGATTTCTTTCACCAATAATATGATCTTCAATATGATTTGACTTATATACCTTGGGGTCTTCTGATTTCCCCTCATAGTAGATTATTGTGTATCAACTTCATTGCCATCTTCTTCATCTTATTCTACTGATCGATTCTAATTCTAATTCTAATTCTGATTCTAATACTATGAAGCCAAAACTTGATTATCGTCTTCATCTTTTGATTGATAGCTTCAAGATATTTCACCTATTTGATAGCTTTCATCCACTTTCACATTATAACTTTCAACAATCTTCCTCAACCTATTGTTATAACACTTTTAAGCTTTGATTTTGTTATAATTCAAAGAAAAATTCCTTCATCACTGCTAGGATCAAACTTTCCTAGGTCTTCATCTCTCTTAATATAGCATTTACTTCAAAACATTCTAAAATATTTCACAATAGAGACATGACCATAGCATAAATCATAAGGATTTTTACTTCTTCCATGCTTAATCTAAACTTTGTTCAAAGTGTAGATTGTAGTACTATCTACCTCTCTCCAATACATCTGTGAAACTTTTCCTTCCAATTTTATAGTCCTAGAAGTGTCTAGGATTGCCCTATTTCTTTTTTCTGCAATTCCATTTTGCTAAGGAGTTTGTGGAGATAACATCTGTCTCTTTATTTCATGATCTTTGCAAAAAGAAAAAAACTCTCCTAATTTAAATTCTCCTCCTTTGTCAGATCTCAAACACTTCATCTTTAATCTTGTCTTTGTCTCAACCATAGTTCTAAATATTTTTTATTTTTAAATGCCTCATACTTATCCTTCAAAAATTTAACCCACGTCATCCTAGAGTAATCATCAATGAAAATAATAAAGCACTTATCTCCATAGTAACTTCTTGTTCTTGTAGGAGCACACAAATCTGTATGCACCAAATCTAAAATTCCCTTTGAAGTATATGTATTTATCTTAAATGTATATCTAGTTAGCTTTTCCAATTTACATTCCTTACATATAGCATTAGTAGGCTTCACTAATTTAGGAAATATCTCAAAAAAATTATAGAAATGATTTTCAAAATGTTATCAAAATGTTATCAAAATTTATATGAAAACATTTCTTATGCCATAACCAACTATCATCAACTCTAGCAATCAAACATCCATTCTCTATAGCAGTCAAATGAAAAACATTACCTCTAGTCTTATTACTCGGTACAATATTTTTTCCTGATTTCCCAATGATTATGTACTTCCCATCTTTGAATTGTAAACTATATTCCTTTTCATTAAGCTGCCCAATACTCAAAATATTATTCTTTAAACCTTCAACATATAAAACATCATCAGTTTCCATCAAGTGTTATAGAAACTCTTCCTTTAATCAAACAAGGAGCATTATTAGAAAATATGACAACACCTCCATCATACCTTTCTAATTTCACAAATATGTTCTTATCTCCTATCATATGATGTGAACACCCAATATCTATTACTCATTCATCTTTATATTCAACATGAGTAATTAGGGATTTATCTTCATTCAAGAAAATAGGATTCTCTTCTTTGATAGCAATAAACACAATCTCATCCTCATTGTTTTCAAATTCATCATTAGTCATGCCTTCACTAGCATACTAAAATTTATTGTACTTTGGTTGAAACTTCTTAGGATTATACTTTGGCACTCTATTAGGGCATCTAGAAGAAAAATGTCCAATCTTATTACATGAAAAAAACTTCAAAGGTAGTTTCCCTTCATACTTACCTACACCTTTAGGAAATCTCTTAGTAATTAGGGCTTCCAATTCTTCCATCTTCCTTTCCTCTTCTTCAATCTCTTTCAGATATTTAGCATATCTAGATTCATACTTAGGATTACTTGAAGAAATTTCACCAAGATCATAATTTTTCTTATCCTTAGAAATTGTAGCTTTAAATGAAGATTTAATTTTAGGAAAACTATCTCCAAATTTAGTAATTTCAAAAGAAGATAACTTACCAACTAATGAGTCTTTTTTTAATTTTGAAACTATCCTTATTTATTTAATAGAAGAAGCCTTGACATCATAAGAAGGTGACAAGGATTTCAATATCTTTGCCACTATCTCATCTTCATCCATTATTCCTCCTCCACTTCTGATTCTATTGGATGTTGTTGGAATTGGTTACTAATGTTGTTGTCATTCATGTTTTGTCATTGATGTCAACATATGTTTCTATGAAAAGAACAGATTGGTTATTACAGTGTATGAATACTGTACAGTTGATTCAGAATGAGTGAACATAGATTTGTGTACAGGGAGGTGTTGTGATCTTATATCTAAGATCAAATGTTGTAATATTTCCTATTGGTTGAGTAACAGAAGATTTGGTAAAGACTAGTTTCTGGACTGTGACAGTGGAATTTGACAGAGTTAGTCTCTGTGTTTTGAGTGTATCTTACAAGTGATGTGGATTCAGTGTATGCAAGCTTAAGGGATGTCAGATAACATATTGAGGAATTTTCTTTGATCTTAGCAAGTCATGGGAAGTGTGATAATGTCAACTATGGCATGTGTTCTAGAGGAGACCTATTTGGGGCCAACTTCAGAGTTTCAGCATGTATTATGGATAACGAGCATGGATTACAGATGTTGGACCTTAATTGTTGGAGTGCAATTGTTGTATACTTGTTATAGATACCACATGTATCTTAGAAAAGGTTTATGTAATTATTTATATATTAGGAAAGCTTAATTGGCCGACCTAATCATTTATTGTAATAGGGTATATATGTAAGATCTTTTCTTTTGAAAAGATAGGTAGTGTGTAAGAATTGTAAAAGAGGATTATGGAAGCTTCAAGCTTGTATCTACTAGATGTAGAGAAGAGGATAGTTTATACTTCATTGGAATTGATCAATCAAAGATAGTTGCTATCAGACACTTCACAAAGATTGTTTATTTCCTTTATATACACTTGTGTTGCCAATAGTGAGTTTTGGAGGTGGATATAACCTTCTTTGGATAGTGAGCCTAGGAAGCGAGCCTACATTTCTTTGACTCCTAACAGGGTATTTCCTTTAACTTGGACTATGTACTATAATGTTTTAATAAGCTCCTAACAAGGCTAGATCTTTTAACAGGGATACTATACTATCAGTACATCATTTGTGGGTGCTAATTCCCACTGGGGTTTTACCTTTAACAAGGTTTCCTCAATAACAAAATATTGTGTTATTGTGTTGGTGGACTGTTATTCCTAACAATTGGTATCATAGCTACTGGTCCTTAGAGAGAAATCTTAACATCTTGAGGTGATCTTGGAGATGGCATTCTATAGGAAGGATAGTCTAAAATTTGATCATGAAAACTTTGATAGTTGGAAGAACAAGATGCGAACACATTTTCTATGTTTGGGTATCGACTATTGGATGATCACAAAGAATGAGGTATCCATAAAGGCTGAGGATAAATTAGATAAAGCTACTGACAAAGAAAAGAAGATATTTTCATATAAAATGGTCGCAAGGGAAGCACTGATACACACACTTTTTGAAGGAGAATTTACTGAGGTGAAATATCTGGATTCAACACACAAAATTTGGGGAAGATTAGAAGCATTATATGAAGGAGACAAGTTTACTAAGCAAGAAAAGTTATAGAACTGGAAAACAAGGATGGAGAATTTGAAAATGAAAGATGATGAAAATGTTAGGGTTTATGTATAGAGAGTTACTAAGGTTGTGATTGGAATAAAAAAAATTGGAGGCACTTATGAAGAGGAAGAAGTCATTGCAAAGATTCTTAGACTGTTGACACTTGTTTACAAGACCAAAGTTTAGGCTATAGAAGATATTATACCTTCAAATATAAAATTTAGCAGAGAGATGTTGATTGCAAAGCTAACTACCTTTGAGGCTGTAGAGATGGGAGATTCTTTACCTAGAGTTGAAACAACATTTAAGGCATCTGCACACAAAAATCCATTATCTGGAATTGTGAGCACCAACAGTGGTATTATGAAAGAAGAGCTTGGTGCGTATGCTGATGAATGGGAATAGATATAGGAAGAAGAAAGAAAGCTAGATGAAATTGTTGCCCTTATTTCTAGAAGAGAAAAGAGAGGTAAGCGTAAGTTTGAAGGAAAGTTACCTTTAAAATATTTTTCATGCAATAAGATAGGTCACTTTACATCTAGATGTCCTACAAGAGTTCCTAAGCATAAATCTAAGTTTTACAAACCTAAGTATTCAAAAGAAAAAGAATGTTATTATGCTAGTGAAGGTGGTTCTGATGATGATTTTGATAATGAGGAGATTGGATTTATTGCTATCAAAGATGAAAAACCATTACATGAGGAATGAGCTTTAGTGTCACATGTTGATAAGAAATTTGAATGGGCTATAGACACTGGTTTCTTACTTCATATGACTAGAGATAAAAATAAGTTTGTTAAACTAATTAAATATGATGGTGGTGTTTTGAGATTTGGAGACAATGTTCCTAAGCTTATCATTGGAGTAGGATCTATTTCTTTGGATGGAAAGACTGATACTGACAATGTACTACTTGTTGATGGACTTAAGCATAACTTGTTGAGTGTTGGACAATTGGTGGACAAGGGTTATCAATTGAAATACATTGATGGGTAATTTTTTATCAGAAGTAAGACATGAAATTTGATTACAATTGATACTAAATCTAGAGGTCAAATGATAGTTCATTTCAAGAAAAAGATATCATGGAAATATTCTATTACATTTTTTATTAGAGGCTATCAACAAGACATCTATGCTCATTAATTTAATTATAGGCCTTAAATTTTAATTATAAGGATTTTATAAACTTTCAATTTTTCCCTATATTGTGAATATAGAAGAATTGAAACCCTAACTCATGTTTAATATTACAATTGATAAGGTACTTATTTTTTTAATTTAAAAAAATAAAAATAAAAATCTCTATTATTTAGATCATTGAACATCTATTTCAACATGAATTTGACTTAAGAAATTACCTTTCAAGAAGTTACAGTTTTCCCTATTTAGATTAGGCTTATCCAATTTCAAATCGGTGCTCAAAATCTAAGATTCTATTTCCTTTTTTAAGGCTTCCCCTTTTCTCTAATTAACTCCTTTCTAGGAGGATTAATATCTCACTTGAATCGACGTGATTAATCTTGTCGAAAAAGACAAAATACATCCCATCTGACTAAAATACATCGTGTTAGAGTAAATTATTAATTTTATTAATATTTTACTCCCTTCTTAAGATATCAACTCTTTGCTTTAGTCAACTCATGCACTAGTTATGCATCAGTTTGCTTTAGTTGACTCATGCACTAGTTATGCATCAATTGCTTTTTGCATGCATTAGTCTTCTTATAGTTTAACTGATTATTACATGCACTTCTGCTTTTTAGGTTTGCCTTTTCAAGGCCTTTGATCTCCTTTATATGGATGATCCATTGTACACTATTATTCATTCAGTTATTTGAGGATATTTTCTTCTTCATCTTCTGAGTCAAACCCTTGCCCTCTTCTTCTCTTGACTTCTTCTGACAGGTTTTCGTATGCAGGTGATCTTCGGGTTTATGTGGATTTATGTTGCTCAAATCCTACATGGTATCAGAGCCTAATCTGCTACAGCTTGTTTGTGTTTGAAGGATTCAAGAGATGAAATTCATCTATTTCAAATGAGGGCTTTTTTGGGGTTTTTATTGAATCTGGGGGGACCTATTTTTTTGGTCATCTTGGCTTCAAATGGACCTCACGGTTGCATTTAGAGCGTCCAAGAACCCCAAGATCCATATAAAATTTGTCCAATTTGGTCAAAGTTGGAATCTGTGAGAAAAAAAATTTGCAATCGGCCCCGGCACGGATCCTGAGGTGATCAGTATTTTTTGGCACACTTCTGGCCCAAACGGACCTCACGATTGTGTTCGAAAGGCCTGAGATAGTCAAAAAGCATATAAAACTTGTCCAATTCTGACAAGTTGCCATCGGAGGCAAAAAAATTTAGCGTACCAAGGTCGTACGACCTTGGCATGCACTCCAATGCATGTAGTACGGTGATTTTTTTTTTAAAAAAAAATTCATTAGGCGTAGCAGCTGAGCGGCCACCCAGACACCGCCCGACAGCCACCGCCGCCCCTCCGCTAACTGCACAATCACCCGGCACAATAACCTCCGCCGGCCCCATCGGCGTAAGCAACCCCGCCGCCACTCTAGGCTCGCCACCACCACCGGTGTCAGCGGCCCTGCCACCGCCGCTCAAGGCCCCGCTTCGCTTCAGCCACGCAGCTCCTCTGATTGCTCCGCCCTCCGGTGGCCCCGCCGCGCACCTGGCCAACTCTGCCCCACCCTTGGTCACGTGGGTGACTAGGTCTCACATTTTTAGCTCCCAGGCCCAGCTGACATCAGCATGACGTCAGCGCATGCAAATTTTTTTTATTTGGATGATTTTTTTTTTAAAAAAGGGCTTTGTTTTAGGGGTCATTGGGCCTTTTTTTGCGATATCTCAGGCATACGGGATCGTAATTGGGCGTGTGATATATCATCGAAAAGCTGATTTCGAGCCCGATCTGAATTTGCTGGTATAGTTTTGTGAATTTACCATTTTGATGCTCTTTTTTTCTATCAAAGTTAGATGTTCTCTGTGATCGTGGCATTTTCAGACCTCCTGCATTCTGGGATCTGTTTCTCTTGCATCCGGACTCCGTTTTCGGCAAATGAGATATTGTCGGAAAGCTCTTTATGAGCTTTTATTAGATCTGATAGTTTTATGGGGTTTTGTGTCCTTTTTCTAAGGTCACCCATCCTCAGATCCTTGTAGACACCTTCTTTGGGCCCTCCAGCGCAGTTGTTGGTTTTTAGCTCATATCTTGAGCATACGGTGTCAAAATTTGGCAAAAGAGATATTGTCGAAAAGCTGATTCTGAGATATTTTCATATCTGGAGGTTATATTTTATGGTTTTATGTTTCTGATGGTGTTTTTCTTTGTCAAAGCCAGATCTTCAGGTTTGCACTCTGGGAGCTCTATCTTGCACATTCGAACTCCATTTTTGGAAAGCAATATATCGTTGGAAAGCTTGTTCAGAGAGATTTTCAGTGCTATGATTTATTTTTCCAGATTCTACTCCAGGTTTATTTTATTTAGATTCTTTCTTTTTTGCAGTCTAGTGGATATCTTGGTTGTTTCAGGTCCTGGGATCTCTTCCCTTTGAGGGATGACTCATCTTAGGTTTTTCTTTTGGTTCAGACTCCTTTGATCTTCTTCTAAGCATTGTATGCTTCTCTTCTGTAGCATTTTTGTTTCTATAAATGCACTAAGATAAAGTGCATGCTTCTGCATATCTGGGATTTCGAGCACCTTGTGTTTATTTGTACTCGCACTCAGTTATAAAGTGCCATGGGGGGTTATGATGTTTTTCCTTTTGTGCTCATCCACCTTTGTCAAGTGAATGTTTCTTCCATGACATTAGCCCATGCTGTGTGTCTGTGACACCGCCCTTTATCCTGTGCTTGTACTTCTGTTGCACTGTTGGTGTTCCTGATTCTTCTTCTTGCAGATGTTTCTGGCATTGCATTTCAGTGTTCCTGTCACCCCTCTCCCTGTTCAGCATTATGGGGGGGATTCACCTTTTGGCTCTATTGCTTCCTTGGTTCAGTTGAGTAATCTATGTATTCAATTTTTGTTCCTATGTACTAGGCGGATGCAATGGCTAGGCACCTATGCATTTCGGTGAGATGGTTCATCTACTATATAGACACTCATTCATTCCTACTTTTGGAGGTCACCTCTTCAATTGATCAGCTCTTCAGACTTTGTCTTCTCTACCTGGTCATGCACTATTTTAGTGGGGGTTCTAGCAGTTACTTCTGACAGTGTTTGCAGCTTCATGCTTCGGAGATGCTTCATGCTCTTTCTTTGTTCCTATTTTCTGGAACATTCTTGGTCTCCTTTGGAGTAGAGTTTTTCCCATGTGGTTTTCTCTATTTCTCCGCTTTTTAGAGACTCTCTTTGTGCTGGGTACCTCATTAGGCCATGTTGTCGGGACCCATTTCTGCTTTCAGCATTGTAGTTTCCTTTTCTTTCTTCTTGCATTGTTTGTAGTTGCATCGTTGCTCATCTCAAGGGGGGGTGTTAGAGTAAATTATTAATTTTATTAATATTTTACTCCCTTCTTAAGATATCAACTCTTTGCTTTAGTCAACTCATGCACTAGTTATGCATCAGTTTTCTTTAGTTGACTCATGCACTAGTTATGCATCAGTTGTTTTTTGCATGCATTAGTCTTCTTATATTTTAACTGTTTATTACATGCACTTCTACTTTTTACGTTTGCCTTTTCAAGGCCTTTGATCTCCTTTATATGGATGATCCATTGTACACTATTATTCATTTAGTTATTTGAGGATATTTTCTTCTTCATCTTCTGAGTCAAACCCTTACCCTCTTCTTCTCTTGACTTCTTGTGACAAGTTTTTGTATGCAGGTGATCTTCGGGTTTTTGTGGATTTGTGTTGCTCAAATCCTACATATCGCATATCAAGAAGAATATACTCACAGATTTCTCACAATAACTCCATATCTTGAAGATTTTAAGTTAACATGATTGAGCTTTTTTTAAAACTTGATTAAATCTAAAAGATAAATGTCTTCCATCAAAAACATTTGTAAAATAAATGCATGAAAAAATAATCATCCAATGCAATGATTGAAAATAATAAAGAGATTACTAGTCCATATACATATAAAATACTAAAATGCCCCTACCAGCATAGTCTCTTCCCAATTCTGACTATTCTAGGAAACACTGGCTTCCCGATAAATTCATCACTCATACTGCTAAAATCAATTCACCAAATTAATATAATAAAAATAATATGACAGACAATTAAAAAAATATTTAAAAATAAAAAATAGTAAAACTAAATTTTAAAATAAATGACAGCATGAAAAATAATGAAAAAATAAATCAGAATAAAAAACATGAGCTTTGCACCTGGTTGCTGCATTTCAGTACATTCAATCTTTAAACAAATCAGACCATGAAAATGAACTACACAAAATAAACAACATGAGATTTACTGGCCTTCATTTCCTCATTTATTAAAAAATTCTAGGGTTACGGTTTCAATATCAACGATTGATGCTTATGTCTATCGCAACGTTTACAGTCGTCAGATTCTTCTTAGCCGAGTTTCCAGTGCTTGTTTCTGCTCATGTTTTTTTCACGTCTCTGCTCACATTTTTTTATCCCCCGCAGACAACAAAAAGACACGAGAAGAAAATTCAAGGCACAGAACTCCCAAGTATTCAACTAAAAACACAACTATGTTCAAAAGGTTGTGAAATCCTTACGCTTTGGTAGCAGCATAAATAGTCTAACCACGATGAGAAGTGCGTATACCCGATTGGCAACTTCTCCACTGTCCAAAAAAAAGAAGAGAAAATCAAATTAAAAAGAAAGAATTAATAATACACATTATAATTTATAAATTTATATTAAATATATTGGTTGAGCAAAATATAGTAAAATAACCTACAAATTATTGTAACTTCTTTTCAAAGGTTATCACAAGCCACCATTGATGTATGTACAAAGAATATTAATTTTTCAACAAGTGCCACATAGTTGCTAGTACTTGCCGGATTTAATTTTAAGTTTCGTTGTAGATTAACTTAAATCTATTTTACTATATTTATTATAAGTAGTATATATAATTGGATTAATAGTTATTTGGTTAAAATCAAATGAATTTTTTTTTTCAAATGAAGATTATAATATAATTCACAAGAATCTATGTATGACAATAATTTAAATTTTAAATATAATAACTTATAGAGTACATATAAATTATTAATGTTATATTTGTGAATACATTTTTTAATATTATATAGTTATTAGTTTCTACACATGCACAATGACTTTTGTAATGTTTGATCTTTTCATTTTCTTTAATTTATTATTTTACTAGCTATTTAATATTTTTTTTCAAAAAAATTAGTAATATGCCTAGGCTATTTTGAGGTGTATAATTTAAATAAAATAGTATGTGTCCTTGGATTGAAGTCCTAGTAAAAAATTATGTTTTATAAATTTTGTATCATGTTAATTTAAATTAAAAGATCTTTGAAATATGCACAATGAATAATTTATTTAAAGATTATTCATTTATTTAATTAAAATTTGTATAAGTAGTAATTGTATGGCTTGAAATTACACTACATTTGGCACGGCTACTTTGAATCATACAACTTTTATTTCTAGTTTATACCATTTAAAATTTGAAAAATTATATTTCTAATTTAACTATAATCTTATCTTTAATTAATCACATAAGTAGAGACAAGTATGGCCACTACGTGGCACTTCTTAGAACTTGCTCCACTAATAGAACATAGTTGTTAGAGTCATCACTCGTATAAAACCATTACAGAGACCTAATAACAATGAGGTTCATTTTAAGTCTTATAGTGCCCAAATGATAGTTCATTTCAAGAAAAAGACATCATGGAAATATTCTATTACATTTTTTATTAGATGCTATCAACAAGAAATCTATTCTCATTAATTTAATTATAGGCCTTAAATTTTAATTATAAGGATTTTATAAACTTTCAATTTTTCCCTATATTGTGAATATAGAAAAATTGAAAGCCTAACTCATGTTTAATATTACAATTGATAAGGTACTTATTTTTTTAATTTAAAAAAATAAAAATAAAAATCTCTATTATTTAGATCATTGAACATCTATTTCAACATGAATTTGATTTACGAAATTACCTTTCAAGAAGTTACAGTTTTCCCTGTTTAGATTAGGCTTATCCAATTTCAGATCAGTGCTCAAAATCTAAGATTCTATTTCCTTTTTTAAGGCTTCCCCTTTTGCTCTGAATTAACTCCTTTCTAGGAGGATTAATATCTCACTTGAATTGATGTGATTAATCTTGTCAGAAAAGACAAAATACATCCCATCTGACTAAAATACATCACATATCAAGCAGAATATACTTACAGATTTCTCACAATATACTCCACATCTTGAAGATTTTAAGTTAACATGATTGAGCTTTTTAAAAAACTTGATTAAATCTAAAAGATAAATGTCTGCCATAAAAAACATTTGTAAAATAAATACATGCAAAAATAATTATCCAATGCAATGATTGAAAATAATAAAGAGATTACTAGTCCATATACATATAAAATACTAAAATGCCCCTACCAGCATAGTCTCTTCCCAATTTTGACTATTCTAGGAAACATTGGCTTCCCAATAAATTCATCACTCATGCTGTTAAAATCAATTCACCAAATTAATATAATAAAAATAATATGACAAACAGTTAAACAAATATTTAAAAATAAAAAATAGTAAAACTAAATTTTAAAATAAATGACAGCACGAAAAATAATGAAAAAATAAATCAGAATAAAAAACATGAGCTTTGCACCTGGTTCCTGCATTTTGGTACATTCCATCTTTAAACAAATCAAACCATAAAAATGAACTGCACAAAATAAACAACATGAGGTTTACAGGCCTTCGTTTCTTCATTTATTGAAAAATTCTAGGGTTAGGGTTTCAAGATCAATGATTGATGCTTATGTCCATCACAACGTTTATAGCCGTCAGATTCTTCTTAGCCAAGTTTCCACTGTTTGTTTCTACTCATGATTATGTCACATCTCTACTCACATTTTTTTATCCCCCGCAGACAGCAAAAGGAAATGAGAAGAAAATTCAAGGCACAGAACTCCCAAGTATTCAACTAAAAATACAACTATGTTCAAAAGGTTGTGAAATCCTTACGCTTTGGTAGCAGCATAAACAGTGCAACCACGATCAGAAGTGTGTATACCCAATTGGCAACTTCTCCACTGTCCGAAATAAAAAAAGAGAAAATCAAATTAAAAATAAAGAATTAATAATACATATTATAATTTATAAATTTATATTAAATATATTGGTTGAGTAAAATATAGTAAAATAACCTACAAATTATTGTAACTTCTTGTCAAAGGTTATCACAAGCTGTAATTGATGTATGTATATAGAATATTAATTTTTCAATGGAAGTGCCACGTAGTGGCTAGTACTTGCCGGATTTAATTTTAAGTTTCATTGTAAATTAACTTAATTCTATTTTATTATATTTATTGTAAGTAGTATATATAATTGGATTAATAGTTATTTGGTTAAAATGATTTTTTTTTTTCAAATGAAGATTATAATATAATTCACAAGAATCTATGTATGACAATAATTTAAATTTTAAATATAATAAGTTATAGAGTATATAAATTATTAATGTTGTATTTGTGAATACATTTTTTAATATTATATAGTTATTAGTTTTTACACATGCACAATGACTTTTGTAATGTTTGATCTTTTCATTATTTTTTAAAATTTATTATTTTTCTAGCTCTTTTATATTATTTTTCACAAAAAAAATAGTAATATGCCTAGGCTATTTTGAGTTGTATATTTTAAATAAAATAAAATAGTATGTGTCCTTGGATTGAAGTCCTAGTAAAAATATATATTTTATAACTTTTTTATCATGTTAATTTAAATTAAAAGATCTTTGAAATATGCACAATGAATAATTTATTTAAAGATTTTTTATTTATTTAGTAAAAAATTGTATAAGTAGTAATTATATGATATGAAATTACACTACATTTGGCACAACTACTTTGAATCATACAACTTTTATTTCTAGTTTGTACCATTTAAAATTTAAAAAATTATATTTCTAATTTAACTATAATCTTATCTTTAATTCATCACATAAGTAGAGACAAGTATGACCACTACGTGGCACTTGTTAGAACTTGCTCCACTAATAGAGCATAGTTGTTAGAGTCATCACTCTTATAAAACCATTATAGAGACCTATTAACAGTGAGTTTCCTTTTAAGTCTTATAGTGCCGAAATGATAGTTCATTTCAAGAAAAAGACATCATGGAAATATTCTATTATATTTTTTATTAGAGGCTATTGACAATAAATCTATGCTCATTAATTTAATTATAGGCCTTAAATTTTAATTATAAGGATTTTATAAACTTTCAAATTTTTCCTATATTTTGAATATAGAAGAATTGAAACCCTAACTCATGTTTAATATTACAATCTATAAGGTACTTTTTTTTTTAATTTAATAAAATAAAAATAAAAATCTCTATTATTTAGATCATTGAACATCTATTTCAAAATGAATTTGATTTAAGAAATTACCTTTCAAGAAGTTACAGTTTTCCCTATTTAGATTAGGCTTATCCACTTTTAGATCAGTGCTCAAAATCTAAGATTCTATATCCTTTTTTAAGGCTTCCCCTTTTTCTCTGAATTAACTCCTTTCCAAGTTGATTAATATCTCACTTGAATTGACGTGATTAATCTTGTCGAAAAAGACAAAATACATCCCAGCTGACTAAAATACATCACATATCAAGCAAGATATACTCACAGATTTCTCACAATATACTCCACATCTTGAAGACTTTAAGTTAACATGATTAAGCTTTTTTTAAAACTCGATTAAATCTAAAAGATAAATGTCTGCCATCAAAAACATTTTTAAAATAAATACATGAAAAAATAATTATCCAATGCAATGATTGAAAATAATTAAGAGATTACTAGTCCATATACATATAAAATACTAAAATGACCCTACCAGCATGGTCTCTTCCCAATTCTAACTATTCTAGGAAACACTAGCTTCCTGATAAATTCATCACTCATACTGCTAAAATCAATTCATCAAATTAATATAGTAAATATAATATGCAAATAGTTAAATAAATATTTAAAAATAAAAAACAATAAAACTAAATTTTAAAATACATGACATAGCACGAAAAATAATGAAAAAATAAATCAGAATAAAAAACATGAGCTTTGCACCTGGTTGCTGCATTTCAGTACATTCCATCTTTAAACAAATTAGACCATGAAAATGAACTACACAAAATAAACAACATGAGGTTTACAGGCCTTTGTTTCCTCATTTTTTATTGAAAAATTCTAGGGTTAGGGTTTCAAGATCAACGATTGATGCTTATGTCTGTCGCAACGTTTATAACCGTTAGATTCTTCTCAACCGAGTTTCCACCATTTGTTTTTGCTCCTTTTTTTTCATGTCTTTGCTCACATTTTTTTATCCCCTACAAACAACAAAAGGACATGAGAAGAAAATTCAAGGCACAAAACTCCCAAGTATTCAACTAAAAATAAAACTATGTTCAAAAGGTTGTGAAGTCCTTACGCTTTGGTAGCAGCATAAACAGTGTAACCACGATCAGAAGTGTGTATACCCGATTGGCAACTTCTCCACTGTCCAAAAAAAAAAAAGAGAAAATCAAATTAAAAAGAAAGAATTAAAAATAAATATTATAATTTATAAATTTATATTAAATATATTGGTTGAGTAAAATATAGTAAAATAACCTACAAATTATTGTAACTTCTTGTCAAAGGTTATCACAAGCTGCCATTGATGTATGTAAAAATAATATTAATTTTTCAACAAGTGCCACGTAGTGGCTAGTACTTGCCGGATTTAATTTTAAGTTTCGTTGTAAATTAAATTAAATCTATTTTATTATATTTATTATAATTAGTATATATAATTGGATTAATAGTTATTTAATAAAAATGAATTTTTTATTTTTTTTAAATGAAGATATAATATAATTCAAAAGAATCTATGTATGACAATAATTTACATTTTAAATATAATAACTTATAGAGTACATATAAATTATTAATGTTGTATTTGTGAATACATTTTTTAATATTATATAGTTATTAGTTATTACACATGCACAACGACTTTTGTAATATTTGATCTTTTCATTATTTTTTTTAATTTATCATTTTACTAGCTATTTAATATTTTTTGTCAAAAAAAAATTAGTAATATGCCTAGGCTATTTTGAGGTGTATATTTTAAATAAAATAGTATGTGTCCTTGGATTGAAGTCCTAGTAAAAAAATATGTTTTATAAATTTTGTATCATGTTAATTTAAATTAAAAGATCTTTGAAATATGCACAATGAATAATTTATTTATTTAATTAAAATTTGTATAAGTAGTAATTGTATGACATGAAATTACACTACATTTGGCACAACTACTTTGAATCATACAACTTTTATTTCTAGTTTATACCATTTAAAATTAAAAATATATATTTCTAATTTAACTATAATCTTATCTTTAATTCATCACATAAGTACAGACAAGTATGACCACTACGTGGCACTTGTTAAAACTTGATCCACTAATAGAGCATAGTTGTTAGAGTCATCACTCTTATAAAACCATTACAGAGACCTATTAATAGTGAGTTTCCTTTTGAGTCGTATAGTGCCCAATTGATTGTTCATTTCAAGCAAAAGACATCATGGAAATATTCTATTACATTTTTTATTAGCAGCTATCAATAAGAAATCTATGCTCATTAATTTAATTATAGGCATTAAATTTTACTTATAAGGATGTTATAAACTTTCAATTTTCCCCTATATTGTGAATATAGAAAAATTGAAACCCTACCTCATGTTTAATATTACAATTGATAAGGTACTTATTTATTTAATTTAAAAAAATAAAAATAAAAACCTCTATTATTTAGATCATTAAACAACTATTTCAACATGAATTTGATTTAAGAAATTACCTTTCAAGAAGTTACAGTTTTCCCTATTTAGATTAGGCTTACCCAATTTCAGATCAGTGCTCAAAATCTAAGATTCTATTTCCTTTTTTAAGGCTTTTCCTTTTTCCCTAAATTAACTCCTTTCTAGGAGGATTAATATCTCACTTGAATTGGCGTGATTAATATTGTCAGAAAAGACAAAATACATCCTAGCTGACTAAAATACATCGCATATCAAATAGAATATACTCATAGATTTCTCACAATATACTCCACATCTTGAAGATTTTAAGTTAACATGATTAAGCTTTTTTTTAAACTTGATTAAATCTAAAAGATAAATGCTGCCATAAAAAACATTTGTAAAATAAATACATGCAAAAATAATTAGCCAATGCGATGATTGAAAATAATTAAGAGATTACTAGTCCATATACATATAAAATACTAAAATGCCCCTACCAGCATGGTCCCTTCCCAATTCTGACTATTTTAGGAAACAGTGGCTTACCGATAAATTCATCACTCATACTACTAAAATCAATTCACCAAATTAATATAGTAAATATAATATGATAGATAGTTAAATAAATATTTAAAAATAAAAAATAGTAAAACTAAATTTTAAAATAAATGACATAGCATGAGAAACAATGAAAAAATAAATCAGAATAAAAAACATGAGCTTTGCACTTGGTTACTGCATTTCGGTACATTCCATCTTTAAACAAATCAAACCATGAAAATGAACTGCACAAAATAAACATGAGGTTTACAGGCCTTCGTTCCCTCATTTATTAAAAAATTCTAGGGTTAGGGTTTCAAGATCAACAATTGATGCTTATGTCCGTCACAACGTTTATAGCCCTCGGATTCTTCTCAGCCAAGTTTCCACCATTTATTTTTGCTCATGTTTATTTCACGTCTCTGCTCACATTTTTTATCCCCCATAGACAGCAAAAGGACATGAGAAAAAAATTCAAGGCACAAAACTCCCAAGTATTCAACTAAAAATATAACTACGTTCAAAAGGTTGTGAAATCCTTACGCTTTGGTAGCAGCATAAACAGTGTAACCATGATGAGAAGTGTGTATACCCGATTGGCAACCTCTCCACTGTCCGAAATTTAAAAAATTGAAAATCAAATTAAAAAGAAATAATTAATAATACATATTATAATTTATAAATTTATATTAAATATATTGGTTGAGTAAAATATAGTAAAATAACCTACAAATTATTGTAACTTCTTGTCAAAGGTTATCACAAGCTGCCATTGATGTATGTACAAAGAATATTAATTTTTCAACAAGTGCCACATAGTAGCTAGTACTTGTCGGTTTTAATTTTAAGTTTCGTTGTAAATTAACTTAAATCAATTTTATTATATTTATTATAAGTAGTATATATAATTGGATTAATAGTTATTTGGTAAAAATGAAAAAAATAAAAATTAATGAAGATTATAATATAATTCACAAGAATCTATGTATGACAATAATTTAAATTTTAAATATAATAAGTTATAGAGTATATAAATTATTAATGTTGTATTTATGAATACATTTTTTAATATTATATAGTTATTAGTTTTTACACATGGACAATGACTTTTGTAATGTTTGATTTTTCCATTATTTTTTTAAATTTAAAATTAGTAATATGCCTAGGCTATTTTGAGGTGTATATTTTAAATAAAATAGTATGTGTCCTTGGATTGAAGTCCTAGTAAAAAAATATGTTTTATAAATTTTGTATCATGTTAATTTAAATTAAAAGATCTTTGAAATATGCACAATGAATAATTTATTTAAAGATTACTCATTTATATAATAAAAATTTGTATAAGTAGTAATTGTATGACATGAAATTACACTACATTTGGCACAACTCCTTTGAATCATACAACTTTTATTTCTAGTTTGTACCATTTAAAATTAAAAAAATTATATTTCTAATTTAACTGATATCTTATTTTTAATTCATCACATAAGTAGAGACAAGTATGGCCACTACATGGCACTTCTTAGAACTTGCTCCACTAATAGAGCATAGTTGTTAGAGTCATCACTCTTATAAAACCATTACAGAGACCTATTAACAGTGAGTTTCATTTTAAGTCTTATAGTGCGCAAATGATAGTTCATTTCAAGAAAAAGACATCATGGAAATATTCTATTACATTTTTTATTAGAGACTATCAACAATAAATCTATGCTCATTAATTTAATTATAGGCCTTAAATTTTAATTATAAGGATTTCATAAACTTTCAATTTTTCCCTATATTTTGAATATATAGAAGAATTGAAACCCTAACTCATGTTTAATATTACAATTGATAAGGTACTTATTTTTTTAATTTAAAAAATTAAAAATAAAAATATCTATTATTTAGATCATTGAACATCTATTTCAACATGAATTTGATTTAAGAAATTACCTTTCAAGAAGTTATAGGTTTCCCTATTTAGATTAGGCTTATCCAATTTCACATCGGTGCTCAAAATTTAAGATTCTATTTCATTGTTTAAGGCTTTCCCTTTTACTCTAAATTAACATCTTTCTAGGAGAATTAATATCTCACTTGAATTGACATGATTAATCTTGTCGAAAAAGACAAAATACATCCTAGCTGACTAAAATACATCGCATATCAAGTAGAATATACTCATAGATTTCTCACAATATAATCCACATCTTGAAGACTTTAACTTAACATGATTAAGCTTTTTATTTAAACTTGATTAAATCTAAAAGATAAATATCTATCATCAAAAACATTTGTAAAATAAATACATGCAAAAATAATTATCCAATGCAATGATTGAAAATAATTAAGAGATTACTAGTCCATATACATATAAAATACTAAAATGCCCCTACCAGCATGGTCTCTTCCCAATTTCGATGATTCTAGGAAACATTAGCTTCCCTATAAATTCATCACTCATATTGTTAAAATCAATTCACCAAATTAATATAGTAAATATAATATGACAGACAGTTAAACAAATATTTAAAAATAAAAAAATAGTAAAACTAAATTTTAAAATAAATGACATAGCACAAAAAATGATGAAAAAATAAATTAGAATAAAAAACATGAGCTTTGCACCTGGTTGCTGCATTTTGGTACATCCCATCTTTAAACAAATCAGACCATGAAAATGAACAGCACAAAATAAACAACATGAGGTTTACAGGCCTTTGTTTCCTCATTTATTGAAAAATTCTAGGGTTGGGTTTCAAGATCAACGATTGGTGCTTATGTCCCTCGCAACGTTTACAGCCATCAAATTCTTCTCAGCCAAGTTTCCACCGTTTGTTTCTGGTCATGTTTTTTTCACGTCTCTGCTCACATTTTTCATCCCCTGCAGACAACAAAAGGACATGAGAAGAAAATTCATGGCACAAAACTCCCAATTATTCAACTAAAAATACAACTACGTTCAAAAGGTTGTGAAATCCTTATGCTTTGGTATCAACATAAACAGTGTAACCATGATGAGAAGTGTGTATACCCAATTGGCAACTTCTCCACTGTCCAAAAATAAAAAAGAGAAAATCAAATTAAAAAGAAAGAATTAATAATACATATTATAATTTATAAATTTATATTAAATATATTGGTTGAGCAAAATATAGTAAAATAACCTACAAATTATTGTAACTTCTTGTCAAAGGTTATCACAAGTCGCCATTGATGTGTGTACAAAGAATATTAATTTTTCAACAACTACCACGTAGTGGCTAGTACTTGCCAGATTTAATTTTAAGTTTCATTGTAGATTAATTGAAATCTATTTTACTATATTTATTATAAGTAGTAGATATAATTGGATTAATAGTTATTTGGTAAAAATGAATTTATTTTTTTTAAATGAAGATTATAATATAATTCACAAGAATCTATGTATGACGATAATTTAAATTTTAAATATAATAAGTTATAGAGTACATATAAATTATTAATGTTGTATTTGTGAATACATTTTTTAATATTATATAATTATTAGTTTTACACATGCACAATGACTTTTGTAATGTTTGATCTTTTCATTATTTTTTTAATTTATTATTTTACTAGCTATTTAATATTTTTTTTCAAATTTTTTTTAGTAATATGCCTAGGCTATTTTGAGGTGTATATTTTAAATAAAATAGTATGTGTCCTTGGATTGAAGTCCTAGTAAAAAAATATGTTTTATAAATTTTGTATCATGTTAATTTAAATTAAAAGATCTTTGAAATATGCACAATGAATAATTTATTTAAAGATTATTCATTTATTTACTTAAAATTTGTATAAGTAGTAATTGTATGGCATGAAATTACACTACATTTGGCACAACTACTTTGAATCATACAACTTTTATTTCTAGTTTGTACCATTTAAAATTAAAAAAATTATATTTCTAATTTAACTATAATCTTATCTATAATTCATCACATAAGTAGAGACAAGTATGGCCACTATGTGGCACTTGTTAGAACTTACTCCACTAATAGAGCATAGTTGTTAGAGTCGTCACTCTTATAAAACCATTATGGAGACCTATTAACAATGAGTTTCCTTTTAAGTCTTATAGTGCCCAAATGATAGTTAATTTCAAGAAAAAGACATCATGGAAATATTCTATTACATTTTTTATTAGATGCTATCAACAAGAAATCTATGCTCATTAATTTAATATAGGCCTTAAATTTTAATTATAAGGATTTTATAAACTTTCAATTTTTCCCTATATTGTGAATATAGAAAAATTGAAACCCTAACTCGTGTTTAATATTACAATTGATAAGGTACTTGTTTTTTTAATTTTAAAAAATAAAAATAAAAATCTATATTATTTAGATCATTGAACATCTATTTCAACATGAATTTGATTTAAGAAATTACCTTTCAAGAAGTTATAGTTTTCCCTGTTTAGATTAGGCTTATCCAATTTCAGATCGGTTCTCAAAATCTAAGATTCTATTTCCTTTTTTAAGGCTTCCCCTTTTTCTCTAAATTAACTCCTTTCTAGGAGGATTAATATCTCACTTGAATTGATGTGATTAATCTTGTCGGAAAAGATAAGATACATCCCAGCTAACTAAAATACATCACATATCAAGCAGAATATACTCACAGATTTCTCTCAATATACTCCACATCTTGAAGATTTTAAGTTAACATAATTAAGCTTTTTTTAAAACTCGATTGAATCTAAAAGATATATGATTGCCATCAAAAACATTTGTAAAATAAATACATGCAAAAATAATTATCCAATGCAATGATTGAAAATAATTAAGAGATTACTAGTCCATATACATATAAAATACTAAAATGCCCCTACTAGCATGGTCTCTTTCCAATTTTGACTATTCTAGGAATCATTGGCTTCCCGATAAATTCATCACTCATACTGCTAAAATCAATTCACCAAATTAATATAGTAAATATAATATGACAGACAATTAAACAAATATTTAAAAATAAAAAACACTAAAACTAAATTTTAAAATAAAAGATAACACAAAAATAATGAAAAAATAAATCAGAATAAAAAACACGAGCTTTGCACCTGGTTGTTGCATTTTTGTACATTTCATCTTTAAACAAATCAGACCATGAAAATGAATTGCACAAAATAAACATGAGGTTTACAGGCCTTCGTTTCCTCATTTATTGAAAAATTCTAGGGTTAGGGTTTCAAGATCAACGATTGATGCTTATGTCCATCGCAACATTTATAGCCGTTAGATTCTTCTCAGTCGAGTTTCCACCATTTGTTTCTGCTCATGTTTTTTTCACGTCTCTGCTCACATTTTTTATCCCCCGCAGACAGTTAAAGGACATGAGAAGAAAATTCAAGGCACAGAACTCCCAAGTATTCAACTAAAAGTACAACTACATTCAAATGGTTGTGAAATCCTTACGCTTTGGTAGGAGCATAAACAGTGTAACCACGATGAGAAGTGCGTATACCTGATTGGCAACTTCTCCACTGTCCGAAATAAAAAAATAGAAAATCAAATTAAAAAGAAAGAATTAATAATACATATTATAATTTATAAATTTATATTAAATATATTGGTTGCGTATTATATAAATTTTATTTTATTTTTATATAATGTAAACTATTACATATATTTTAAAAATGTTATTATATTATGAAAGCATATTTTATGTTAAATATATTAAATATTTAATACATTGTTTATTATTTAATTCTATTTAGTGTATTTTTATAGGAGTAAACTAAAATTTAGCAAAATTGAGCAAGAATAATGAAAGATGGCTTTGAAAGTGTAAAAAGAATTGTTACTATCTGCATGGAAATGACATCCCTAATAGGATTGTTGAAAACTTGTTGAAGAGCTACATCAACAAGTATTAGCTAGTTCTATGGTTGGTTTGATATCTATTAGATTGGAAGGTGGGTCTCTAGTATCCTTGATTGTCCTAGGGAGGCCTGTGTCTCTGCCTATTTTGGTGATTGTTGTGTTGGAATGGAGGCTTTTGATTACTCTGATATGGGATCCTTTGAACATTTTGTTGCCTCCTTTGAACTTTGACCTCATTAGAAAATTTTGAAGCAATCTTTTCCACCTCATCAAGCTTCTTAGATGAGTGAGGAGTTTAAAATGGTATTTGGGGGTAGGATTATGAACTAGAGTCATGGTTGGATTTACAACAAGAGGTTGAAAGACTCTAGGTTGAATAACTGGACATTTAACAGGTGCCTGTATGTTTGGAAACAGAGGCATAAGCGGCCTAAGGGCTAACTTTTCTATCTGAATGAGATCATTTTCAGTCTTAATGGCTATTCCATAAGTGGCAATGCGAGAAATCTGTGTATAAGACTTCAAATGCATTCGTCCAATGAGATGATTAAAAATTACTTTCTAATTATTATATAGTTAAACAATTTGCATCTATATTTTTCAAATGAAAAAACTTATAATGAAATATAAAATAGAATTTATTTTGATTGGAGTAGAAGAGTTCATTAATCACTAGTTAAGATAAAAAAACTCAAAAACTGATACAATAGTACTTAGCCTACTGACAAGTACTAATAATGATTGTTAATCTATGATAACATATTATCGAGAGAATAAATAATATTAAATTAATTAATCAAATTATCATCATCGATTATTAATACCTAATAGAGAATACTTAATATTAAATCAATATGTATTATATTAATAGTAATGGTATTTAACTAAATCAAATTAATCACAATATATTAATACATATTAGTAATAATAATAATAATTAATTGATTTGACTTAACCAGATGATATTTAATTATCCTGATACATATATATTATAAATAATAATGTTATCGACGAGACTAATGTCGACAAACAATAGTTAAATCATTATTTAAGCCGTCTATTAAGCATAGAAAATGGCGTCTATGAAATGACACCAGGCATAGACACCAGGAGTGGAATGCATCCATCGGGAGTATCTATACAGGCATGATTGGGAATCAAAAAGGGGGGGAATTTAGAAAAACATTTGATAATTCATCAGTGGTAGGTACGTATATAAGTGTATCACGTCAGACCAGCAGATCATATACTCAAAACATCCCAGCAGAAGAGAAAATACAGACTTACGCTTTGAAATATTATTGTTCTGTCTTACAATGTCAGAGGAAGTCAGAGATCTCGAGAAGGCCTAATACATGGTCACTCCACCAACATCGATAGAGCCCACTAAGGAAGCAGCAAGCAGTTTAATAGACGCCCAAATAGAGAGAGCAGAAGTTAATATATGCCAGGTACGTATCAATGAGACAATAAATTAATACAATGAAAGGAATTAGCCAGGTGACTATGATTAAAGGATATGATATAAAATAAGTTATATTAACATAATAAATATAAGGATCAGTAAAATTAATGCAATTTCTTGTTAATCTATTCTTTACTAAACAATATAATGATGATACAAATAAGTAATGTTAAGAAGTTAATTAGATTCTATCATCACAGTCTTAATTCAGTATTATTGAATAAATTCACTCCATCGTAGTTTGGAAAGGAGGAGAGTAGCTCTTGAGCTTAAATTTATTAATCCCATAAACTCTACTACATCTGGCTGATAGTCATTTATGATTCAATATAATGTGAAGAGAAAGGCATCATTAGGGAAGGAAAGTAAGCAGTGAAGGTTTCCTTATCCAACTCTGAAATGACCTGTCCATGTGAAGAGGAATGTGTCATTAGGGAAGGAAAGTAACCAATGAAGGTCTCCCTATCCAACTCTGAGATGACCTGTCCATGTGAGGAGGAAGGCATCATTAGGGAAGGAAAGTTACCAATGAAGGTTTCCTTGTCCCACTCTAAGATGACATGTCCTTGTTAAGGGGAAGGCATGTTTAGGGAAGGGAAGTAGCCAATAAAGGTTTCCTTGTACAACTCTAAGATGTCCTATCCCATACAAATAACGTTCTCTACAAAGTATGAATATAAAATGATTAAACTAAATAAGACATTAGGATCAAAATTATGTCTAAACTAATCAACGTGATTATGTCTACATGAATGAATTAAGTTGACTACATAGGGACATTACAGTGGTATCAGAGCAACTTTCCTGCCATCCTGTGTGGAATAGTATATAAAAACATATCAAAGGAGGGGTAAGAAAATGAGTGAACAATTAAGCAATTAATTAAAAACTTTCATTGAGCATACAACTCAAACTACTCAAGCCCTCATGGAACAAAATGAAAGAACACATCAACTCCTCCCAAGCCATTTAAAACATGAGCAATAATAGTTCTAGACCCAACCCAACCAATGTAAGGGATATTAATTCTAAACATTTTGAAAACAATAAGCATAACCCCTCACCGAGATCATCCCCACAAAGGACTACAAGACTTTCTTACCTCAAGAAAATCAAGAGGAAGAAAATAGTGAAGCAGATCACCCACCCAAAGATAATGTGGATGAGATCTTAGAAGCATACTCTAAGTTAAATCCTGAATTGAGAAATAATGTATATCCTTTAAGGACTACTATGATACTAAAATAAAAACTAATTCTAAACGTAATAGAAAGAAACATGGGGTAAAGATCTTGAGAAGAAAATTTATAAGATAACCTTGCTTGACTTTGATGGGACTGAAAAGATTTTGGAGCGATAATGGGTACAAAAGTTGGACACCTATCTATCATTGAGCCCCATGATAGAAGAGAATGTAATCAAATTTGTCGCACTACACTTAACAAGAATAGCCAATGAATGGTGGCAGCATGGACGTATCACTCAAGGCCATCAATTTATAACCTATTATGATGAGTTTACCCAAAATCTCATGATGAGATTTGATCAGAAACATCCAGAATGGTACTTAGGGAATTAGCCCAACTAAGACAACAAGGATCTATAGAGGAATTTGCTAATGCTTTCCTAAAGTTGTCTGTCATGGTACCAGAAATTTCACAAAGAAGGCACACATACCTTTTTGTAGAGGGATTAAATGAATCAATTTGTAGCACGGTCAACGCCCTAGAACCTACTACCTTTGGAAGAAGCAATCTCTAAAGCAAATAAATTTGACAATCAACCATACAAAGATCGCATCAAAAAAAATTTAGTGAGGAAAGATAAATATAAGAAAAAGTTAGCTTATAAGAGTTTGTGTTTCCAATGCAAGGAACCATGGGAGAAAGGAAGGCCATAAATGTAAAGGAATGGAAATACAAAAGCAGCATGATGAATTAAGAAGGAAAAACCTATGTTTCAAATGCTTAGAAACTTGGGACTGCTATCACATATGCAAAAAAGGAAACCACGTACACAATATGGAAAGGACAACGAATGAAGAGGAAAGGGGCCCTCAAAAAAGAGCAAGAATAGAGGAATAAGAACATGGGTCTCTTGCCACAATTTCCCAAGTTAACAAAAACCGGTCTTTCAAAATCAAGGGCAACATCAAGGGGCAAAGGGTAATTGTCGTAATAGATAGTGGAGCTTCTCATGACTTTATTAGTAAAAGTCTTGTTACAAAAAGAAATTTAGAAACTAAAGACTTCAAAGGATCCAGTGTAGCATTAGCAAATGGGAATATTGATCAATGTAGTAAAATTGTGCTCCAATTAGAAATCACCTGGGGTGAGCACACAATTAATACAAATTTTTATGTAGTAAATTTACAATATGATATAATTTTGGGAATGTCATGGATACACTCATTAGGGCGTTTTATCATGGATCATCCCAACTTAGAAATCTGCCTTAAGCACAATGGGAAAGAAGTTACCCTAAAAGGATTACCCAATGGATCTCCAAAGATAGTTTCATGTAATAGAATGGAAAGAATATTCAGGCACAGTCAAGCAGAGTGGGTTGCGCAATGTATAATTTTGGATGAATCTTCAACCCAAGATCAAATGATTCATGTAGATATCCAACCCATTTTGAGAAAGCATAAAAGGGTTTTCGAAGATATTCCCCTAGGGATTCCCCCTAAAAGAGGATTTGAGCATTCAATAGAGTTGGAAGTAGGAGCCAGACCCATTATTACCACACTATACATGCACCCCCATAAATTTAAAGAAGAAATTGAGAAAACCATTAAGGAACTGCTGGAGATGGGTCACATTCAACCCAACACTAGTCCCAAGTTGCATCTTTAGTAGTATTGGTGAAAAAGAAAGATGGAACATTCAAAATGTGCATAGATAATAGAGCCCTCAATAAAAAGACAATAAAAAATTGATACCCCATACCAAGGATTGATGAGTTAATTGATGAACTACATGGAGCCCGATATTTCTCAAAAACTGACCTATGATCATGATATCATCAAATCCAGATGAGAGTAGAGGATGTGCTTTAAACAGCTTTTAGATTTCATTATGTGCATTTTGAGTTCCTAGTTTTACTATTTGGTCTCACTAATGCTCCAGCCACATTCCAATCATGCATCATGAACCATATCTTTCGGAAACAATTGAGGAAAATCCTACTGGTATTCTTTGATGATATCCTCATTTATAGTAGAACATGGGAAGAACACCTTAAACATATTGAAGAAGACCTAAGTATCTTGGAATCTGAATCCTTATTTGCTAAGCATCAAAATGTGAATTCAGATTAGAAGACATCCTTTATCTAGGCCATAAGATCAATGCAGGAGGAGTAAGTGTTGATGTTGAAAAAATTAAAGTTATTAAAGATTGGCTAAAACCTAAAACCCTAACTCAACTTAGGGGATTGTGGGATTATGTAGTTACTTAGGTGCTTTGT
This sequence comes from Chamaecyparis obtusa, assembly GCA_027943335.1. Lineage (NCBI taxonomy): Eukaryota > Viridiplantae > Streptophyta > Pinopsida > Cupressales > Cupressaceae > Chamaecyparis > Chamaecyparis obtusa. Next base: position 437,817 of record BSBK01000811.1, on the reverse strand, counting down.
CAAAGGCTTCTCCAAAATATATAGCTTCCCCCTAAACATATTTAACCAAGAAAGGGGTGTTTATGTGGAGCGATGCATCACAACAAGCCTTTGGGAAACTAAAAGAAGCAATGAGCACATGGTCGGTCTTAGCCATTCCAAACTTCATAGCACCCTTTGAACTTCAATGTGATGCTTTTGGTGAAGGGATAGGAGTAGTTCTTATGCAAAATAAACACCCCATAGAATTTAAAAGTCGCAAACTTACCGATGTCGAGAGACACTACTCTATTTATGACAAGGAGATGTTGGCAATAATGCATGTGTGTACTACTAGAAAAAGTACCTTCATAGGGTTAGTATTATCAATAAATCAAATAACAACTAAATTACCACAAATAATAATCTAATTAAGCAAAGAAATGACAATTAAGAACTCTATGGATCTCTATTTAGGTATGCTAGTAATGCAAAGCTCTCATCAAGCTTCCATTAGTGACAGTCCTAAAATGAGAATGATTGATAAATAAAGCTAAAAGTTTAATTCCAAATGAAAATACAACTAATTAGCTCTAAATTTTCCTTTCTAGCTCTAATTTGCAAGAGGTTTGATGCTATTCTCAGATTTGTGGATGACTAATGAGTGATTTATGCCTTTCTTTTATAGATTTTGGCAAGGGTAGGGGGTGTAGTTGAGTTTGATCATGGTTGAGTTGGGGTTAAGTCCTTGGTTCCACCCTTTGGAGACAATTTAAATGGATTGTCCTCAAAGCTTGGGACAAGAAGACAAAATGGGTGGACAAGATGCTCTCACCTTATGTGTGATTGAGATTCATTTTAGGCTTGATCCATGTGAGCTCCATCCTTAAATCCTATTGGTTGAGGCTTTTTCCTCCCATGTGGTGTTGAGGAGAATTAGGATTTAATTAATTGAATTTGTTTAATTTGTTTAGCCATGTGTACCCCTTAAATGGGTTGATTTGATTTAATTTGAACTATACAATTAATTAGATTAATTGTACAATTTATTGATTAATCATGATTTATTAGAATTAAATCGATTTAATGGCTTTTGATTTTCAATTAAATTTGGATTAAGGTTCAATTGTAATTTATCTTTGATTTTGATTTGATTTAATTGCATTTAATTGTATTGATTTTTGCCTTGATTTCTCACTAAAATGATCTTGTCCAATTTTCAGTGATTACAAATGCCCCTCTTTGAGTTGACATGTGAAGCGTGTCGATTCAAAGAATGTCCTTATTCATCGATGTAATATCCTGATTCATTGATGGTCGATTTTGATGTTTAACATAAGATGTAGATTCTGATGAAGTTCGATTGATTTTGATGTCCTGATGGTCGATTTGATGATAGTTTGCTGATATGGTACTTGATTTGATCTAATTCCATGTTTGATGCCCCTTTTGATTGATAAGCGAAAAAAATTTTGATAAAAGAAATTACGCTTTGGTTTGATGGTCATGCCCCTAATTTGATGATACTGATGTCATTCCTGATTATCCGAGTGTATGCCCCCTCAGAAATGAAATGGAATTTGATCGTTGCTTGGAAAAGTTGGTGGTTTAGGTCATTTTGCGTTAATTAGGTCAAATTATAAATGAATTTTGATTTTATTTTCGATAATGAATTTGCGTTCGTGTGATGAAAATGCTCCTGATTTGGCCAATTTGGTGAAAAATTTGGGTCCCCGGTCATTTTCTGGTCAAAGATGCCCTTTTTAGGTCAAAATGGCCTATATAAAGGGGTAAAAAGTCAATTTTACTGTTCATTTTCACTTTCCTCATTGACTTTTCTCTCTGACTCTCTCTGAGCTGATTATGATGGTTATCCTAATCCGAGAGCATTGATTCGAGCATGGGCAACAATATCATCGACCGTTGACCTATGGACCTCTAGTAAGTGCCAGATCAACTTACTTTTCAATTTAAAGCCTTAATTTCCAAAAAAAAAGAATTTTTCATGCCAAAACCCTCTTTTTTTGCATTTTTCAATTAAAACAATGCTTTTAATCATTTTTGTAGCACGTTTACCATTTTTTTAGCGCTTTCGTGCATTTAAATAGCGCTTCTACACTTTGAAATAACGCTTTCACACATAGAGATTAGGGCCTCTTTCACTTTCAAATTTTTGTTTAGCGCGTATAATGTCTTTTGCCCTTTTGATGCTTTTATTAGCGCTTACAATATTTCCTTTAGCGCTTATGCAACCTTTTAGCACTTTCACCTTAGAACAATGCTTTTAATTGTTTAGATAGCACTTTTAATCTTTTGAGTTGTGCTTTTGTTTTTAGCGCTTTTAAGCATTAAAATAGCGATTTTACCCTGTTAGGAAAATTTGCAAATGACTTAGTTTTTTAAATAGTTCAGTGTCGTCGATCAATTGATTGGCTTAGGTAAGAAACCTAATTTGGTAGCGAGTCATAGCATGTCAGTTTGAATGTTTGATTGTCAATCTAGATTTAGATGATGGGTAATGATAAATTGTCCGTCCTCTCTTAATAGAATCAAGAAAATTGATTGTGGTTTGATATTTTGCAAATGTTTGATTGACTTAGGATGATTCAAAAGATAATTGATTTCAAAACTGATGTGATTTAACTTTCTTTTTGGAGGTCATGCTTAAGTCACTGGTCGTTCAAGGTTTATATCATTTACCGTTCAGCATGATCAACGATCTGAGCGCTCCAAATCACTGACAAATAGGCAGATGCAGGCTTTCCTTCTTGCTTGTCCTACCTCAATTATGAGTGAATCGAGGGTTGATCGTAGCTATGGTAGAGAGGTGGCACTTTGACTATAATACCTTCCACTTACCGATGGGGGAGATGACTATCACTCTTGAGGATGTGTACCACATCCAGCACATTCCTACTCATGGAAGTTAGTTTACTACGACCAAGTTTATGATGGCACAGTATGTCGACGGGTGTTCCAGGACCCCACGATTGGTGATGACCATATCCAATGGTCCCAGTTTCATTCATTTCTGGTTCTGCAAGCTGTTTTGGGTGTGCTGATTGGAGGTTTCCTCGTGCCTGATCGTCGAGGGCATGGATTTGCATTTAGTTGGGGTCACATCTTAGAGGACCTGATGGTTCAGCCCTAACACTTTGATTGGGGTTCTTGCATTCTGACGCAACTTTACCATGAGTTGCACATAGTAGTTTATCAACACTCTTTGACTCTCTTTGTAGGAGCGATTCTGTTATAGTTATGGACATGGGAGCATCTCCCAGTGACTAGGCCAGTTGCAGTGCGTCACCATGATCCTAGGTGGCAGTTTTCCTAGATGTACGAGAGCATGGTGGTGCAGGCCCACATGGGCAAGTTAGAATATTGGCACCGCATGATAGATGACATGGATCAGGTCATTTGGCATCCATACATTGGATGTGAGGCGTGGCCCGAGGATGATTCAGATCTTCCTTTTATGTGTTGCCCACGATGGATGATAAGGTGGTCTCCACACATCATTGAGAGATTTTTCTTTCAGTGAGTGTTACGACAGTATGGGTGTACTCAGGGCATGTTACAGGGTGTAGCTATGTATGCTCGTGTGTAGGCTAAGAGATCACTATAAGGCCTATGGTTGATTTCAGGACAGTGCGAAAGGAGATAAAGCATCTTGGTTACCTGCCATGGGACATGAGAGGACACATTATAGATGCTAGCATGATTGATGAGTATGCAGATTGGTTTTCTCGAAACCCTTTTCTGAGATTTACTGATCCAACTAAGAGGATACCTGGGATTGATGAGGAGTCATGTGATGATGGTGGGGATGGAGGTGATGGTGGGGGTAGAGGTAGGGGTGGTAGGAGATGGGCTCATCAGGGATGATCGGCTTGTCCGATAGCTAGAGCAGGCAGAGTGTTGATACCAGTTATTGATGTTGCTCCCATTCCTCCTAAGGGTGGTGGTGGTGTTTAGATGAGGGGTCAAGGTGTGGATAGGGTTTTGCATCAGGTTGTTGTGGATCATGTAGCTAGACAGGGTTGTCATAGGGTCAAACATCAAAGGTAGGTGGATGCCCAAGCAACACAAGCTTTGTTAGATCAAGCACATGGCAGACCAGCACAGGCTCCTCCATAGGGCCCTCCACAAGTTCTTCCATAGGCTCCTCCAGTACAGGCTCCTTCTTTTGCTTCTATGCCATCTTCTTCATCTTGTCCATCTTCTTCTTCTTTTGTTCCATCTTTATCTATTCCATCGTCTTCCATGCCATCTTCTTCCATGCCTCTACCACAGACTCATCCTGCCCTAGCTCCCAATTATGAGGCTCCAGCAACTGCATCAGATGTTTGAGCCTTACAATCATATGTATCTGAGATTAGACAATAGGTTAGCCAGCTTAGCAGTATGATGCAGGCTTTTATGGCCGCTATGAGTCAGCATGGGCTACAGGCTAGTTCGAGTAGACCTCCTGATACTGATCCTAGTCATGATGGTGGTGATGGTGATGGTGGCTCATCCAGTTGATTGATACTGATATGACTCATATTCTTTCATTTATTGATGTACATGATCTCATTTTTTATATCGAGGCATTGGACTCTGTTGTATCTTCTGATTTAGTTGATGCACTTTATATGTTTATGCATTGATACTTGTTGATACTTTGATGGACTTTGATTACTTGATGTTTCATGAGGATATCGTAGACTTTGATTCTTAGTTTGATTTATGATGATGATACCATAGACTTTGATTATCAGTTTGATAGATTTACTTTATGTGATGTCATTATGTGTTGGACCTCAATTTTTTAGGTGATTTACTATGATATGCAGATCTATATGATTCTATCTCCTATATGGTTTATTTTATGGTTTTCAAAATGTAGTTTGTATGATATGGACGCACATGTTATAGTTATGCTTAAATGGTTGTCTTATGCATGACATAGAAATAGGTGAATGGGTGCAATATAAATTGAATGATGTAATTTATAATATTTGATGTTTTATGGATGCAAATGATACCTAAATGTTTTGGATGATGATGTAATGATTTAATGATTAATGTGATGTAATGACGTATATGGATGCAATTATTTGGATAATATGGATGTATGTAATGGATTTATGCGATGCAATGTGATGGACCTATATGATGTAATGAATGCATATACATATTTAATGTTTAATGATTTACATGTTATATAGATGAATGATGTAAATTTAATGATATTATGCTATGTTACCACATTCACTTAGGAACCATGGAATTCGAAAGTCAGTTCGCCTGCAATTTAGATTTGGTGCGTATTCTCCCAAAATTTGTGATGAAGGGTGATCCCCTTAATACCACAAACACATAACAGAAATAGAGAAACAACAACAATATGCAAGAACAGAAAATTGGCTTCTTATTATCTCCACAAATGTGGAATTACAAACTTTCAGAATTACAATATGCAAAGCCACATGGGCATTCCCTTACAATATTCCGTAGGACAAAGCCTCGAACTATTACCCAGAACTATTCTGAACTATTCCCAACTGCCTAAGACAATAATACAGCCTTCCTTATATAGGCAATTATCCACCGCCTGGGAAGGTTCCAGAATTTTAGCCAATAAGGCCGACCAAACTTAGAATTATTTTATTTTACATTTTTATTACATCATAGTCGGCTCAAAATAACTTTTGAAACCCGAAAAGAAATTTTGAAGAAAATTATTTTCCGCCATTTCAGGTGGCCCAACTTCCGAAGACCATAAGTCATCACCAGTTGACCCGCTCGGCTATTATAACCCCATTTTGGAAACGCCACAAAGCGCTCTACAGGCTTGACCCGCGCAAGCGCCCGTCACCCAAATTTTCGACCTCATCCGGGGCCTCTAAAGCCTTCAAAACTGAGCTCGAAGTTTTTGTATCCTGCTGCCAATACCGAAAATCTTCAATATCTTCAAAACTACACCTGATCTAGCCATGAAACTTTGCTGGCAGACTTATATGACCAAAATGAACCTCCAAGAAAGAAATCAGATCATTCTGAGCACATACGAAAATTACCAAAAATAGTAACTTTCCATAAATCGCAGCTCTGCACAAAATAGCCCTTATTGAATATAAAAATAAAAATATTTTTGGGTGATGCAAGATTGCTCTTACACCCAGGATGCTCCTGCATCAGACACCCAGGGTAATTTGAGAAGTGACCCTGTCACAACTCAGGTGTGCAGAGGAAAACCAAGACGGTTAACCTCCTCCTTTGTTAGCCATGATGAATCTTCAACAGGTCGTCCTTTCCATTTGACCAGATATTCTTCATATGTCCTGTTCCTTGTGCTTCTGCCAACACGACTGTCCAGTATATCCTCGATCTCCTTAGTGTCTGAACTAGTTGCTGGAATACTCCACTGTGCTGCTGTGATCTCATCTTCAACACCTCCTTCATGATACTCTGTCAGATCTGAAATGTTAAACACTGGTGAAATATTCAGCTCACTAGGCAATTCTACCTCATATGCATTTCCTGAATCATGCTTCTTCAGTATCTTACATGGCCCAAACTTTTTCATTTTCAGCTTGTTATATGTACCAACTGGAAACCGCTCCTTCCACAAATGAACCATGACTTCATCACCAACCTGAAATTCCTTATACCTCATTTTCTCATCTGCCTTAGCCTTATACTGTGCATTCATCTTGGTAATATGCTTCCTCACCTCCTCATGGATGTTCTTCAAGTGTTCTGCAAAATCCTCAGCTTCAGCACTACTTATTTCTCCTTTATCTATCTTTCTCAATTCAGATGCATTTCTTGGACTACTTCCATATACAATCTGGAATGGTGATTTACCAGTGCTCCTGTTGACAGAATTATTGTATGCAAATTCTGCCTGTGGTAAAATCAAATCCCATCCTGTTGGCTTATCTCCAACCAAACATCTCAGCAAATTTCCCAAACTCCTATTCACTACCTCTGTCTGTCCATCAGTCTGTGGATGATGTGATGAACTGAACTTCAAATCTGTCTTCAACTTCTTCCACAATGTACGCCATAAATATCCAACAAACTTAGTGTCCCAATCTGAAACTATGGTCTTTGGCAAACCATGAAGTCTCACTACCTCTCTGAAAAACAATTCTGCTACATGAACAGCATCATTAGTCTTCTTGCAGGGAATAAAATGTGCCATCTTTGAAAATCTATCAACTACCACAAAAATTGAATCGTGTCCCCGCTGTGTCCTCGGTAAACCAAGAACAAAGTCCATGCTGATATCCTCCCAAGGCTTCTCTGGTACAGATAATGGCTGATACAACCCTGTATTCTGCTTCACTCCTTTTGCCATCTGTCATACTCTGCAACTCTGTACAAACTTCTTCACATCTTGCTGCAACTGTGGCCAATAATAATTCTCACTAACCAAAGAAAGGGTTTTATCACGACCAAAATGTCCAGCCAATCCTCCGCTATGCTTCTCTTTGACGAGATTCTCCCTCATAGAACTTCGTGGAATGCACAACTGATTCCCTCTGAATAGCATATCATCTTGGATGATGAAATCCAACCATTTTGTCCTGTCTAGAGTAACAGGTTCTGTACAAGCTTTCCAAGCTTCACCAAAATCAGGATCCTCTGGATACAAATTCTTGAGTTCCTTGAACCCAACCACTTCAATCTGCATTTCTGTCAGCAATAGTTGCCTTCTGCTAAGAGCATCTGCAACCCTATTAGACTTTCCACTCCTGTGTTTTAAAACAAATGTATAACTCTGCAAAAACTCAACCCATTTCAAATGCCTTTGATTCAATTTTCCTTGACTATTCAAATATTGCAAAGCTTGATGATCAGTATACAAAACAAACTCCTTAGGAAGTAGATAATGTCTCCACTTCTTTAATGCCTGAACTATAGCATAAAATTCCTGATCATAAACATAATATTTCCTCTTGGCATCATTTAACTTCTCACTGAAATAAGCAACAGGTTTATCTTCTTGGCTCATAACAGCTCCTATTGCAGTACCACTAGCATCACAATCTACTTGAAACACCTTATTAAAATCTGGAAGTGCTAAAACAGGTTGTTCTGTAACTTTTTGTTTCAATAATTGAAAACTCTTTTCTACCCCATTAGTCCACTTAAACTCTTTTCTATCCCCTCTCATTGTTTCAGTCAAGGGTCCACAAATACTGCTAAAATTTCTGATAAACTTTCTGTAAAAGCTAGCCAAACCATGAAAAGATCTTACCTCAGTAGCACTCCTTGGAGTAGGCCATTCAAGGATAGCCTGTACCTTCTCTGGGTCCATTTTTAGACCTTCTGCTGAAACTACAAATCCCAAATACACTAACTCTTTCTTCACAAAACTGCACTTCTTCAAATTAATCAACAATTTCTCTTCTCTCAACTTCTCAAATACCATACGAATATGCATCATATGCTCATCCAATGTCTTACTAAAGATCAAAATATCATCTAGGTAAACAATGACAAACTTACCCAGAAATTCTTTCAGAACCTCATTCATGAGCCGCATGAAAGTGCTCGGTGCATTGGTTAGCCCAAAAGGCATGACTAACCACTCATATAGTCCTTCCTTTGTCTTGAAGGTAGTCTTCCATTCATCTCCTTCTCTGATCCGAATCTGATGATATCCACTTTTCAGATCTATCTTTGAGAAATACACAGCTCCACTCAAACAGTCCATAATATCATCCATTCGTGGCAATGGAAACCTATACTTGATTGTGATCTTGTTTATTGCTCTGGAATCTGTACACATCCTCCATTCTCCATTCTTCTTTGGTGCTAATACCGCTGGTACAGCACAGGGACTCAGACTCTCACGGATCAATCCTTTCTGTAACAGTTCATGTACTTGTCTGTTCAACTCCTCACTTTCTGCAGGTGTCATTCTGTGTGCTGCCTTATTCGGAAAACTCGCTCCTGGGATCAAGTCCATCTGATGACTGATCTTCCTGACTGGTGGTAATCCATCAGGCACGTTATCGGATACAATATCCTGAAACTCATTCAACAAATCTGCAACTTCTACAAGAACATCTTCTACTTCCTCTTTACCAACTTTTGGAATTAAAGCAAAACATACATGCTCATGCCTCATACCATCTAGGAAATTTCTTCCATCAACAAAAGTTATCCTTGCATTACCACATACCTTTTCTTCAGTCTCCTTCAATGGTTTTAGCTTATGTCGCACTCCATCCTTTGTCAGGGAATAGGTATTCGCACGACCATCATGTACAGCACATCTGTCAAACTGCCATGGTCTACCCAACAACATATGACATGCATCCATAGATATGATATCACACAATACCTCATCTTGGTATCCGCCAATCTTGAACTTCACCAGGCATTGTTCATTGACCATGACCTTGTGGTCATCCTGTACCCAGGCAATCCGATATGGATGTGGGTGTTTCTGTCTCTTGAGCTTCAACTTTGTCACCATCTCTTCTGACACCAAATTGTCAGTGCTTCCACTATCAATAATCACATCACAACATTTACCTTCACACTTGCACCTGGTGCGAAACAGGCTCCTCCTTTGCTCAGGTTCATTCTCACCACTCAACAGGACTCTCCTGTTAATCAACGTTTCTCCTCTTTCAGCATCTTCAGAATTTGATGATCTGGCATCTTCATCTACATGTGCAACTCTGGCCTGGCCTTCATTTCTCCTGTCTATTCTTCCTTGGCGCTGAGGACATTCAAATGCCCTATGACCTTCTTCTCCACAGTGAAAACATGTTCCACGGAAGCCACCTCTTCCAGATCCTTGTCCTCTTCCTCTTCCTCTCTGATCTCTATTATTCTGATCCTAGAAGTGATTGAAATTATTTCCTCGCTGATTTTGACTGCTACTGGCCTCATCCTTCTTTTTCGGATCTTCATTTCGGCCACCATATGACCGTCCACCAGATCGTCCACCGCGACCTCTTCCGTTTTGTCTACTCTCGAACTTCTTGTTCAACTTTTCCTCTACTTTTAGGGCAAATTGGTATGCCTCCTCAATACTGTTCATTCGAACCAGATTCAACTCCTCCTGAATGCTTGGCCTTAACCCATTAAGGTATCGGGCAACTTTCTCCTTATCAGCTTCGGCATGGCCTGTTCTGATGAGGAGTCGATAGAACTCCTCTGTATACTCCTGAACAGATTTTCCTGCTTGCTTCAAACTTTGCATTTTCTTCAGTAGGTCAAGCTCATAATCAACAGGAATGAACTGTCGCTTCAATTTATCCACCATCCGATCCCATCTCGTGATTTTATCTTTCCCTCTTCTATTTCGCTCCAATTGAATTTCTTGCCACCAGATCTTCGCATGACCTTTCAGTCTGGCCTTCGCAAATTTGACCCTATCAGGATCGTCAACATCTTCGTACTCAAAATATTCCTCACATTCATTGATCCAGTCAATCAATTCCTCTGGGTTAAGATTTCCAGAAAATGTAGGAACCTCAATCTTAGGTCTTTTCCCAATCTTGGAAATGGCCCGAAAAAGTCTTTCTTCCTCCTGGTTCACAATTTCAACTTCTCCTGCTTCATATTCTTCTTCGGCTTCATCCTCGCTTTCGTCTCTGACATTAAGATTCATTCCTCTACGAATCTCTTCTTGTAATGCTCGCACTTGTCTCTGTAGCTCTCTAACCTCAGGTGTTACAACACCAGCTCTTCCGCCACGTTCCCTTCGTGGAGGCATTTTCGCGATGCGCGCTGAAACCCTAGCCACGGTCCTGGTGCAAACTGCCTCACAGTCGGTGATCTGTTTACACACTCAAGAACTCCTGCTCTGATACCACTTGATGAAGGGTGCTCCCCTTAATACCACAAACACATAACAGAAATAGAGAAACAACAACAATATGCAAGAACAGAAAATTGGCTTCTTATTATCTCCACAAATGTGGAATTACAAACTTTCAGAATTACAATATGCAAAGCCACATGGGCATTCCCTTACAATATTCCGTAGGACAAAGCCTCGAACTATTACCCAGAACTATTCTGAACTATTCCCAACTGCCTAAGACAATAATACAGCCTTCCTTATATAGGCAATTATCCACCGCCTGGGAAGGTTCCAGAATTTTAGCCAATAAGGCCGACCAAACTTAGAATTATTTTATTTTACATTTTTATTACATCATAGTCGGCTCAAAATAACTTTTGAAACCCGAACAGAAATTTTGAAGAAAATTATTTTCCGCCATTTCAGGTGGCCCAACTTCCGAAGACCATAAGTCATCACCAGTTGACCCGCTCGGCTATTGTAACCCCATTTTGGAAACGCCATGAAGCGCTCTACAGGCTTGACCCACGCAAGCGCCCGTCACCCAAATTTTTGACCTCATCCGGGGCCTCTAAAGCCTTCAAAACTGAGCTCGAAGTTTCTGTATCCTGCTGCCAATACCGAAAATCTTCAATATCTTCAAAACTACACCTGATCTAGCCATGAAACTTTGCTGGCAGACTTATATGACCAAAATGAACCTCCAAGAAAGAAATCAGATCATTCTGAGCACATACGAAAATTACCAAAAATAGTAACTTTCCATAAATCGCAGCTCTGCACAAAATAGCCCTTATTGAATATAAAAATAGAAATATTTTTGGGTGATGCAAGATTGCTCTTACACCCAGGATGCTCCTGCATCAATTTGGTGCCAGCCTGAGAAAGTCACTCCAAATTCTGCGAACATGACCCTGGGCGAATTTCATGCAAATTTTGGCAACTTCTAAAAATGACGCACAAGCTTGATATGAATGTAGTTTGGTTTAGCAAGCTGGCGTGTTGGGTTTAGCACAATTTTCATTCAACCATGTAGTTTGAATGTCAAATATGGGATACCTTTTTGGTGGTACCTTCCTTTGGTTTTGGTCATCACAAGTGTTTCCTTCGCAGTTGTAATTCCTTTTTTGGCCAATTTTGGATCTCATGTGTATGGCCTCATGGGAATTCTTTCTCCTCAACAGCTGGATATGTGTCCCTAATAACTGAAAGTACACTTTTTTTTCCTCTGTTGCACTATAAATATTTTTATCATATGATATTATCGAGGGTCATTTGCAATGTAATTGAAATTTTTGTTATGACAATAATAAGGGTTTATGGGCTTAGGAAATTCTTGCATCTCCTATTTTAAATTCATGGAGATTTTGTGGAAATTTTGTGGGACAAATTTACTATCCTTTATGGACTTGTGGGGTTCCTTTCTAGGTAATTTGTGGGTTTCCTTTCTTGCATCTAGAGGAACACAATTCTATCTAGATGAAGACCTTACTTTGGCTCAACAAGAGGAACAAAGGAAGGAATGGGTAAAAGTAAAATCTGGAAGAAACGAAGGAAAATGGGAATGGCTGAAAAATGGGAAAGCTCAAATCAGTGAGTGTTTCTCAAATAAGAAATAGGAAATTGGGCCCCCACAGGATCACCTGAGCGTAGTAAGTTGGAACTGCAGAGGTTATCCTTGGAGAAGAGGTCCTGGGGTGGGGCCCATAGCAGAGGGGAAAGATATTATTATTCTTGTTGAGACACACGAGCATGATGGTTGTACGGTTCCAAATTTTGATGGCTACAAGAAATTTTCTGTTTGGAATAATGGAAATGAAACAGGTAAAGGACATGGCGGTATCACGGTGTTTATAAAAGAGAAATGGTATGACGTGGTTACATTTGAAAAAGAAGATCCAAATAAGCAATACATATGGCTATGTTTAACAATGAATGAGAATATTTTTAGATTGGCTGCCTATTACTTTGCCCCAAAGAACTCAAAATTCTACAAAAAATAGAACTTAGACAATGAAGATCCATTTGTGTCATTAAAAAAGGATATCTCTCTATGCAGCACTACAAGTGAAATAATGCTTGTTGGGGATTTTAATGCAAGGACAACCAACAATCAATCTTTACATTTGAGCAGCAGTGAAAAAGGTGAGAATAATCCTTTATGGCTGGTTGAAGGTCATGATCATACATGTAAAAGAGAGTCTCAGGATGGTAATGGGGGTGTTTCTCATTTTGGGGCAGAATTATTGGGCTTGTGTAATTTATTTGACATGGTTATATGTAACGACATGAGGTTATGGCCAACCTCGGGGGGTATCACTTGCAAAACTTACAATAGTCAAAGTGTGGTGGATTACGCTATTTGCTCACAAAATTTTACTTCTAAAGTGATAGAGTTTGATATTGGTAAATAGCTTATAGAGATGAAATCTGATCACATGCCCCTCTTTATTAAACTGGATGTTGTCCTGAATAACCAACATGATAAACAAGATTTCCACAAGCAAAGGATAGTTGTTAATAAAGGTAGAATACTCATAAATCAACAGAACAAAGCCATTTTCAATGTTGCCCTTAAACAACAACTTCTTGAATTAGACAATAGCTCAGTTGATGAAAGGAGCAATAAACAGGATGACCATTTGCATAGTAGTTTGTTGATTCCAATTATACACAAGGCACTAAAGGCATGTAAAAGATCTTGCAATAGGAAGAGGGATGCGAACACATTTCTATCAAATCTGTGGTATGACAAAGAATGCAAGGTAGCAAAGAGAGTTATAAGAGGGAAATATTCGAGCAAAGAAAATAGGAAGTTATATACCAAGTTGATTCAAGCAAAAAGAGAGGAGTATGTTAATACAAGAAGAAGGGAGTTAATACATCTAGGAAAACACAATCCCAAAGATTTCTGGAAGGAACTCTAACAGAGGAAAAAACAAGTAGTGAATAATATAACAGATAAGAAATGGTTAGAGTATGCTAAGTTACTTTATGAATGCTCACATGAGAAGGACTCTTCGCCCATTGTAAATACCTTGATGGAGTTGTTTACAGTAGATGACATTAGATTTGGGATAAAGAAATTGGCTAGTGGCAAGGCAAGTGACATTGGCAGACTTCGGGCTGAATTTTTAAAATGGGGAGTTGATCTTCTTGCACCCCACATCACAGGTTTCTTCAATAGTGTCATTCGGGGGGGGGGGGGGTCCAGCTAATTGGACCACTAGCATGGTCATCCCTCTCTTTAAAAGTGGGGACATCAATAACCCATCTAATTATCAAACAGTTATGGTCAATCCTCTCTTTGGAAAACTTTTTGGGAGCATGGTGGAACATAGAATCAGAAGTTGGGCTGAAAGTGAAGGAAAAAGAGTCAAAGGGCAAGCAGGTTTTAGGCCCAGACACTCTATTGTTGATCATTGTATTACTCTTCAGCACTTGATAGAAAAATTATTGCACAACCAGGGAGGAGAAGCTTATTTTTGTTTTGTGGACTTTAGGAAGGCTTTTGATACGGTTCCTAGAGACAAGTTGTGGAGTAGAATGGAAGATTTAAACATCCCAGATGTCTTTAGAACTGCAGTGCATAGGTTGTATGAGAGGGTCAGAGCCAAAATCAGAACTAGAGAGGGTATTTCTGAATGCTTCGGTAGTGACATTGGTGTTAAACAAGGATGCCCTTTATCTCCCACTTTGTTTGGCTTATACATTGATAAACTAGAATCCTAGTTAGACAAGATAGATGGTGAAGGGGTGAATTTAGCAGGACATATGGTGAAGCTTCTTCTTTATGCAGATGATCTTATTCTGATTTACAAAACCGCTCAAGGGTTAAGAGATCAATTAGGGGCTTTGGAGCACTTTTTTTAGGAAGTGGGGATGCAGGTGAACATCACCAAAATGAAAATTATGATTTTTTCTTTGAAAAGGAAGGAAAAGCATGTTTCCTTCATTTTTGAAGGTAGTCCGTTAGAAATTGTGAAAGAATACAAATATTTGGGGATTAACCTCCACTATAGGCTCAGTTGGGAGACTTGTAGAGCGAAAAGGATTCAGGGAGGGTGGAAAGTGTCATACCTACTCCAGAATAGATGTAGAAACGCTGAACTTTGGGACTGGAAAACCAAGAAAACTTTATTTGGCTTGCTGGTCACATCGGTTATCCTTTATGGCTGCGAGGTTTGGTGGGCAGCATGACAAAATGCAGGTGGTGACAGGTGGAGAAGATTCAAAAATACTTAATCACTAGCAGTCTTAAAGTCAAGACCTCGGTCCCATATAAAATTCTCTTAGCTAAAGCAGGTTGTTTCCCACTGGAAGCAGCAGTGATAACTCGGTTAATAAGTTATCTAAAGAAACTTGAAAACATGGATAACAAACAATGGTCCAAAATTGTGATGAAAGAGGACTTGGTCTACAAAAAGAAAACATGGATGAAACAAAATATAAAGTGGTTGAGTAAATGGAACATCAAGTTACAAGAATGCCCCAACACCAATGTGGAAATAAAAAAGTTTGACATAGATAAATTTCAGACTACCATGTGGACTAATAACATGGGCAGGAAAAAGGCTCATTACATCAAAGTGTTCAACCCAACCGGGGAACATGGTGATAAGGTTTATCTGTGAGCGGCTATTAAAGGTAAAGCTAGACTGTTAGTGGCACAGTTGAGGATGGGCTCTCACCACCTCAAATGCAAGACAGATAGATGGAAAAGGCCCAAAGAGGAATGGGAAGAAAGGATTTGCAAGTTATGTGTGTCGGGTGCGATTGAGACTAAATGACATTTTATCATTGAATGCACCACTTATGATGACATCCGGGCTCAGTACAGAATCTATTCAAGATAAAACATCATGCACAACCTATTCGAGGAAGATAAGATCAACCAAACCGCTAGTTTGATTGTCAAGATTCACAACAGGAGGTACGACTTAGAGAAGAATTTGGAGTTGGCTTATGACTGTGATCCGATGGTCCCTTAAGCTGTTTGGTCTCGTGGACATCATTAAAATCTTTCATTCATTCATTTCCCACATGTCCTACCTTAGAATATGTTTCATGGATAGATTCTATATTATTTTCCTAGCTCTTCAGGAGATCTTATTACTCTTTCTTTTCATATGTACTTTGTAATCGAATGAGGATATATGGTTTTCTTTCTGGTTCTTTCCCTACTGAGCTCTTGAGCCAGATTTTATAATATATATATATATATATATATATATATATATATATATATATATATATATATATATATATATATATATATATATATATATATATATATATATATATATATATATATATATATCACTAAACAGTTGTGTAGGATGTATGAATGAACCTATTTTTCAAATCTATTCCTATTTTGCAATTATCAATACATAAATCCTCATATCAACTAATATCCACAACAAAATGCTAAGTTAGATAGTAAATCAAAATTAAATTTTGAAAAGGAAAAAATATTATTAATTTTTTATTTCTTCATTTAAAAAGTTTCCAAATATTTTGATTCTAATCTTAGAAATTTTAAAAATAGAATCATTATAGATGCTTCAAACTTCTACCATTTATTCAAATATCTTATCTTGATATAATGAAGAGACTTCATATTCAATCGACAAACATATTAGTTTTGTCATGTGAGAAATTTAAAAAATGAATCATCATAGATGCTCCAAACTTCTATCATTTATTAGCTCCAAACTCAATGGGCAACATACTAACTTCAATGAGGATAAATAATATTGTTTATCATTTTGAAATTATAAGCATTATTTTTTGTAATTTATTCTTTTATGAGTAAATGTGTAATATTACTTAATAAAGCTAATTTTCACCCTCTTTCTAATGGTTTTTCAAACACGAACAAGTTTGAGTATTTCATCCTATGTGAATGGGTTTGATTGAATTTCGAATGAATAGATTTGATTGAATCTCCAATGAAAATGTGAATAGATTTGATTGAATTTTCAATGAGAATGGGCAAATCCTTAACAACTCGATCCTTGAAGGAGATTACTAGATAAAATAATTATTAAAATTTAATAATCATTATTACAATTTTATCAAACATTTACATTCTGGTCAGATATAAAATATCGAGGCAATACTAACTAATTTTATAGATCTAGTATAGTAACATCATCAACTTGAAGTAGCATATAATAGTGCAAATCCAAAAGAATGCTGTTAACTACAAACCTAAAAGTATTTTAATGATCGGCCTAAAAGTATTTGTAAATTTTTCATGCTTCCCTAATAAATCTAAAGATGATCAACATGATCAGTTTTCCATTTAACATACTGAACATTTGAGGAGCACAAAATGAACAAAATTTTTGGTAGAGCCCATGATGTCGAAACATTTAACACTCCATCCTTAAAAAAAACTGGTAAATATTGCCTTAGTTTTATTGCCCACAAACTTAAAATTATTTTTCATCGGACCCAATGTTGATGCCCTGGAGAGTGGAAAACAAAGGCACAAAGGCACAAAGGCACCGTATAGAAGACATGCTTTTTATGACTACTAATTGTTTCATACTACTAAGACCTATTTTAAGCTTCTCTGATATAATATTAAATGATCAACTTTCCCACATTCCTTTAATGCAACACTAACCACATGAGGAGCACACAAGATGAACAAAAATATTGGTAGAGTTGATAATGAGGCAACTATCTAGAAGGTAGAGAGTATAACTACAACGACTAAGTTGTTTACATGCTCACCAAACCAGCACCCCTCCCACCATGCCCCAATTTCATTTATCTCAACCTAATGAACCTCTCCTATTGATCAAGGCATCAAGTTTCTCCCCGAATCCAATACCAAAGGTAAATGGTCGGGCACAAACTAAATCTGCATTAGTGTTGAATATAACAATTATATGCAGCATGCAACTAAAACAAGAACTGGGCAAGCCAAATTTTAGCATCAGGAAATTGAAATATGCTATCTCGTTGGAAACCAAACTTGCCAATATCTAAACCCAGGAAAGCCAATACAAATCACTCGAAAAAGAAACAAACTTATGTAATGCGATTAATGAATAACTTTTATTATATAAAGCTAGTTTTGCCATATAATGTATGAATTAAACAATAGCTTCAAACCCTCTAAAAGACAAATGTCAAGACTTGTTACAACAAAACTGTAGAACGAAAACTACCTTTTCACCAATTGAAATGTTCAAGATGTTTGTTTATATAAACTTTCTTTTGCTGTATGTTGTACTGAAAGTTCAAATATGTACATCAATCTCACATTTTATTATGCATTAAATACTTTTGTAAAGAGCTAATGTTTGGTTTTCGATGCTCAGCTAAATTTTCTATGGTTCTTTTTACACAATTTTTTGTTTGTGTTATTGCAGTTATTGTAAAAAATAAAGTTCAGCTTGCATAACGAAAACGTCGTTATCCATTTCTTAAAAAGTGTCATTTGGAACAAAATGTACAAAACTAGTGGACTGTAATCCATCCTCCCCAGTAGAAAAAAATATTCTACAGTTCAAAAGTGATTAGATATATCTGAAACATGAGTACATATCACAAATTGCAGATTGGAATTTTCCAAATCCAGTGTCATTATCTTGCCAATATATTACTTCCACATCCATTAGCCACTTGTAATATTCTGTCGAAAAACAAATTGGCTTGACCAATGCTAAAAATAATTTCTTCTTTCATCCAATCTAGAACAATTTTTTCCAGCATTCCTAGTGAAACAGAACAATAGAGGATATGTCCATTTTCTCTCAGTTTTATATCATCTTCAGCAGATAAATACTTCAATTTAAAGGAGAAACCTGCACAAAAAATGAATTGAGAGTAATCATGCAAATGAAGAGACCAAATAACTTGACTTCAACATAAAATGTTAAGGGTACAAGAAACAACAGCAATGCCTCCAAGATAAGGTATAATAGGTTTTCTATAGGGGCAAAAAACAATCATTTTGAGAAATTCAAATGCTTTGCACCAAATACATATTTTACACTTTCTACATAAAAAGCTAATCATAATTACAGTATTAGTATGCCCAGAAAAATATGTTGCCAAAAGAAAACATTCTTAACACTTGCCTGAAGAAAGCAAGATTCCCATAAATTTAAATTTTAAATACATTGCAGAAGTGATGTTAGTAGGAAGCAACACAAGTTTGCCTAGGCTGATTCTTTTATGTCAAGCAGAGTAGGCAGTACCAAAAGAAAAATAGGGCTTCATTACAGAAGCTATGTTACAAGTAGGAATAAGCAAGGAACTTGTGTGGGATTTCCAAGCAAAGTGCAAAGTAGACGGTACCAAAAGAAAACATTCTTTAGACTTGTTTGTATAATTTTAAACACAATATAGAGGCCATTTATGAGTAGGAACCAACATGAATTTGTGTGGGAATAAATCTTCAAGCAGAGTATACAATCAAGGACAACTATCAGTAGTAGGTAAAAGATGTCAATTTGCATTTTCACTAATATAAATTATCTTCTCAATGAGCTATAATGCTTAAAAGGTGTAGTGGTTTACAGTAGTTGTAAGTAATTCAAAAATTAAAAACATAAATGGTAGATCATTTCTTGACTGATAGGTGACCCCACTTACACAAGAAGGAAAAATAAAGTTAATAAATATTCGAAAAGTACACTAAAAACTTAGATTTCACAAAAAATTAGTATATATGTCAAGCAGTTGGTACTTTTTGGAAACAAATCAAGAATAATTTGCAAGTTAAACAAAAGATCAAATAGCTAACGAGTTAATCATGATTTTTTTGCAAGTTTGGCCACAGGACTGAACTGCAGTTTAAATGGGTGATTATTATTTAACTATTTAAACCCTATCAAACAAATTTGACAGCATATTTAACTCCTAATTTTAGTAGCATTATCACCAACATCGACATGTATGCATGTCACTACTTGGTCACGGCATTTGAATTTATTCAACAGTAACAAAACCCTTAGGAGTTAACATTCAAAGGATTGATATTTTACCGCTTGATTCGTGAATTACCAAAACTTCTAACGTGTCTCTTGCATTGACACTTGAGAACTGAAGACCTAGTATACACTTTAAAATCATTTGAAATGGGCCATTCACCCTCATACAACAGGCATTGTTTGAATATCCTGAAGAAAAATTTCAAAACAACATCCAAAGTGTTGGCATCAAGTGATGATAACTGATAAACCTACTACTGGTACAAGTATTTTCATTGATTGGCAAAAGAGTATACAGACTTGTCATCTCTACTAAGTCTAAAGATCCAAGGAGATCTATATGAAAGAAGGATGGTTTGATCGATGGTGCCAAAATACAAGACAGTTGTGAATATACACAAATACCATCAGTCACTATACAAAGCCTTAGCCACCGGGCAATGTACATAGTTAAGGAGAAAAGGACTCCAACATCAACCAAGGACCAAGCTAAAATTGATAATCCAAGCAAGGGACAGCCAACCGAGGACCGTGCAATCGGTAAGACAAGCGAGGGATAGAAAACCGAGGACCATGCAACCGGTAAGCCAAGGAAGGGACTGTAATAGGTCAATGACTCTTACCTATTTACAGCATGAAGAACTCAACCGATATATTGATGACTCCGGTATGAACCGAGGAAGTCTTAGTTAACTATTAGTTCCAGTCAACTCGTTGACCGGGCTTTATTGTAGTAAATACGGATAACTTTGAGTTATTTTGATGATCGGTTTGAGGCGTGTTTGAAAGATTTAAAGTTGGAATCAGTGGCTTTAAAACAAAGTGTTATCTCCTATGAAGTAAAGTTGTTTGACATGCAACTATTGCTTTCTTCAGTAGGAAGATAAAGCAAGGGCATGCACTAGATGTTTCCTCAATAAATTGGTACTCTACTGAGTGATGTATCCGAGAAAGATATGAAATTAGGTCTTGCATGATTGAGCACAATTAGGGCCAGGGCTCTATATATTCTACTACCTAAGGTGAATAGAAGTTGTCTTCATTATGCCGAGAAAAAGAGTGAACCTATAAGCTACTAAAGCTAGGATAAAAAGAAGAAAGTAGAAGTGAGAGAGGAGACTGTGCAGAGAAGCACATAAGTAGAGGAGAAGACACCTACAACGACCAATGATGCTTCTTAGTTGAGCACAAACAGAGATCTTAGCAGGCTATGCAAAGCCATTTGTAAAAGGTCATTTCTCTATTGTTTTCTAGCAATTACAATAGTTAAATCTCAGTATTTGGGTGGACTCTAATAGGTCCCTTGTAGAAAAATTCGTTAACTGGGTGACATCTTTTAGGGTGTTCAAAGTTCTCTAACCAGGCTGGCACTAACTGACTTTATTGTAACAAATCCCTTAACTGGGTCGCATCTAACAAGTGCATTTTTATCTTTTAACCAGGAAGGCTCCTAACAGGGCGTACTCCAAAAGAGTACAAAATTTGTGAGGTCTCCTCACACCGTGGTTTTCACCATGACCAAGTTTCCACATGATAAATCTGGTGTCACTGTGTGATTGTTTACTTGTTATTATACGCTTAAATTTTTTTGCCTTTCTGCTGTAAGTTTACTTCACCAGATTTAAAAGGAAAAAGTTTTTAGAAGTGTTGATTCACCCCTCCCCTTTTAGCACCAGTTGGGACTATCAATTGGTATCAGAGCCAAGTCTTTTTTTCTTTGTTGCTTAACCACACAAGGAAAAAGTCAAGATGATGAGAAAGGAAGGACCAAAGTTTTCAAAAGAAAACTTCACTCTGTGGTGCAAAAGAATGAAGTTGTACATGAAGACCACCGATGATCAATACTAGAATCATGTTACCACTGATTACAGTGAGCCCTGTGGCACCTTGACACCCAATCAACTGAAGATCAAAACTGAGCACATGGCTAACATGCACATGATAGCAAGCACCCTTCCTGATCACGTCTATGCTGAGACCAAACATCTTGAATCTACCTTCAAGATGTGGAGCAAGCTGTAAACAGTTTATGGAGGAGACCCTAATGTTCAAAGAGCCAAAGTTGAAATCCTCAGAGGAAAATATGAGGATGAATGAACGAGAAGACATCAAGAAATATAGCAACATGATCAAAGAGGTGATCAACTCCATCAGAAGCGCTGGAGGAAAGCTTAGTGAAGAGGAGGTGGTTAGTAAAATACTGAGAACTCTCAAACCTCAATATTCCATCAAGATCTTTGTCATTCAAGAGCTTAGATCAGTGACCACGGATCAAGTCACCCTAGACTCCCTAATCGGTAAGCTGGCTGCCTTTGAATTGAGTAATTTTGACAATAGCTTATCCATTCAAGAAGCAATGTTTAAGTCTTCTGTCAATGCTTCTTTCACCAAAAAGGGAAGAGAAAATGGTAATTGCTCTACCGGAAAGATTGGCAACCCTATTGAGAATCTTCTCTCAGAGGAGATGGATCAAGATGAGTTTGAAGCACTCATTGCTAGGAGATTTTCCAAAGGAAACGTGAAGTACAAGGGAAAGCTCCCTTTGAAATGCTTCTCTTGCAACAAGATAGGACATATTGCTGCAAGGTGTCCTGATAATGAACATAAAGATAAAAGAGACTGGTTCAAGAACAAAGAAAAGAAGGAATTCTATCTTGTAGAGGAAGGAGTCATAGATAATGAGTCTAAAGTCTCAGGGGATCCATAAATTGCATTTGTTGCAATAAAGGAGGAGAGCTTAGTTGTAAATGAAGTTGCACTCATATCTAGATCTCATCAGCATGATGATTGGATCATTGATAGTGGATGCACTCACCACATGACCGGTAACAAAAACAAGTTCATCAACTTGGAGCTCAATGACAGTGGATCAGTTACCTTTGGAAATAATGCCCCTTGTGCCATCAAAGGTAAAGGTTCTATTGCTCTCTGCAACAATGCTATCTATGAAGACATGTACTAGGTTGAAGGACTCAAGTACAACTTAATGAGTGTTGCACAACTAAACAATAAAGGATTCTAATTGGAATTCAGACAAGGTTCCTGTATAGTCAAAAATTAGTCTAGAACCCATGTTGCAACTAGTAGACAGAGCCAAGGCAATCTATTCTACGTAGACTCAATGGAAGGAGCCTGTCTGATTGCTTCAGTCAGAGAAGAATCAAGCAGAATCTGTCTTATCTCCAAAGAAGATATTAGCTGGCTATGGCACAAGAGACTCTACCACATAAACTTTGATAGTATCGTCAAAGTAAGCAAAAAGAAATCAGTTAGAGGGCTCCCTGAGATTACAAAACCCATTAGTGAGGTTTGTAAAGATTGTCAGTTAGGAAAACTAACTGGAGCAAGTTTCAACAGTAAGACGTTCATTGTTGAAAGTGTTCTAGACTTTGTACACACAGATCTATGTGAACCAATGAAGACAAAGAGCTACCATGGAGACCGGTACTTCATGATCTTTGTAGATGACTTCTCAAGAATGATGTGGACACTCTTTCTTAGAGAAAAATCAGAAGCCTTTCACATGTTTAAAATCTACAAAGCTAGAGTGGAAAAGGAAATTGGTAAAAGCCTAAAGTGCCTAAGGTCAAACAGAGGAGGTGAATACACCTCTCAAGAGTTCACTCACTACTGTGAGGAACATGGAATAAAAAAATAGTTTTCTACACCAAGGACTTCGCAATAAAATGGTGTAGCACAAATAAGAAACATGACTCTGATTGATTGTGTCATACCCTGTTGATCCAGAAGAATTTCCCTCACCACTTCTGGAGAGAAGCTATCAGTATTGTCGTCTACACACTCAACCGAGTTCAAGTCAAAAAGGGAACTGGTAAGACTCCTTAATAACTATGGTTTAAGCATACCCCCAGTGTAGGTTACTTCAAAATCTTTGGTAGTAAATGTTACATCAAAAGAGATATGTATTCTGAAAAGTTTGATCCCAAAAGTGATGAAGGAACATTTTTGGGTTACTCTACCAAAAGTAAGGCCTATCAGTGTCTGAACAAGAGATCAGGCAAGATAATTGAAAGCATCAATATAAAATTTGATGAATCTTTAGAATTGATTAAGGAGACCGGTCATAACAATCATAATAGTCTTGAAGAGCAAAGCAAAGAAAATGTCTTTGAGTTCAATGAAACAGCTATTGAAGACAAAGAAGAACACCATGAGAATAGACACCTAGTTCAAGAAACTACACCTGAAGCACAGGGTGGTGAACAAGAAGATGTTCAGAATCATGGTGAAGAAATTGGTCAACAAGAAGAGCCTGATCAGGAATAGCACCTAGTTCTCCCAAGGTATGTCACATATCACTCTACTGATAATATTATTGGTGACAAACATGTCAATGTTTTGACCAGGAAAAAGGCCAAAGAGAATATCTATTTACTTTCCTGTATAGAGCCCAAAACAGCAAGGGAAGCCCTAGAAGATGAAAATTGGGTCAAGGCCATGGAGGAAGAAATTGAAAAAATTGAGAAGAATGACACATGGGATCTTGTGCCAAGATCTAAGGACAAGAATTTCATAGGGACCAAGTGGGTCTACAGAAATAAGTTGAATGAGAAAGGGAAAGTAGTAAGAAATAAGGCAAGATTAGTCTACAAAGGATATGCCCAGGAAGCTAGACTGGACTATGGAGAAACCTTTGCACTGGTAGCAAGACTAGAAGGAGTGAGAATTCTTCTTACTTATGTTACACACAAGAATTTTAAAGTGTATCAGATGGATGTAGAGTCTACATTCCTAAATGGAATTTTGGAAGAAGAAGTCTACATCGAACAATCGGAAGGGTTCACATTTGCACATGATGATGGTATGGTCTACAATTTGAAAAAGGCTCTTTATGGACTTAAGAAAGCTCCAAGGACATGGTATGAAAGGCTTCATTCATATCTTCTGACCATAGGATTCACAAGAACTGGAGACAAAAACAATATGTATATCAAGACCGAAAAAGATGGAAATCTGATTGTTGAGATCTTCGTGGATAATATCATCTTTGGAAGAGATGACACGATGAGAAAAGCCTTCACTGAAGAGATGAAGAAAGAATTCAAGATGTCTATGATAGGCACAGTAAAATTCTTCATTGGACTACAGGTCCATCATCTGAAGGAAGGTATTTTTATCTCCCAGTCCAAGTATATAAAAGAAATTCTTAAGACTTCTAGACTCGAAGATTCAAAACCGGTTGGAACCCCAATGATAACTAACCTCAAGTTATCAAAGGAAGATGATGCAAAAGAAGTAAATGAAAAAATGTATCGGTCCATGATAGGAAAACTGCAGTATGTTGTTCATAGTAGACCGAACATTGCACATGTGGTTGGCATAGTGGCAAGATTCTCTGCTAATCCTAAAGAGACATTTGATAGCAATAAAGAGAATCTTCAGGTATCTGAAAGGAACTGAGGAATTTGGCTTATGGTTTCCTCACAAGAGAGGATTTGAAGTAAAACTGTACACTGATGCAGACTAGGCTGGCAACATTGATAAAAGAAAGAGCACAAGTGGTGGTGCATTCTTTCTTGGTGGAAGAATTGTTTCTTGGACAAGTAAGAAACAAAATTGTATTTCACAATCTACTGCAGAGGCTGAATATGTTGCTACAACAATCAATTGCACACAGGGAATCTAGATCAAACAACTACTCGAAGGAATCAAAGAACAGATACCTAAACCGATAGCTATCTATTGTGATAGCACCAGTGCAATTAACATATCCAAGAACCCTGTTATGCACTCCAAGACAAAGCACATTGTCATCAAGTATCATTACTTGAGAGAGTTGGTACAAGATAAGGAGGTGAGACTAGAGTATGTTCCCACCAAGGAACAAATTGTTGATATCTTCACCAAGCCATTACTGAAGAATACTTTTGAGTATCTTAGAGGTAAATTAAGGGTGATAAACCCTTCATGATCTTCAGTAAACCTAGAAAGGAGATCATCAGTTCATTATGCTTCAATAGAGGGTTACACATCATCTTTTCTGGACTGATGAAAAGGAATACTGCTCATAGGGGAGTAGATTAGATAAAGGCAGTCTTTCTGACTAGCCTTTGGCATTATAGTAAAAAAGGAAGAGAATGTGGCAAACTGTTGTAGAAACAATGAGATACAAATATAACCTGGTGATATTGTGTTTTTCCATCGAGGTTTTGAGGTTTTTCCATCAATTCCAAAGGGGGAGATTGTTGGCATCAAATGATGATAACTGGTAAGCGTACTATCGGTACAAGTATTGTCATTGATTGGAAAAAGAGTAGAGAGACTTGTCATCTCTACTAAGTCTAAAGATCTAAGGAGATCTATATGAAAGAAGGATGGTTTGGTCGATGGTGCCAAAATATAAGACAGTTGTGAATATACACAAATACTATCAGTCACTATACAAAGCCTTAGCCACCGAGCAATGTACATAGTTAAGGAGAAAAGGACTCCAGCATCAACCAAGGACTGGGATACAACCGATAATCCAAGTAAGGGATGGTCAACCAAGGACCGTGCAACCAATAAGACAAGAAAGGGATAGAAAACTGAGGACCATACAATCGGTAAGCCAAGGAAGGGACTGTAACAGGTCAATGACTCTTACCTGTTTACAGCATGAAGAACTCAACCGATATATTGATGACTTTGGTATGAACTGAGGAAGCCTTAGTTAACTATCGATTCTAGTCAACTCATTGATCAGGATTTATTGCAGTAAATCAGGATAACTTTGAGCTATTTTAGTGATCGATTTGAGGTGCGTTTGAAGGATTTAAAGCCAGAATTAGTGGCTTTAAAACAAAGTGTTATCTCCTATGAAGGAAAGTTTCTTGACACGCAACTACTTCTTTCTTCAGTAGGCAGATAAAGCAAGGGCATGCACCGGATTATTCCTTAGTAAACTGGTACTCTACTGAGTGATGTATCCAAGAAGGATCTGAAATTAGGTCTTGCATGATTGAGAACAATTAGGGCCAGGGCTCTATGTATTCTACTGCCTAGTGCCTAAGGCGAATATAAGTCGCCTTCATTCTACCAAGAAAAAGAGTGAACCTATAAGCTACTAAAGCTAGGGTAAAAAGAAGAAAGTAGAGGTGATAGAGGAGATTGTGCAGAGAAGCACAAAAGTAGAGGAGAAGACACCTACAGTGACAGGTGATGCTTTTTAGTTGAGAACAAATAGATATCTTATCAGGCTATGCAAATCCATTTGTAGAAGGTCATCCCTCTATTGTTTTCTAGTAATTACAATAGTTAAATCCCAGTATTTGGGTGGACTCTAATAGGTTCCTTGTATCAAAATCCCTTAACCGGGTGACATCTTTTAGGGTGTTCAAAGTCCTCTAACCAGACAGGCACTAACCGGCCTTATTATAACAAATCCCTTGATCAGGTCGTATCTAACAAGTGTATTTTTATCCTTTAACCAGGAAGCCTCCTAACAGGGCAAAATGTATACACTTAAAAATGGCTTCATTAATTAATTAAATATTTATTATTTAATTGATATTGACTTGATAAATTAATTAAATATTTATTATTTAATTAATAATTATTTCCTCTATTTATTAAATAGATTATTCAATTTATTTAGTAAATTTATTATAGTCTATTCCTCTATCCTAAATCTTCTAATTAGTCTTATTAAAGTGATTTAATTAAATACATAATCACCTAAATATGACTAAATCCCCTAGTCCACCTCACCTACCTAGTCACCTGACACATCACTTTGACTAAAATAAATAATTATTATTAATTATTTATTGGTAATTATCCTCACCCACACATGTCCTATTCTTAAGGGCTATGTGGCCTCATAGGACTTGGTCTCATGACCACATGTCCTTTCTTAAACCAAGTCAAGAGACATGCCCTATTCCTAAGGGGCTTCTCAAGCCACCTCTAAGGGTCAAAGGTGACTCATGGGACAGTTGTACCAAGAGTCCTCATGAGGAAAAAGTCATTCCCTCTTCCTCTCTTTGGTCTTTGTGAGACACTTGACATGTGTCTTTCCTTTCCACCTTGTTCTCCTCCATGTTAATGTGAGAGGAACATCATCCCTATTCTTCCTCTCACATTCCAACTACATCCCCCTTTCTCTCAACTCCTTCAACCAAGTCAATCCTAGCCCTAGGATCTTCCACCTTTCATTCTCCACCGTAGGATTGTGCCACCTAGGCTTAGATCCTCCAAATTTCTATAAAAGGAGCCTAATTTCCCCTTTGTGAGCTAATAGGTATTTTTGTAATCAAGCAATAGTGAATAGGCAATCAAGCATTTCAAGCATCTTCAAGCAATCAAGCATTTCAAGCATTCAAGCATCTTCAAGCAATCAAGCATAAGCATCCATATTATCATCATTTGAATTCCATCCATTAGTTGCATAATCAAGCTTTTAGCTATTTTGCATTCATCATCAAATCTCCACACTTTGGTGGCATCTTGGGAAAAAGGCTTCATTTGGAAATTTGAGAGCTCAACATCCTCAAGAAATCAAGGTTAGGAGGACAATGGAGACAAGCTGCATGTTAGGTGAAGGTAATTGATTTAATTTCATCATTTGTGATTACTTTGCATTCTTCATTGTGTTGCATTAGATAGATTTGTTAACTTTTAATTAGTTAATTTATCATTTCTAGTATTAGACATCTAATTTGCTTATAACATTCTATTGGGAAGACCATGGATTCATTCCATGCAAGTTGTGCCATCAACTTATCATCAGTGTTTGAAATTCCCTCATAATGGTCAGGAGATCATTATCAAAGGAGACAGTAATCCATTCCAGTATTGTAACATAGTAAAGACATATGATTCTTTGATACCTTATAACCATATTGGATCTCCTACAACTATACCCAGTGATCCTAGTAATATAGCATCAACTTCTAAATCAAATGGGATCAAGATAGACATAAAATAAAGTAGTATGGGAGAGCATACTTTAGATCAAGTTCTTTGCATCATAGAGTTACCTTTATCTCCTAGATCATATGGTAGATCTTTGATCACTAAACAACAATCAGAACCCCCTTCAACACTTGTTTATGACACATTTATAAGTGGGGGCACAATATCCAAAGAGGGAGATGAGCATAATGCTAATCATTTTCTTAAGTCACAGAAGAATGAGGAAGATATCAAACATGAATATATATCACCTGATGTCTATGGTAAAGGGTATACTTTGCTACAAAAGATGGGATACCAAGGTGCTGGACCTATAGGGCTACAAAGAGAAGGTGTTATCAAACCAATTTTGCAAAATCCAAACTATCAAAGAGACACTACAGGATTAGGATACAAAGGAGAAGGACCAAAAGAACCAAAGGGAAAAGAAAAGATCACACCTTTTCATGAGATATCTAAAGCTCCTGCTGTACAATTTAGAAAGAATGGTATGTATGTAGATCCAGAGAAACAAAGGATAGCAAAGAGAATCATTGATAGACTTGGGGATAATGATGATTCTGACTCAAATGATTATGAATGGGATTCATTATCTGATTGTACTGAAGAGATAGGAGTTGATGTTGTCCATCACTATAGTAACGATTACCATGAGGGCGAGAGTTCAAAGACTGACTCACTCGGATTAGTCCCACGTGATACTACTTTTTTCGATCATGAGGAAAGTGAGTTTTATCTTGCGATAGACAAATTAGATGAGAGTATGGAAATAGACCTCGCTGATACCATCATAAACCTTGACAAATTTTCCATCAATACCATCTCTGCCTTTGAAACTGACCTACCAATGCCCCTTGTATATCCCGAGCTTATCGATTGGGATTATCCCGATCATCCAGAACTTAATTTTTTCCATAATGATGATGCAATCATTGACTATCTTGGAATTAGGGATCATTTACCACCTAGGGATCACAAGTCAGGATTTCCAATAGAACTCAATGACATGGCCTACTTTGGTGAGAGTGCCAATCCTTTCAGTCATAAAAATATAAAAATAATCAACAGATCTAATGGTGAAAACCACTCATTGGCAGTATTAGATCCAAAAATAGTAAAAAGAAAAGATGCATCTGATAGTGAAAACCTCTCTGAGGTGCCTGACGATGGAAGGATTGACACTCTTCCCAATTATCTGTATCAAGAGAAATCTACCATTCTTATAGAACCAAGAGTGCCTCTTAACATTGGAATAGAAGAGTCTCCGCGCATCCTCAAAGTAGTAGCATCCTTGACAGAATCAGAGAAAGAAGATTTTGCAAAAATTTTCAAAGAGAGACAAATCAACTTTGCTTGGTCCTATGCTGATATGCCTGGCCTGGATCCAAATCTCATTATGCATCATTTATCTATTAGACCAAGTGTAAAACCAGTTAAGTAGAAGCTCCGCAAGATGCACCCGCACATTGCATTAATGGTTAAAGCAGAATTGAAGAAGCTCTTAGATGTTGGATTTATTCATGCTATTGATTATGCTGAATGGATTTCAAATATTTTCCCCGACTCCAAACCAAACAAGTCTATTAGGATTTGTATTGATTTTTGAGATTTGAATAAAGCTTGTCCAAAAGATGACTTTCCTCTGCCAAATATTGACATTATTGTTGATTTGACAGCTAGGCATTTGATGTTATCATTAATGGATGGTTTTTCTAGCTATAACCAAATCAAGATTGTGCCAGAAGACCAGGAGAAGACTGCTTTTACTTATCCATGGGGTACATATTGCTGGAATGTGATGCCATTTGGCCTAAAAAATGCTGGAGTGACTTACCAAAGAGCTATGACCACAATCTTTCATGACATGATACATTCCATTATGGAAGATTATGTTGATGACATTTTAGCAAAATCCAAAGCCAGAGTTGGTCATTTGAGAGTGTTAGATAGAATCTTCACCCAGATAGAAAAGTATCAGATTCGACTCAATCCAAAGAAATGTGCATTTGGAATCACATCTAGTAAACTGTTAGGGTACATTGTCTCAGCCAAAGGAATCTAAGTAGATCCAAAAAAAGTTAAAGCAATAATGGAGATGGCTTCCCCCACTAACATCAGTCAATTAAGATCTTTACAGGGACATCTCCAATCCATCCGAAGATTTGTTTCTCAGCTAGCAGATCAAAGTCATCCCTTTCAACATTTGTTGCATAAAAATATCCTATTCCAATGGGATGATAAGTGTGAGGAAGCTTTCAATAAAATCAAGCAATATCTAGCGAATCCTCCAACTCTAATATCACCAATTCTAGGCAAGCCTCTCTTGCTCTACATTTCAGCTATGGCAGTCTCACTAGGTGCTCTTCTAGATCAGCAAGATCATGAAGGGAAAGAAAAAACCATCTACTATATCAGTCGCACCGTAGTGGGATATGAGCTAAACTATTCTCCTATAGAAAGAGCATGTGTGGTTGTTGTTTTTGCTTCACAGAAGTGGCAACATTACATGTTGTCACATTCAATCAAGCTCATTGCAAAGATTGATCATTTAAAGTATCTATTAAGCAAAATAGCATTGACAGGCAGATTGGCTAAGTGGGTCATGCTACTTAGTGAATTTGATATTGAATATGTAGACAGGAAGGCTATCAAAGGTCAGGTGATAGTAGATCAGCTAGCAGATGCTCCATTAATGGATGACCAACCTATACACATAGAGTTTCCTGATGCACACATCTTGGCTTTATCTACACAAACATGGCAACTATACTTTGATGGATCATGTACTCAGCAGGGTTCAGGAGCTGGTATTCTCTTTGTCACACCGCAAGGATACACAGTTTTGAAATCTTACAAGTTGCTCTTTCCTTGCACCAATAATGTAGCCGAATATGAAGCTTTGCTGATTGGGTTAAAGATGGCTTTACAATGGAAAGTAACTAAAATGAATGTCTATGGAGATTCTCAGTTGATTGTAAATTAGGTTAATGATGATTATCAGACTAAAGATGATAAGTTATTACCATATAAACGTATGGTTGATGACTTCAAAAAATATTTCTCAGTCATCACTTTTGAGCAGATTCCTCAGCATGATAACAAGGTTGTCGATGCAATGGCTACAATTGCTTCTTTATTTGATATAGAGGATACCAAGGTCCGTTTTGAGTTCTTGGTGGAATCCTTGACTTGTCCCGCATATGAGGATCCTGATATGAGTATTATATGTCATCTAATTGGACACGATTCCCCAATCTATGGAAAAATTTATTCCTATCTGAAAAATGACATCCTACACCCTGACCTATCCCAAAATAAAAAAATGAACTTTTCTCCGCCAAGCCTCCCGCTATGTCCTAATATTTGACACCCTTTATCGGCGAGGTCTTGACGGTACTCTCCTACGATGTCTCGAGCACGATGAAGCTCTAACTGCCTTGCGAGATGTACATGAGGGTATTTGTGGGACACATTCGAGTGGTCCCTCTTTGGCTAAGAAACTCATGCGTATGGATTACTATTGGCCTACCATGGAAATAGATTCCTTTCATTTTGCTAGGGCATGCAAGAAATGTCAGATACATGGAAACCTTATTCATGCTCCAGCACAAGAGTTACATCCTTTTACAACTACCTTGCCATTCAGTCGGTGGGGACTCGACCTCGTGGGTGCTATCAACCCTCCATCTTCCAATGGCCACAAATGGATCATCACTGCAACCAAGTATTTTACTAAATGGATTGAGGTAGTTCCATTGATTACCACCATAGGAAAACAAGTATCCATGTTTATTCTAAATTATATCATTTGCAGATATGGTATACCTATGTATCTCATTACTGATCATGGGAAACAATTTCAAAATCAAGACATGGATGAACTGTGTGCAAAATTCCATATCCCCCATAACTATTCTACCATATACTATCCCCAAGGAAATGGCCAAGTTGAGGCATCAAACAAAACAATTGTTAAAATCCTACAAAAGACTATCAATGACGCTGGTCGTGACTGGCATATCCAACTAAATCTAGCCTTATGGTCTTACCGCACCTCCATCCGTACTCCTCCTGGAGCCACCCCATATTCCCTTGTCTATGGATCTGAAGCAATCCTACCCCTCGACGTCGAGTTGCCTTCACTTTGTGTCACTCTCAAAGATTTGATTCCTGATGAAGACTATAGAGTTACATGACTGACTGCACTAGAACTGCTGGATGAACACCTTCGGAGAGCTTATGATCATTTGAAAGTCTATCAACAGTGTATGTCTCGTTAGTATAACAGCAAGGTAAAGATTAGAGACTTTCAGCTAGGTGACCTAGTCCTACGAGAAAATCCAAAGAATCAACTACATCGTGAGAAGAAAGGCAAGTTCGAACCCAATTGGTTAGGTCCTTTTGTAGTTACAAAAATTTATGGTTCCGGGGCTTATCAATTGTCCACACCTGAGGGAGATCCTTTGGATGAACCTCTTAACAGCATACATCTCAAGAAGTTCTATCCTTGAAATCCCAATGCAAGGACTATGTATATATTCTGTAAATCAAAAATAAAAAAAATTAAAAAAAAAAAAAAAATCAAAAGAAAATTGCAATAAAAGCATGTGGTGAAAACCTAGAAACAGGCGCCATGTGTATCAAGTTAGCTCCTTTATCTATTAGGATTCTTCTAGTGTGTCTATTCATTGTCTATATCCACAATAAATGGCTAGTCAGTCATCATTCCCGCCATGTATATATCATAATAAAATGGTCAGTTCATATACCATCCATTGTATTTACCCATAATAAAACCCCACCATAGCTTGATCATTTGTCATGGTCTTCAATCATCATCTTGTTGTGTCCTTCTTCATCCATAATAAGTTAGTCCATCACCTAGCTGGGGGCATGTCCTTGACCTAGTTCGAGAAGTGGATCTATGATAGTCATGACTCTTAGAGGACACAATGGAGTAATTTCACCAGAAAAGCAAACACAATCAAACGTTCTTCCACAATGGTATCTTCATGATGAATCACAATCTGTGATCTATCCTTCGAAACATGGCCGCTTATTTATAATTCTTGACTATACATCATCAATTGAACTAATCATTGTACCTTACACTATCTTTTGGAAAAAGAAATGTATATTCATGGTAGGCATGTTAGAATGATTTGTTGAAGATTATGCATTCATATCTAGATTTCATTTGTTATCATGTTTCCCATGCTATTCTGGGATATCTTTTGACATGAGTTTGAAACTCCCATATGTCATTGATTAGAATAGTCGGGATGGGGCATGGTATTTTCTTTTATTGTTGTTTGTGGGATATTTTTTGATGAAATCGAAGGAACAAATAATTGGGGTGTCTGTGCGTAAGTGCCTTCATCAATTTAATAGTATTGACAACATACAAATCATGTTTCTCTACAAATGCTATTTATGGTGATACGCCATCACATACCTCGACTCCAAATATTTGTTCCCTGATGGAGGGGGGGATATTCCTTGTCTGTTATGCAAATGACACTTAGGTCATCTCAGTTCAATTATACCTCGATGCTTGTCAAGTTTGCAATATTAAACTCCATGCAAGAAGTTCTTAGGTCATCCTGGTTTAATTATACCATGATGCTTGCATTTTCTTGCAACATAACGAGCTCAATGATGAAAATCAAATTCTAGTTATTATGAGGTTCTAAGATGTTACATGAAGTTGTGGAGATATACTCATTTCATATTTCATTTTGCATTTCATTTAAACAATTCACGACTTGCATATCAGTGCTCCTTTTATAGGGATTTGTAGGTTATCTTTCTTATTAGGTTATCTGTTCTCATAGTCCATTCTTCTTGTGTCAGATACATTGTTATTTAAGTTGAGGACATTTGGACAACAAAAACATTGAGTTTTCACCTCGCATCTTATAAACATTTAATCAATTCATTTAGGTCATACATTATTTTCATTTATATTACATGCATATTTCATGTGCACAAATTCCATAACATTTCATTATCTTTTCATTATGATGTAAGTTGTTATATTTTAGTCATTTTAAATAACATCATCATCTATTATCCATTATATGCATTTTATCATTTCTTAAACTTTATCATGCATTTTACATCATCATTTAATCATCATGCATTTATTATCATTCATTCACATCATCATTTATTAACCATTCATTATCCATTATCTACATTGTTTTACATCATAGTATTAGTAATCATATAGCATTGTATAAAGTAAACTCATCTAGGACATGCATTTATATCAACATCATATATTTGATCATTAACCATTAAGCATTAATAGAATATCAATCATTAAACATTCTAGAACATACATTCTATGCATATTTACGTAAAACATCACATCTTGCATATGTCAGTACACACATGTATATAAAATCATCAAAGCAAATCATGATAAGCACTACATCATCATTTATAGAGAGTCAATCATATAAAGTCCATAAAAACATAACAAAACTGTCCAAATGTCCAATGATATAAAGAGATATAACAATGTCCAACAGTGTCTATCAAGTCAAAAATATAATGATACAATGATACAAAAGTGTATACAATGCTCTCCAGAATCTATGATCCACTGCCTCCAGACTCTGTCTGTCACTGTCTGCAAGATGTAATGAGACCCCGTGCTATTGAACCACCTAATCCTGAGGATCCGCCCTGATCTCCTAAATATGTGGGTTCTCTCGAAGGGTGTGATGATACACCTCCACTACCAACCAGTGCCTGTCTCTCATATACCTCTATCCTAATAGCCACTAAGCTCTCTCTATAGCTCCCAATCTACTAATCCCTCAGAACTACCTATCTATAGGCCTCTCGCTAGTAGGATATCTCCTTCTCGACATGTATCATGGCTCTCAGACTGTCTCCATGAGGACCCAAATCCTTTGTATGCTGCAGCTCATCTAATAACATCTCCGACTCCCTGAGTCTCTCTATAGATGCATCCCGCTCATGTGTAAGTACTCCCATCTGGCTCTCTAGCCTCTCTATCCACCTCTCTAGACTAGGAACACAGTCTGCCTGCACCTGTGTCATTGCTAGTCGGACTAGCAATGAGTCAATATCCGAATCCTCCTCCTCCACAGCATCTCTCTAAAAATAGGGATCCTGTCCTTCGATGTCCATCCCTGCTGGCTCCTCCTAGGCATCCACATCTGGCATCTGTATATCCTGCCCGTCTTGCACATCATCAGGGATATGTCCACCATGTACCACTCCACCCTGAGCTAATAACACATCTGCATCATCATGTCCCTGCCCTACCTATATCAGCACCTGCGCCTATACAGTTGGTCCCTATCCTGGGGCAGCTGGTATTTGTACATGTACTACTGGTACCTATGGTGGAACTCCTGCTGCTGGCTATGCTGGAGGCTGTCTCCATCCCTGTCTAGATAGAGGTGGCATCAACCCTCTCTGTCTCACATCGCCGCCTCTCATCCGAGGTCCAGCTCTATCCCCTCTCCCTCCATCTCCTCCATCCCCTCCATCACTGTCTCCACCGTCACCGCCGCCTCCTCTCCCTCGAACTCACCTATCTCACCCTCAGCATCTCCCATGGCATCTCTCTACTAGATCCCTCTCTGGTGGCCTAGCTATCAGATCAATCAACTGAGGAACTAGAAAATCTCTAAGGAACTGCTCCAGATCCACTGTCATCCCTGGGTCCACGGCCCCCTGTCTCATCGTCCATGCCTGGAATGGCATATCTAGGAACTCCTATCTAGCTATATCAAATGAAGCCATGGGCCCCCAGTCACGTCTCTCCTGATGAGTCTGAGTGAACTCAATGACTCCCTACGGCATGCCCTGGATCCTACCAAACTAACGCAGAACCCAACTAACCAGCTATCTCTCAATAATGTAGGGCGTCCACCCTATCAGCCATTGTGACTCAAAACAAAAACCCAGCTGCTGCTCATCATCCCAGGCCTCACATCCTAGGTACAATCTCCATGTGACTATGTCTAGTGTGTCAAATGTGTATCGCCAGAACTCCAAGTGTCCCAGTTTTGCCTGAGACAAAACTGATGAATATAAATGAATATATGGTTGTCCTGTGCCACGAAATCTAATGGCTACTGGTCGTATCACTACAATATGCTCCCATGCCCATATATGGAGCAATGTGATGCCTGCTGATAATAATGCACCCCTATGGTATGCCACCTAATGAAGAT
Source organism: Chamaecyparis obtusa (assembly GCA_027943335.1). Lineage (NCBI taxonomy): Eukaryota > Viridiplantae > Streptophyta > Pinopsida > Cupressales > Cupressaceae > Chamaecyparis > Chamaecyparis obtusa. The sequence goes on along the minus strand of BSBK01000811.1, from coordinate 400,948 downwards.
CATAATACAAATGTGCTAATAAACAGACACCCCAAGCAAATCGGGTCCCGTCATCCATCATCCACTGTAATGTGTGGCCCCATCCAACTACAAATCCATGTGATCTACGATCAGGGCATACGAAACCCCCAATCGCTCCTGCTAGAACCACTGGTAGAGGCTCATATAGATCAACCATGTCCTCCCAGCTAATCTCTCCATCCTCTATCTCATCGTCACCAAAGACTGCTCTGTACTCCGTCACTCCGTTGTGCTGATCATAATGCACTAACTCCCCTGTGATAGGAAGCCAAAGGATGTGATATACATCCTCTAGTGTGACTGTCATCTCCCCTGTCGGAAGATGGAAGGTACTCATCTCCGAGTGCCATCGCTCTGCTAACGCAGTCATCATACTGAGATTTTCCTGAATCTCAAGTGTATAGATCACATAGTACAAACCAGACGCTCCGATCAAGAGTCTGGCAGTCTCTAACAGCGTCGGTCTCAGATTCTGTGCGACGGGATATCTCTCCCGTGACATCAGAATATCAATAATATCCTCATATCCAAGTCAAACAAAATCAAGCTATCAGATTTTGATAAACTGATCTAAAACATCTATCTATCCTATTATATCAACTACAAACATGTTTTTATCACGTGTTTTAACAGATGATTTTATCAATTATCTAGCATCAAGACTGGTTAACTAGCAACCATGCTACAATGTTGCCTATCTTGACCAAATTGATCAAATTTAACTGCTGATGGATCAAATCGGCTTATCGACATCTAGTTTGACCTAATTGACTATCTAATTTGACCAAATTCTATCAACTAAACAAATGCGCAGTTTTTCATGTATGCGCAGATTTATTTAACATTTGTGCAACAATTATTGACAAACACGCAGAAAGAACATATGCGCACTTTTAATTGACATTTGCGCAACCCAAATTTTCCTCTAACATGAATGTGCAGCTGCCCTAAACGAATGCACAGAAGTTTGAATTTTCTACGCAAACATGGCTAGTTGTTGCGCATTCATGCGCCACAACTGTGCATTTGTTGGCCACTCAAGAACAAAAATTTTCTTCTAACCTAACCTACGAGTCAAACTAACCTACACATGCTAAATCCTACTCTACCATGCTAGAAATGATGAAATCACAGAGAGGATCAAATCACCTACCGGCTCTCCCGAATTGGGTGGTCGTTGGAAGTTTCTGGCCCTCTCGAAGCGGTGATCTGACAGCAGGAATGACATCTTGGTAGCTCTGCTCTTCTCTCTCTCGCGCTCTAATCTCCAAATGTCAAGTGTGCACAATGAGCCTATTGTGGACCCCTTTGCCCTATTTATAGCCTGTGGACCCAATGTGCTTGGTGTGTGGACCCTATCTCTCATTTTTCTTCCGTTTCACCCTGTTTTCACCCATCTTTTTTTTCGAAACTTTCGTGAGATTGATTATCCAACTCGACAAAACTAAAAAAATAAATAATAATAAACAAATCATAAAATTCAAATAATCAATTTTGTCAATCAATCTCTCGAGGGGGCATGCATAGGTCATTTGAGACATTGTCTGGGGCAGAGGCAAAATGCTTGAAATTTTCAAAAAAAATTTGAAACAATGTGATATGCACATTATTTCAAAAAGGGGCAAAATGTATACACTTAAAAATGGCTTCATTAATTAATTAAATATTTATTATTTAATTGATATTGACTTGATAAATTAATTAAATATTTATTATTTAATTAATAATTATTTCCTCTATTTATTAAATAGATTATTCAATTTATTTAGTAAATTCATTATAGTCTATTCCTCTATCCTAAGTCTTCTAATTAGTCTTATTAAAGTGATTTAATTAAATACATAATCACCTAAATATGACTAAGTCCCCTAGTCCACCTCACCTACCTAGTCACCTGGCACATCACTTTGGCTAAAATAAATAATTATTATTGATTATTTATTGGTAATTATCCTCACCCACACATGTCCTATTCTTAAGGGCTATGTGGCCTCATAGGACTTGGTCTCATGACCACATGTCCTTTCTTAAACCAAGTCAAGAGACATGCCCTATTCCTAAAGGGCTTCTCAAGCCACCTCTAAGGGTCAAAGGTGACTCATGGGACAGTTGTACCAAGAGTCCTCATGAGAAAAAAGTCCTTCCCTCTTCCTCTCTTTGGTCTTTGTGAGACACTTGACATGTGTCTTTCCTTTCCACCTTGTTCTCCTCCATGTCAATGTGAGAGGAACATCATCCCTATTCTTCCTCTCACATTCCAACTACATCACCCTTTCTCTCAACTCCTTCAACCAAGTCAATCCTAGCCCTAGGATCTTCCACTTTTCATTCTCCACCGTAGGATTGTGCCACCTAGGCTTAGATCCTCCAAATTTCTATAAAAGGAGTCTAATTTCCCCTTTGTGAGCTAATAGGTATTTTTGTAATCAAGCAATAGTGAATAGGCAATCAAGCATTTCAAGCATCTCAAGCAATCAAGCATTTCAAGCATTCAAGCATCTTCAAGCAATCAAGCATAAGCATCCATATTATCATCATTTGCATTCCATCCATTAGTTGCATAATCAAGCTTTTAGCTATTTTGCATTCATCATCAAATCTCCACACTTTGGTGGCATCTTGGGAAAAAGGCTTCATTTGGAAATCTGAGAGCTCAACATCCTCAAGAAATCAAGGTTAGGAGGACAATGGAGACAAGCTGCATGGTAGCTGAAAGTAATTGATTTAATTTCATCATTTGTGATTACTTTGCATTCTTCATTATGTTGCATTAGATAGATTTGTTAATTTCTAATTAGTTAATTTATCATTTCTAGTATTAAACATCTAATTTGCATACAAGGGCGTACTCCAGAAGAGTACAAAATTTGTGAGGTCTCCTCACACCGTGGTTTTCACCCTGACCGGATTTTCACGTGATAAATATAATGTCATTGTGTGATTGTTTACTTGCTATTATTATACCTTTAAATTTGTTTGCCTTTCTGTTGTAAGTTTACTTCACCGAATTTAAAAGGAAATATTTTTTAGAAGTGTTGATTCACCCCTCCCCTCTCAGCACCGGTTGGAACTGTCACAAAGATTTTATCAAAAAATTGAAAAGTATAACTAAGATTCACTTAAATTTACAGGTGAATGCACTTCTCAGATGACAATATACCTTTACAAGTGTCTTCCAAGACTGGTTTATCCCCTTGAGATAGAGCACATGAGCCCTCCTTTGAAAAGACAAGCATGTGAAACATATCAATAAGAAGAAATGGGTGAGCATTAGGAAGCATGAATTTATTTTTTTTGTCAAAAACATGACTTCCTACTCTTACCTGGATAAAGATACCAATTATTCCACTAGCTGATTCATTGTAAATTTGTCTACTTACCTGGTTAAAGACACTAACTGTTCCATTCACAGATTTGTTGCAAATTTGTCTACTCCCTGGTTCCTCAATAATAGCATGGCACTTTGAGAAACAATCGTAGCATGTGTTTTCAATCAGTTCAGTTTGCACCATTGCCTCTTTGAAACTTGTAGGATTTTTTGACAATTTTTCTAGCCCAGCACAGTAAAGGTCTGCAATGGCCTCATGGCTTTCAGGCTGCAAAACTGCTGATTTTTCAGAAAAGGAAAAGCTTTGAGTGCTAATGTCTTGACATTGCTGATTTCTATTTTGTGCCTACTTGTTCATATTTTCCCAGCCTAATAGCAACTATTCAAGCCTCTTCACCTCCTTTAAGAGGGCTAAATCTGTGAAATCATCAAAACTTTCAGTGAATTGTGATATTACTAAGTAAACCTTCACTTGCTAAATAATGTTTAATTTAAAATATTAAAACAAAAAACACGTTCACCATCTAATTCACTAGCACCATGTTACCAATGAATCTAAACAGACTGACTGATAATACATATGCAAAACACATCATAAGAATCATAGCCCAAAGAATCTATAATCCCTCATGTCAAGAATGATATTGCATATGTTATCATGCAAAAACATAAACACAAAACTTGCATTCAGTTCCATAAAACTACAAATCTGTAACTCCATCTTATGCTATCCCAATTTGTCTAATAAGATAACTGCAACCCTGATTTTGATTTCTGGTGCATTCAAATGAAAATATTTTAATCCCTTCTATAACTATTAACAATTAACACAAGTGAATCTCTTTCAACTGGAAATTATAGTAGCAATTTTTTCATTCATAAAATTCAGTCTCTGCAACTATAAACTAGCTACCAGAATGTGAGTTCAAGTACAATTAAATTGCTACAAGATTGTTTGAGGAACACTCTGGTTGTAATATGTAGCTGATAAATTGATGTCTGTGTATATTTTTGTAAATGTGCGTTTACAGTTGTCCATATTATTATTGTGTTTGTGTGAGTGTCCATGTGTGCATGTACACACTCTTCCACATGATCATACCTGCATTGAATGGTTGCAAGGTACTTAGAAAATAATGCATTTACATTTTGGAATCAGAAATTCTATGTACATCCCAATAATATCCCCATTCACTTTTGCAAGGGGTGTTTGCATCTTCTCCTCAACCAAGGTTCTTTATGTACCATTTCTTAGTTTGTCACTTTTGCAGCTAATATTTTCATAGTGAAGCTATTTTCCTTCACCTGGTAGAGATAACCACCTCCAAAACCTCCTTGGCAGCTGAATTTGCCTCAGAGCCTGTCAAATTCCTACATCAGTTACCTTAACATATCGAAATATAGTGGACATAGCCAGTGTCACAGAGTCCACCAATTATTATGGAAGAAATTTGAAGTTTAGCAATTTAATTTTGAAGTTAAAAGAAATCACTTAAAACTGACCATTAAGTTCATTCATACTGGAGACTGCTAAAGGGACTTGAAATAACTACAAGAACATTAATGTTTATCTGTTTGTAGTTTGTTTCACAGATCACCGTCCATCTTCTCATCCTGTGCCACCCTGCAACAATGTTGCAGTTTGCATGCTTTATAGAAAGATAAATTGCACCAGCATCAACTAGTTTAAACACAATGTCTCCATTCTTCTGCCTAATCCAAAACATGAGTTGTTCCTGCACCAGAGAGAAAATCTATTCTGTTTATTGATTAGTAACGCGGAGCAGAATAGACACAACCAGAAAAAGTTGTCAAGGAAGAAGCAAGGGACAATCTGGGACACTGGAAAAGGTGTTGGCCATCTGATAGAAGGCATTTCAAATTAAAGCTATAACAAGTCACTGACTAGTAGTAATATATAGATGTACATTATTTAACATTTAATATTTTTGTATTACTATAGTAAAAATTTATATTAGTAGAGTATTTATATTTTATAGTTAAGTTCTAGCTATGGGTTTTAAACTACGTTACCACAGTCGCTCAGGAACCATAGAATTCGACAGTCGGTTAGCCAACAATTCGGATTTGGTGCATATTCTCCCAAAATTTGGTGCCAGTCTGAGAAAGTCGCTCCAAATTCTGCGAACAGGACCCTGGGCGAATTTCGTACAAATTCCGACAACTTCTGAAAATGAAGCGCGAGCCTGAGATGAATTTCGTCGAATTTGGGCTGAATTTTGCTACATTTTGGGCTCGAAGAATATCTAATTTTTATTGCTAGATCATGCGGTTCCATCAAAAAATCTTGTGGGTCTGCGACTGCAGATCGATTATCTAACTGCACGCTTCTCTCATTAACAGATTTTTGCATTAAATCCCACCACAAAATCAATATTGTTTATCCATATTTTTGCCTTACTTGACTTGATCCACTCTATTTCTTTAGAGCCCATTCTTTGCAGTTACGTCAATTGTTTCATTGTGTGCACGTAATTAGACGTATGTGTGGAAGAGAAAGGAGGTGCAGGAAAGAACGATTCAAGCCAAGTCTGGCCAGAAGGGGTTTTTAATTTTGTGGAAGATTTGCGTGACACTCTTGATATTAAACCTTGCGCTCTCGTCTTCCTTGAACTTTTCTTCTCGTGATAATTTTGACTATTTCTTGAATAGTTCTGAACTTGACTGATTTTCATGTCTATTGAATGACTTGACTTCAAGTTTCATTTGACTCTTAATTCAATTTTATTTTTCTAGTTTGTGTGTGTTATAAGTTACGAATTTGGGTGGGCATATATATATATATATTATAAAAAATATTTGTATAGACGAATCTAAAATGAACTCAAGCCTAGTGTAAAAAAATTTTGGATGAATTTCGAATCTGAATCTCAAACCCGCATCCGCACTAGAATCTGAACCAACAACTTAGATATTATGTAATGTAAGATGAGCTTTTAAATGATTTTAGATGAATGGATTTAAATGAATAATGCAATGTGCAATGTTTTTGAATGAACTAAATGATATGCACCTAATGATGAATTTATGTCTATTTGAATGAAATGACTTAATGGATGCAATGATCATTAACTAATGAATGCAATGGTAAATGCACTTACTAGATTAATATGAATGATTTGTTAAAGAATGCATATTAAATGAGATGGATTTTTAAAATGAATGCAACCTAATGCAATTAACTTGATTGATTTTGATGTAAGCTAAATGTAATGAACTTAGATTAAAATGAATGCAACCTAATGCAAAGAATATAATTGTATTCTAGGGTGGAAAGTTCCGAATGAATGCAAGATAACATGGATCTAACAAATGCTCATGAACTAATGTAATGCACCTTTGTTTTTTATTTTGATTTTAGATTTCCAACACATTTGATCACATATAGTTTTTTATGTTTCTTTGATTTTTGATTTGACTATACCCCCTTTCTATTTTCCTCTTGCAATTTAGTTTTTTGCTAAGAAAGGCAAATATGTTAAATGCATTTAATCTAAGACGTATGCAACTAACTGTCACTATTCAAAAATTTGGAGCTTATATTCATCATTAAGCATTTTTTGAAATCTCGATTTAGTACAACCATCACTAGTTCAACCATGATGATATGAATACATCTTTCACCTCTTACGTTGCTTTCTCATCCTTTGGTATGACTTTCACTAATTGAAGTCAATCACGAGAGTACGAATACCGATTTTGTCGGATTTTATGTTGCAAGTGGATTTTGGTATTATGATATTGAACATCAAAATATCCAAAGTATCCTTTTGCGTAAACAAACAAAAATCTTAGTTTCATCATATGTACAAGTCCTCGATGATTCTTTGATGATCACATCCTTAGATAAATAATACATGTTTTAAAACTTTGATCTTAAGATAGTCATTCAGAAATCAACTAAAATATCATGTTTTCATGATAGTTTGTCTAGTTTAAAAACTTCATCCATTCACTAGAAATACATGATTTCATCAATCAAGTCAACACTTTAGAAAAATTTTGCATTGTTTTTCAAATCCATCTTTCAAGTGTAGTTCTATCCATTTCATACTTTTAATCCTGATAAAGATAGGGTCATGTGAGATCTTGGATCAAATTTTGCATTTGGTTTCAAATTGGATTTAGGATTAGGATTTGATTGAGTGTTTCACTTGCGTTTTTTATGAATTGATTTGGTGTTTGATTGAAGTTTACTTTTGATGAACACTTTCTCCTCTAGAGTAGATTGCCCCCAGTTTGATGTGATTTCAAAGTTGGACTTAAGACAATTTGCAAATTAGGTGACCAAAATCTTTAGGTATTTGCAAATGCAACTGTGGGGTTTTATTATGCAATATATGAAAATGCTGGTAAATGCAATATTTACAAGGATGACTGCTAGGTATGCGATTGACTTGGACTTTCAATGGTAGTTGTTTACCAGGTTTTCACCGATTGAATGGATCTTTCTTTTTTCTGTTTTTAAAGATTTTTCCTTTTTTTGCTACCAAGGTGCCTATTTGCTAGGTTTTCACCAAGGCACTTTTTCTCTTTTTCTCTTTTTTTGTATTTTTCTTTTTTTTTAATTTTTTCTTTTTCATATCATCAAGGCGCCTATGCTAGGTTTTCACCAAGACAACATCTTTTTGAGGATCATATGTGAATGTTTTTGGCTTTCTTCATGCTCAATTTTCCACTATTTTTGGTCTTTTTTGCATTTCTGATTTGTTTTCTCTTTTCCACTTTTCAAATGTTTTTGGTATTTTTTAAATCTCTTTTGACTATATACAATAAATATGATTTTTTCCATCTAATTTTTCTAATACTCTTTTTTTTCTTTATACCCTTTCCTCTGCTTTATGTGTAGAACCTTTTTAGATGAATGATATTAATCAGTTCTTGCAATTCCTCTCCATCACAATCAACTAATTTATAGGTGCATGTCCCAAAAGATAAAGTGATCACAAAAGGTCCTAACCAATTTGCTTCCTATTTTCCTTTCTTTTCTCTTTCTTCTTGATTTTTGAGATTTTTTTGCAAAATTAAGTCTCCTATTTGGAATGTCCTTGACTTGATATGCTTGTTATAGGTCCTTGAAATTCTGTTATGATATACTTTTAAGTGATCAAAGGCTTGTTGTTGTTTCTCATCTAGCAGTTCTAGTTCATGCAACCTAGAAACCCTATAATCTTCCTCACTTATCAACCCATGTAGAGATACTCTTAAAGATGGAAGTTCTACCTCCAAAGGTAAAACTGCTTCTGCTCCAAAGACTAAGGAAAATGGTGTAGCTCATGTTGGCATTCTGATACTTGTCTTGTAAGACCACAAGGTTGGGTTTATTTGTATATGCCAATCTCTACTTGAATTGTCCACAATTCTATTCAATATCTTTAGGATATTTTTATTTGTTGCTTCTGCTTTTCCATTACCTTGGGGGTAATATATTGAAGAAGAGTGATGTATCATGTGAAATTTTGTACATAGTTCCTTTAAATCCTTGTTTTTGAAGTGTTTTGAATTGTTGGTTATGATGGCATGAGGTACACCATATCTACAAATTATGTGATTTAAAATGAACAATGATATTTGTTTTCTTGTAGTATTTGATAAGGGTACAACTTCCACCCACTTAGTAAAGTACTCCGTTGTAGTAATAATGAATTTATGACCATTTGAGGATGGTGGATAAATCATTCCTATCAAATCCAGACCCCATTGATAAAACGGCCAAGGTGTAGTCATGGGATGAAGCTCTTGTGCTAGAACATGAATTAAGTTCCCATGATATTGACACTTTCGACAAGTTTTAGCAAAGTGAAAAGCATCTTTCTCCATGGTAGGCCAAAAATATCCTATCCTAAGAATTTTCTTAGCTAGGGTTAAACCATTCGAATGCAACCCACAAATCCCCTCGTGAATTTCTCCTAAGGCTATATATAATTCCTCTTTCTCTAGATATCTTAGAAGCATTCCATCTAGACTTTTTCAATACAATGTGTCGGATATTAAGGTATAACAAGAGGCTTGGCATATAAAGCTTTTCTTTTGATTCCCGGTTTGGTCCATAGGTAGGATTTGGTCTTTTAAGTAGGTATAAATGGCTTCGTACCAAGGTGATTCATGTCCGGTTAGAAAAAAAATGGTATGAGGATGGGTAGGGTCAAATGTGGGTTGCTCAACTTCTTCTACTAGGAATTCATATTTGGCACTTTGATCTAGTATTTGGAGAAGTGATGTCAAAGTAGTCATTGCATCTGTTGCTTTATTCTTCTCTCATGGGACTTTCTCAAATGTGATGAGAGTGAAGTATTTCTTGATATTTTCGATCATATTTTTGTAAGGTATCAACTTGTCATATTTAGTGAGATATTCATCATTGATTTGATTGATAACTAGTTGTGAATATCCATAGACTCGTAACTTTGTCACTTTCCATTACAATGCCAGTTTTATACCAATGACCAATGCTTCATACTCAGCTATATTATTTGTGCATGGGAATAGAAATTTGTATGATTACAGAATTGTAGATCCTTGAGGAGTAATCAAAAGTATGTCTGCTCCTGATCCATGTTGTGTATAGGAACCATCAAAATATAATTGCCATGTTTTGGCTTCAACATTCACAATTTTTGAATCTAGAAATTCCACTTGAATTGGCAAGTCTCTCATTCAATGTTGTTTTGCGAGTCTCCCATTCAATGTTTTTTTGCTAAGAAGATACTTCAAGGGATCAATCTTGGTGATGAGTTGAATCTTGTGGCATAACATATAGTGTCGTAGTTTTTGGGAAGCAAAAACTACGGCTAAACATGCTCTTTCTATGAAGGTATAATTCAACTCATACTTTACCAATGTTCTGCTTATATAGTAGATGGCCTTTTCTTTTCCTGATTCATCTTCTTGTGCCAAGAGTGCCCCTAATGAATGTTCAGTCACTGAAATGTATAATATTAAAGGCTTGCCTCTTATAAGTGGCATCAAAGTTGGAGGATTCATTAGATATTTCTTCAACATATTGAAGTCTTCTTCACATTTCACATCCCATTTGAAAACTATGTCCTTATGAAGGAGTTGAGTGAAATTATGGCACTTTTCTGCTAATTAAGAGATGAACCTTCGAATGGATTGGATCCTGCCTTGAAGAGACAACATCTGACTTATGTTTTTAGGTACCCCCATTCCCATGATGGCTTTGACTTTGGCAGGGTCTACCTCTATCCCTTTTTCTAAAACAATGTACCCTAATAGCTTTCCTGATTGGACACCAAATGCACACTTCTTTGGATTTAACCTTACTTTAAATTGTTCCAATCTTACAAAAATTTTCTCTAAGATGGGTAGATGTTCGTCTCTTGAATGAGATTTAGCAAGTATATCATCTACATAGTCCTCCATGAACTTGTGCATCATGTCATGAAATATTGTATCCATGGCTCTTTGATAGGTCACTCCGATGTTCTTTAGACCAAAAGGCATAACATTCCAACAGAATGTCCCCCATGTGCATGTTAATATTGTCTTGTATTGATCTTTAGGTGCTATCTTTATTTGATTATAGCTACTAAACCCATCCATAAGTGAGAAAATGGAATGTCCTATTGTCAGATCTACGATGGTGTCTATGCTTGGTAATGGAAAGTCATCTTTAGGGCATGCAAGATTTAGATCTCTAAAGTCCATGCAAATTCTGATAGATTTGTCTACTTTTGAAACTGGCGCAATATTTGAAATCCATTGGGCATAATCAATGGCTCTTATAAACCCAACTTTCAACAATTTTTCTAACTCCACTTTTACAAGTAAAGCTATGTGGATGCATCTTTCTTAATTTCTGCTTTACTGGCCTTACTCCTATTATGTTAAAATGATGCATGATTAAATTTGGATCTAATCTTGGCATATCATCATACGACCATGCAAAATTGATTTTTTTTCTTTGAAAATTTTGATAAAGTCTTTTCTTTCTTCACTAGATAGAGATGCTACTAAGTGTATGATCTGTGGCTCTGATTCTAATCCAATATTCATTTTTTTGTTGGCTCAATCAAGATAGGAGATCTTTCCTCATAGTGCTCAGGTAAAGTATCCAAACTCCCCTCCTTAGGTGCCTCTATTGGGTTTTCACCTTTGGAATCATTCTTTATTTATTTCTCTTTTTGATCTAATGTTGCCACAATGTGGTTTTCAAAATTAGATTCTTTCCATTTTTTATTTTTTTATTTTTTTTCATTTTTTATTGAATTGAGAGTTTGGGTACTTTCCTTTGTCACTTTTTCCTAATATTCCATGGTGGACGAAGGCTCAACCACATTTAAGTATTAGGACACCAAGTTATCATTCAAAAATGTTGGGAGGATGGTAGGTTCAATGGAATCTCATTCGATTAATTCCGGGTAGATAAGAATCAAAGGATCAATGCTTTGGTTTAGTTCAATGGGATTTAGGGACATGACTTTGTTTGAAGGTTCGAACATTGTATCACTTAATTCTATAATATGTGCTTCTTCAAGATGTTCTAGAGAACTAGGGTCAAAGTCCTCCTTACTAGAATCCTCTAAGGTTTCCATTGGGTAGAAATCTCATGGACTAAACCTAGGGTTTGATTATTCCATATGAGGTCTCCATGATAGTACGTAGGGTTCTCCTACCCATTGATTTATCTCAATCTCTAGCATGGGTGCACTATCTAAGACCACTTGGCTTGAGCTTGAGACTTGATTCTGATTTGATGCTAAAATTGGTTCTTTCCCTTTGCTAGGAGTGTAAGTATGAATGACATCAATACCTTTATCTTGACATGATTCATTTGACAATGTATCCTAATTTGGTCTTTTCTTTACTATCTCTCCATGTCATCTCAATGGGTTCAATGAGTCCTTTGTTTCTTGTTCACAAAGTTCCTTATCCTTTGTATCCCATTTTCTACATTATTTGAAATCCTTTCCCATATTGATGTGTGGGAATGATTATATTTTGAATGTGTTTTTCTTATGCACTTGATTCCTCATCCTTATATAACTAGTTTAGGATTTCATTATCTTCTTCATCCATGGATAAAGATGCGCTTGCCCTCACAAAGTTATCATTGTATTTATGAGGTAGATTGGATGGCCTTCCATATGATTTTGGAGATAAAGGTAGATCCATCATGGACAAGGAGTATTCACCTATCCCCTTTTGTTTGATTTGACATTGCTTTTCAAAGTTTTTCATCATATGGTCCATTTTTTGGTAATGAGCCTCCTTGGTGTAAATTTGAATGGATTTAGCTTGGTCTTCTTTCTTCTTCTCAGGAGAAATCTCCTCACTAACCTTTTCTTTTCCTTTTGTCGATGTAGTTAGGTTAGTAGGACTTTGGATATTTTCAATAATAATTTCTTTTTCCTCTTTTTCTTTTCCCTTTAAAGATGGAAGATCTTTGGAAATTTGTCCTTGCTCTATTCTTTGGGGTATGGACCCTTCTACATTATGTGGGACCAAAGAATCATTAATAGGCTTCGTGTTATTACAATATTGAAAGGGGTTTGAGTCCCCGCTTACCATGATCTCTTGTCCTAGATAGGGGAATTTGAGACATTGATGGTAGGTCGACGACATGGCTTGCATTTCATGGATCCATGGCCTCCCTAATAAGATATTGTAAGTCATCTTTAGGTCAAGGACTTGAAAAATGGTCTCTTTTTGCATTGGGCCAACTCTAATAGGAAGTACTATAGCCCCTTTGGAAGCTCTTTCTTCATCATCGTAGGCTTTTATGGTTATTTTTTCCTTTGGATCTATAGCCTCCTTAGAAAATCCTAAAGCTTTTACCAACTTTAGGGTACAAATATTCAAGCCAGCTCCTCCATCAATGAGGACTCTTTTCACTCTATGCTTATGGATCAGGACCTCTATATGAAGAGGCAATTTTTGTGGGTGATTTAATGACATGTCATCTTGTTCTGAAAAAGATAGGCAATGAGGTGCGATAAGATGTCCTACCATGTTTTGAAATTTGCCTGCATCTAAATTTAGAGGCACATTAGTCTCTACCAAGGCTTTTTCTAGAATCTCCTTATGAGTTGGTGAGAGCTTGAGTAATTCTAGAATAGAGATCTGAGCAGGGGTTCATTGCAATTGGTCTACCAAATTATATTCTTTTGATGATGAAGATGAAACTTGATTTGGTAGAACAGTTCTTGGGGTATTTCCAGGTAGAGTAATTTTTTATGATTTCCCCCTAGTTACACTAATACATTTGGGGGCATTTTGCGATGGCTATGTGTCTCAATTGCAATGGCTATGTGTCGTAATAGCAACACCCATAGACGTCGCTATTTTTTAGTCACAAATTGCGACGTCTATGGGTAGCCGTCGCAATTGCAGCGCCCTCCCTTCGCAATGTCGCTAAGATTTGTTAGCGGCATGGGCGTCGCCCCCTCGTCGCATGGCTTCGGAGGGCCGTCGCAATTGCGACGGTCCTCCCAAGCAATTGCGACGGGCGCCTGCATCGCATTACGACGGGCTCCCGTCGCAATGGCGACGCCCGTGGGTGGATTAAAAAAAAAAAATTATTTAATACATTGCTAATGAACCACATTAATGCTTTTTTCTTTCAACAAATGAGGACAGCCACTGTAAAGACAACATGATAATGTACACTCACTGTAAGGATAGTCACAAATGAGGACATCTCACAGTGACTGTCCCTTGTGTAATTGCCACTTGAATGTATTGCTATTCAGCCACATTAATGCTTTTCTTCTTCAACAAATGAGGATAGTCACTGTAAAGACAACATGATAATGTACACTCACTGTGAGTGTACATTATCATGTTGTCTTTACAGTGACTATCCTCATTTGTTGAAGAAGAAAAGCATTAATGTGGCTGAATAGCAATACATTCAAGTGGCAATTACACTCGGGACAGTCACTGTGAGATGTCCTCATTTGTGACTGTCCTTACAGTGAGTGTACATTATCATGTTGTCTTTACAGTGTCAATATATGCATTATTACTTAAACTGAAGAGTACTCTAAATAATATGTCATTGTGGAGTTCTGATTGCTTCCAATTTGATATACGCTTGTTCTACTTATGTATCCAGCATCATGTAAGAAAAGTTGATGCTTTTAAAATACATTCATTTAGCCATGAAATGCCTGTGCATGTTACATACAAGATTCCAAGGCCCAAAACTGATTACTCATTATAATTCATGAACAGAATGATAATCAACCACAACGAGGCATGCGTAGGCGCTGCTTAGATTTTGAGGCATCAGAAGTTCGTAGAAGAAACTTGACCAATGGCTCATGGAATGCAACAAACTTATTGCCTAAAATAGGAGCATTGGTAACCACAGATGATGGTTCTGAAAAGAACACTTCACCATCAATGTCACGTGAGGGAACTGCAATTTCTGATGGCAAGCAACTTGTAGTATATAAGAGAGATGCAGGTACAGATGCTGGGAGAAGTTCCCAATCTTTATCTGTTGGACAGTTTTCATCTGCAAAATAGATTATAAAAACATGAAAATATATCAGAGATGTTTGATATTGATACAAAACAACACAGATTCATTTCTTCGTACACCTGTATATCATAAAAATCCTTGCACACTTTGAAAAATTGTATTGCCTTTTACTTACTCAAAAGTAATTTACATAAAGCAGTCATTTGATTAACATGGATCCTAATATTCACAAGTACATGGTCATGTGCTCCATCGTAGCATCTTATAGATTTAGATCTGTTCTCTGAAATAATTCAATGTTTTGTTTACAATCCACAAAAGAAATATTTTCCCTCGTCTACTTAATCCTAAACAAAAGGCCATATAGCAATATAGATAGAACTATATAATAGAAACCATAAACAATGGTAACCTTAGCAGCAGCAAGAAATTGTTGCAAAAACTTTACCTTATCATACCCAGATTGTTGCTTTGCCTGGCGGAGGGAAATTTGATCAGTAAAATTGACACAGAGTATGTTGTCTCCATTGTCATGCTGGATAACAAAACACCAACTTTAATGGGCATGTACTGTCCCTTGTGTAATTGCCACTTGAATGCATTGCTATTGAACCACATTAATGCTTTTTTCCTTCAACAAATGAGGACAGTCACTGTAAAGACAACATGATAATGTACACTCACTGTAAGGATAGTCACAAATGAGGAAATCTCAGAGTGATTATCCCTTGTGTAATTGCCGCTTGAATACATTGCTATTGAACCACATTAATGCTTTTTTCCTTCAACAAATGAGGACAGTCACTGTAAAGACAACATGATAATGTACACTCACTGTAAGGATAGTCACAAATGAGGAAATCTCAGAGTGACTATCCCTTGTGTAATTGCCGCTTGAATACATTGCTAATGAACCACATTAATGCTTTTTTCCTTCAACAAATGAGGACAGTCACTATAAAGACAACATGATAATGTACACTCACTGTAAGGATAGTCACAAATGAGGACATCTCATAGTGACTGTCCCTTGTGTAATTGCCACTTGAATGTATTGCTATTCAGCCACATTAATGCTTTTCTTCTTCAACAAATGAGGATAGTCACTCTAAAGACAACATGATAATGTACACGGGCTGTAAGTGTACATTATCATGTTGTCTTTACAGTGACTGTCCTCCTTCAAGTGGCAATTACACAAGGGACAGTCACTATAAAGGCAACATGATAATGTAGAGAAACGTTGTCATTTGTATTTTCAACAGTGCCGAGAGAAATTCCCTCCGTGAAATCACAGCTACAATTTCTGAGTACGTTGGGTTTATTTTTCTTTTGTCATTATTATGTAATCTGGTATTCAGCTGTTACAGAGCTAAAATACCCAAAAATGAGGACATATCTGTGTTGAATTTATTGTTAGCGGCTTTGGTTATTTAGAAGTTTAATTTTATTTGTTCATCTTTCAAGCACAAACATTTTGTGGACCGTAACATCTTCATTGTTTCGGGTATGCAATGAAACAGCCCTAACTTGCAACTACCTTCACGGTACTTGTGTACATTATCATGTTGTCTTTACAGTGACTGTCCTCATTCAAGTGGCAATTACACAAGGGACAGTCACTGTGAGATGTCCTCATTTGTGACAAGGACAGTCACACATGAGGACATCTCACAGTAATTGTCCCTTGTGTAATTGCCACTTGAATGTATTGCTATTCAACCACATTTATGGGCCCGTTTGGACCACAGCACACAGTAGCATCTACAGAGAAGAATATCCCAGGTGTAACAAGTTGTAAGAATATACCAACAGTTCTAAGAAGTTCCCTAGCACATAGTAGCATCTACAGAGAAGAATATACAACATGAGGGCAGCCACTGTAAAGACAACATGATAATGTACACTCATTGTATATGTACATTATCATGTTGTCTTTACAGTGACTGTCCTCATTCAAGTGGAAATTACACAATGGACAGTCACTGTGAGATGTCCTCATTTGTGACAAGGACAGTCACACATGAGGACATCTCACAGTGATTGTCCCTTGTGTAATTTCCACTTGAATGTATTGCTATTCAACCACATTTATGGGCCCGTTTGGACCGCGGCACATAGTAGCATCTACAGAGAAGAATATCCCAGGTGTAACAAGTTGTAAGAATATACCAACAGTTCTAAGAAGTTCCCTAGCACATAGTAGCATCTACAGAGAAGAATATGGGTCAACGAGGTTGACTTCAAAGCCATGCAATCTAATGGTAACAGTAATATCATAATTTGACATACTATCAGAAATACTTCCTAAATAGACTATTCAATCTTATAAGAGATGGATTCATGAGAACTATTATTTATGAAATATGAGTCAATGACTTTAATTAAAAAAATTACACAATCTAATTCTTGTAAAAATATCAAAATTTGACACATTGAAAATACCTTCCAAAAGTATCGTTAATTGATTAATATGAATCACTACTCATGAAATATAATTTTATAAACCTAATCTAAAAACTACACAATAAAAATCTTAATAGCAATATTGTAAGAAACTATTCCCAAAAGCAAGCCTAACAAAATTTGATGAAAATAATTTTTGTTTCACTCAACTTTGACATTCACAACTTCCTCTTTTATTATAATAAGAAAAAAAATGTCTTTTTAGATATACCTCATGAACCATACTCGAATAATCTATCATTTTTCTTCTCAAAAACATATTTGCAGAGCCTGCTTCTTTTACTTGTTTGTACTTTTATCTCTCTGATGGAAAGGGTTCCTTCAGGACACATTTTTCCAAGTTCACTGCTTGAGATATTTGAGGAGGGTTCCCCTGCTTGAGTATCCATCCAACCCATATTCGAGTAGTTCTACAATTGCACAGTCTAAATTAATAATACTGACAATTGAATGACGAATGATGATACATAGAATTGATATAAACTAATCCTAAAAACACTAAAACATTATTAATATATTTATATTTCATAAATAAAATTGATATAAAAGATCTGGAAAGATACATTAAAAAATAGAAAAACAGTAATTTATAATAGAAGGAAACTTAAATTGCTATTTAAAAAAAAAACAAGAGTCTTAAATCTTATCATTTTGTTTCATTATCATCCATAAGTACACACCTCTAGCATAATAATTATATTTTACCACCCATAAAATGAAAAAAAGATTTTCACAAGAGAAATTGAAGCTAGATTATAAAAATGAACCATCTTATTGGAAACTGGAACTGTTATCATACCCAAAAGGACTACAAAATTTCACCTTATCATACCCAGATTGTTGCTTTGCCTGGCGGAGGGAAATTTGATCAGTAAAATTGACACAGAGTATGTTGTCTCCATTGTCATGCTGGATAACAAAACACCAACTTTAATGGGCATGTACTGTCCCTTGTGTAATTGCCACTTGAATGCATTGCTATTTGATGCAGGGGCATCCCTAATGCAAGCCAAAGACACCATGATTGAAGGAAGTTGCCATGAAGCCAAGGAGTCAAATCCTATCAATTGGAACATAAGATTTTCACCTTGGAGCTTTGAAGGATTGACTGGTGAAAGGTCCTTTTGATTGACAAATCAGAGTCTTTTTGAATGACAAATCAGAGTCTTTTTGAATGACAATAAATTAGAATAGGAGTTTTAGATGTTTTCTTGGTTTGTAATAAATATTAAGGATTGATTTTATCTCCTTATAAACATCCACTTGTTGGACACAAGACCCCTTGGTGACTTATAAACCTTGGGCATCTTTTGAGTCCTTGGATGAAATGAGCATAGTAAGTGTTTATTAGGTGTCTTTTAGATGTTGTTAAGAAGTTTGAAGGTCCAAAATAACTTTAATAAGGTTCCTAAAGTTTCACAACACATTTTTAACCTTCTCGGCAAAGTTGTTTGCAAAGTTGTAATGCAACTTTAAAAGTTGCTTAGCAAAGTTGACATTTGTTGGATAAACTGTTCTAACCACCTAGATGGTTGAACCAACATTTGGAGAGCCTATTTTAGGCTTCAAATGGTCGAAGATAGACATAGAACCAGTATTGTAATCATTTTGCTTTCATAAAAAATAAAAATAACCCTGTTTTAGTGCATTTCTGGTGAAAAACGAACTCTGTACGGCTGTACGGACGGTGGTTGGATGATAAAATTTGCCTGGAAGTTGTAATAGTGACATCTGATGCTTTGGAAGTTGGTTTGATTGATTCTCTTTGTTTTATATCTAAGTTATTTCAAATTTTCTGTGCATTGTTTACAAACCCTCATTTTCAGGGTTTGACTGATGTAAAGACCTTAACTCACGTTTCAACCATTGGAATTCCTTCTTCCTTGGTGGAATGAGAGTTAAGGATGTATATTTGTATATTCTAAAAGCCCTGAGGCAGGGGGTTGCATCTGCATTTGTTGAGAGCGAGCCCTAGATCAAAAACTACCATGTTTTTGGCTGGGAAGATGGTAATCAGAATAAAATCAAAAGCTTTCATCATATTGAGGACTTGAAAACTTGTGCATTCTTGTTTATCTAGATTAGGAGAACACTCCAAAACTCTGATCTTTGTTTCATACACCCATTTTCAATGCTTTGTTTTGGAACCCACACCTAAAAGCATGCATTAGGTCTGCGGACTCAATGAAGACATTGATATGCTGGAGTGGAGTCAGGGTCTGGGATGAGTTTGTGGTCTATTAGAAATCCAAAAAGGGTACTCAGAAAACATATAACTTCTTAGAGTCCTTTGGCAAGTTGCAGAGTTATGGCTGCAGAGCAGGTTTGGGAGACCTACTAGGGTCACTAGGTCAGTTTGTTATTTTGATGTCTTGGGTTGTTTAGATCACAACCAATGCATGATTCTTGTTATTTAGATGATATCTAAGGGGTTTCTAAGTTTTTCTGCAGGAAGTAAGATCTAGAACCTTAAAAGTCTCTTTTGATAGAAAATCAGGGAACTTGTCCCTAAAAGGAAATTTGTTATTGAATGGGATTGAGTCCATAAGTTGTTGTGTGATCCTTGAAACCTTCAAATTCATTACTTTGCAGAGTTTAAACATTAACCTATAGAAATCAGAGCGTAATTGATTGGTTGAGTCATTTTGGTGTCTTGAAGTGGGTTGGGACATAGATCCAAGTTTCTTGCTGACTACTCTACATCACTATTGAACCACATTAATGCTTTTTTCCTTCAACAAATGAGGACAGTCACTGTAAAGACAACATGATAATGTACACTCACTGTAAGGATAGTCACAAATGAGGAAATCTCAGAGTGATTATCCCTTGTGTAATTGCCGCTTGAATACATTGCTATTGAACCACATTAATGCTTTTTTCCTTCAAGTGGCAATTACACAAGGGACAGTCACTGTGAGATGTCCTCATTTGTGACAAGGACAGTCACACATGAGGACATCTCACAGTGACTATCCCTTGTGTAATTGCCACTTGAATGTATTGCTATTCAACCACATTTATGGGCCTGTTTGGACCATGGCACACAATAGCATCTACAGAGAAGAATATCCCAGGTGTAACAAGTTGTACGAATATACCAACAGTTCTAAGAAGTTCCCTAGCACATAGTAGCATCTACAGAGAAGAATATACAACATGAGGGCAGCCACTGTAAAGACAACATGATAATGTACACTCATTGTATGTGTACATTATCATGTTGTCTTTACAGTGACTGTCCTCATTCAAGTGGCAATTACAGAAGGGACAGTCATTATGAGATGTCCTCATTTGTGACAAGGATAGTCACACATGAGGACATCTCACAGTGATCGATTGTCCCTTGTGTAATTGCCACTTGAATTTAATTCTATTGAACCACATTAATGCTTTTCTTCTTCAACAAATGAGGACAGTCACTCTAAAGACAACATGATAATGTACACTCACTGTAAGGACAGTCACAAATGAGGACATCTCACAGTGACTGTCCCTTGTGTGATTGCCACTTGAATGTATTGCTATTCAGCCACATTAATGCTTTTCTTCTTCAACAAATGAGGATAGTCACTCTAAAGACAACATGATAATGTACACTCACTGTAAGTGTACATTATCATGTTGTCTTTACAGTGACTGTCCTGCTTCAAGTGGCAATTACACAAGGGATTTGTGTTTTCATTTGTGTTTTCAACAGCGCCGTAACCCTCCGTGAAATCACATCGGGATATAAGGGAAAAATAAACAAGAACATTGTCATTTGTATTTTCAACAGCGCCGAGAGAGATAAACAAACTTAAAACTCAGACTTAAGAAAGATGAAGGCAATGCTTCAAAAGGCCGATGCCCTAAACACGGGAAAACACAATACCACCATTAAACGATGCCCTAGTCACCGTATCAATGCTGCCAGCTCCGTACCAGTATGCTGACTGCTCACTTTCATCCTGTGATAAAGGTAACTTCATTAATCATACTTGAAATGGCAGCATACGAACTAAAGCTGATGAACATTTATAAACTAAAAGTTTAAAACTACAGATTACAAATGTAGTAGTTTCATACGAAAAGAACTTGATGTCTGAAATTTACCATTAGAAGTATCCAAAGGAATACCACAGTACTGTTGAACTTGGAGAATCGGAGATGATCTACACAGCAAGGTTCAACAGCTGTAAGGACTGTTACACCATCTTTAGCATTTGAATACATTTTCTCCTTGGCTTCTGGTGGATCCTCAAAGACCCCCAATGACGTTTTCCCTACAATTATCAATTTTTTGTCAGTATGAGATATTAATAAATAAACATTAATCACAATATTAGGCAAACAATGTTCTTGATGTCTGAATCTAAATCACAGAAAGCTCTAATAAAGCAGTTCTCAGTTTCACATTAAACTAAGTTTCAATTTCAAATGGTTATAATAATTTTTGCAAGTTATAAGTAGCTGGTTACAGTATATGACATAAAAAGAAAAAAAATCATTTCTATTCTTTTCTTCTTTTTCTCTTTCAACGAAGCTTTTGCACCACACAAATGCATACCAAGAATTTCTCAGGAGGTTTCAAGACCATTGCATACCAAACTTCTTCTCTGTAGATGCTACTATGTGTCATGGTCCAAACGGGCCCATAAATGTGGTTGAATAACAATACATTCAAGTAGAAATTACACAAGGGACAGTGAGTGTGAGATGTCCTCATGTGTGACTGTCCTTGTCACAAATGAGGACATCTGACAGTGACTGTCCCTTGTGTAATTGCCACTTGAATGAGGACAGTCACTGTAAAGACAACATGATAATGTACACATACAATGAGTGTACATTATCATGTTGTCTTTACAGTGACTACCCTCATGTTGTATATTCTTCTCTGTAGATGCTACTGTGTGCTAGGGAACTTCTTAGAACTATTGGTATATTCTTAGAGCTTGTTACACCTGGGATATTCTTCTCTGTAGATGCTACTGTGTGCCGTGGTCCAAATGGGCCCATAAATGTGGTTGAATAGCAATACATTCAAGTGGCAATTACATATATTATAATGTATCTGTCTAGTCCTCATGACTGCTCATAACAGTACAAGTGATTTTTTTTGGGAGTGGGGAAAGGTTCGAGACTTTCACCTGTATGAAGAATCCTTTCTACCTAACACAAAAATGCACCCCATAAAACATCTGATTGGTTCGAGTATCTTTGAACTATTTGGGTCTATTGACAACACTAGACCAGTGTATACAGAATGACGAATTTCATGCAATACAATGTGATGCAGAGTGGTCAGCAAGAAACTTGGTCTTAAGCCCCAACCCACTTCAAGACACCAAAATGTTACACCTAAGCAATTTAGCCTCTGATTCTATCAGACCAGTTTAAAATCTCTGTACTAGAGGGACTTCAAAGGTTTCAAGATACTTCTAACACCTTATTGACTCAATCCCAACCAAGACCAAATTTCCTTTTAGGGACAAGTTCCCTGATTTTCTACCAAAAGAGACTTTATTGATCCTAGGCTTTGCCAACCCAATCAAACATTTGAAAACTCTTAAGATTCCCTAAAACATGCAGAATCATGCATTGGTTGTGTTCCAAACAACCCAAGACATCAAAATCACAAATAGACCTAGTGACTCTAGTAGGTCTCCAAAACCTGTTCTGCAGCAATAACTCTTCAATTTGACAAAGGACCTTATGAACTTATATGTTTTTTGAGTACCCTTTTTGATGTTCTAACAATCCTCCAACTCCCAGACCCTGACCCCACTCCAGCATATCAATGTCCTTATTGAGTCCGCAGACCTAATGCATGCCTTTGGGTGTGGGTTCCAAAACAAGGCATTGAAAATGGGTGCATGAAACCAAGATTAGAGTTTGAAGATGTCCACCATGCTCTAAAGATCTAGATTCAACAAGGTTTGAGGTCCTTTACTTGCCGCTACCCTCTGATCTTGCATAATCCATCAACTCCTAGTCAAGAACATTGAGATTCTTGACCTAGGGCTTGCTCTCGAAATTCTCTGGCTTAGTATCCTGTTCCAAAGCTTTTAAAATATGAAAATAAACCCCCTTAACTTGCATTTTACAAAGAACAGAGGATATCCTATGGTTTATTTGCAAGTTAAGGCCATTTGAATGCAATAACCCAAAAAATGAGGGTTTGACAGAACAACAGATAAGAAAAAGGAATAACTTTGATATAAGGTGTCTTGAATCTACCAAATAAACTCTCAAAGCATAAGATATAAATACTCTAACTTCCACACTGGTCTGCCCTCCCTTTCACATCCGTACACTGTACAGTGCTTGAAGGAAATGCACAGAAAAGGCTCTGAAATAGTGGCTCTATCTGACAGAGAGTCCATGCTAGGCTTCATGACTAACCTAGAGCACATTCCTTGTTATGGAGGAAGTTTGAATGGTGAAGAACTTATGGAATGGATAGAGGACCTAGATAACCATTTTGACTACAAGTATCTTATTAATAACCATTTTGACTACAAGTATCTTATGGATAGAGGACCTTGATAACCATTTTGACTCATTTAGTATCTTATTGAGCTTCACTTTGTTTCGAGAATATAGTTTAATATTCTCTACTAAACAGGGCCAACCACGTGAAGGTGGAAGCTCATTTGGCCCCACCCCCCTCCCCCCAACATCACTCTACATTCCCCGTTAACATCTAACATTCATTCATTCTTTCAATTATTAATAAAATGTAACATTCAATCAATATCACATGATAACATTCATTAACACATTAGATTCGTTAACACGCAACATTCATCAATATGAAAATAAACACATAATTCATGAACATTCATTAGCACATAATTAAATTCATTGAGACATAAAATTCAGTCATTATCAATTAAGGTATTTAGATGACAATCATTTCTTTTTCCTCTTTCTAATTTTTTTTCTATGTAAGCTCTAAGAGGAGCATCAGTGTTATCATCAATACCCCCCTCATCAGTTGTTTTGTTCTCTGTTCTTGATGATCTCAAATTCCTATGCTGCTACAAAGGGGGGTCCTCTACAATAACAAATAAAAGAGTTAAATTTAAAATATTTAATTATAATTGTTACAAGTATTTAATTATTTTAAAGAACATAACTGTGGCGCTCTTTAATTACCTGATCTGGCCACATCATTTTGTCTAGACTCAACCTCAACATGCTCATGAGCACCGACCCCTCGATCCTCTACAGTTGCTATACAAAATGTTACATTAATCCAAACACCAATTGTAATTACATATAAAAATTTTAATAGCAAATGTATACTTCCACCACTAGGATGCACATTATGCGAACCTTCATTATGCATAGATTGTGTAGAAGGATTGTCAGGCTGCATTCCAATATCCTACACATTGTTATCATTGCTTTCTTAAAACAGATATACTCACTTTATATTAGAACTTAACATCAAATAGACTAATTGGTAAAGTATTCAATTTGAAATAAATTTCATTTAGCTTATTTACCTGTGGCTCAGATGCATCATTATTTGAACCTTGCACACTGATTTTAGCTCGTAGCCGTTCAGCCACGGCTCTATAGCCTTGTTGGAAGCCAATTCTCTTGTCCTCTTCTGTGAGGCATCTATTGAACTCTGACCCCTACATTTTTGCTTGGTATGGTGAATTTTACTTGCATTGTTTGATCAAAAAAAATTTCCTTGCAATATATAAAAAAATTGATACAAGTTTTCATTTACTAATACTTACAACTCGTGCTTGAAGTTTGGAAAAACCACCAGAGCCGAGCTTGTGTGTCCCATGCTTTTCTAATCTTGCCTTTGTTGCCTTTGATATGTCAGGCAATCTATGAAAAGTTTGAAATATGTTAGAGACCAGTACAGGAAAAATTTAGAGGTTAATTAGTACATAATTACATTCTCAAAAGTATCACATACCTTGCTCTACTCTCTACTGGCGTAATTCCTTTTTTCATGTCGGCTTTATACTTTCCATCCAAAATCAAAGCCTGCCACTCAGCCTCAAGAACACAGGGCGGACGCTCGTGCCTTGGGTTAACCTCTAAATATTTCCTGTACTGGTCCCTAATATACTTCAAACATAAACTAGCTCTTTCAAGGAGCTTGTTTCTCTCGAATGCACGAGGTCCAAAAAGCTGGGTCATACTATGTACAAGATCATCCTTCAACTTTTTATCTTGGTTATTCCACCTTTTAAGTAAAAAAAAACATGTTAGACTCATAAATGAAGAGAAGCTACCTTTAATATAGTTCAAGAAATTGATGAAAAGGAAAACTATTCTAGCAATGATATGAAATCAAAATAGTGGTTTGGGGTTTTAGTTAGGATATGATGTTCCACCATGTACGTATGGTGGGCCCGAATATCCGCAAACACTTGTCACCAAGTTTTCACCAAAAAATATCATTCCCTACAAAATAATCATGGGATCATTAGTCGATGAAGAGTGATCAAAAACTAAATTACTATTATATCACTATAGAATAATAATAACTTTAAAGTACCTGGAACTTTGGCTACTTTTAAGGGAATGCCTTCATCGTCGCTGATGATCAATACGCAATCCTTCACCGTTCCCGTACTAGGAACACGGGAACATCCAGGAAATGATGTTGCATCGGGACTTGTTGCATCTCCTATTGCAAAAAATGAAAACCATTATCAAATGCCTCCAAGAAATAATACTTCAAGGGAAATAAATTGGTGCAGAGCACCCATGGCACAAACACAATCAAGGGATCTACATCGTAAACACATAACACTTAAACACATAACAAAAGAGAGAAAAAGAGGGATTTGTGTACCAGTAGATGGTGCAACAGTTGGTGCATTTAGGCTGTGTGTTGTTGACATGGCAGTCGGCAAGACATTTGTGGCTATCCTGGATGGAGGCGGCGTTGTCATATCATCATGGAAAGGAGCTGAAGAATAAAATTGTTAGAGCATGCATAAATATAGAACGCGTGGACTAGCATGGACAAGATTGTTAGAGCATTAAAAAAAAAGATTGTTCGAGCATGTATTGTCAATGATTATGATCATTCCTATATATATTCAGTGGAAAACACAAGTGGGGAATGGAACATGTGATCTACCTGAACCACTTGCAATACCGGCCTCATCATGGGAATGGGGTTCAAAATTACGCAAATAACTCTGTAAAGACAATGCATCCATATTTTAATTAATGTCATAAAAGAGCATAACATAAAAACTATTATTGAACTCTTGTAATAATTAAAAATTTCATTAATACTTACTTTAAAGTTTTCAGAAGTGCGCAACAACTCAGCTGCCCTGTCTTTTATTTCCTGAGTCTGAGGATGTATGGATACCAAACGTAGAAGTTCTTTCCCAATTTTCTTTAGCAGCTTTTTAATGGAACCGATCGGGTCATCGGTCTCTACTAAATCAATAAAAAAAGGGTCCACAAGGGGGGACTCCTGAGGGACTGTAGGTTTCTTTCCCTCTCTCCGACCACCGGCCCTCTGTGACAACAATAGTATTAGTATTATCAAAATTACTCCAAAACAATGAAGAAAATAACATTAAAAAAAATAACATTTTGCTTCTATCTAGTTTGCACAATTACAATGAGTTTTACTTGCTCATGTGTAGATGAGCTAGGAATATCGTCACCATCACCTTCGGGCGGTTGCTCCATATTGTGCCCCTGTGTCAAAGATCAAGTATAAAAATGTTAGCCAAAAATTTAATAACTAAATGGTATGTTGGAGTCATTGATTAGAAGTTGGTTTAATAGTATGTACCACCCCCATGATAGTAGCCTCGTTTGTATCTATGCGGTTCAAATTGTAATCAATAAGCAGCTCTTCCCCTGCACGTATTGATTTTATCACACAGATGAATACATGATTTCCCTCGCGCGCCTCAAATATGCAATTGGGTTGCTTTATAGTTGACCCAGGTCGTGTACTATTTATAAAACCCACAATATTCCCTGTTGCTTTTGGCCTTCCATCAATGTATATAGCCACACTTTTACTTTGATTATTGTCTTGCTGTTGTATATAATTTGCCGAGAGTGCATACCTACGCATATTTTTTTTATATTGAACAATATGCATCCAACTTTTGTAATCGTAACATGGTCCAACATACTCCATCAATTCAGAAACTTTGTTGTAAGACACCTTTATGCCATCCATAGAAAATAGGCCCAAACCATGTAATGATGATGGTGCTATGCGATATATCCTCT
This sequence comes from Chamaecyparis obtusa, assembly GCA_027943335.1. Taxonomy (NCBI): domain Eukaryota; kingdom Viridiplantae; phylum Streptophyta; class Pinopsida; order Cupressales; family Cupressaceae; genus Chamaecyparis; species Chamaecyparis obtusa. The sequence continues at coordinate 373,430 of BSBK01000811.1, read as the reverse complement.
CATTAACACAAAAATCAGTGTTTATTGGAGGAAGTTCCTTGGGTACCCAATGTTTCTGTAGATGTTGGTACCTCAAGGGCACCTCGATGTCGCCTTTCATCTCATCATCATAAGAACATGACCCCCCTTGAGCAAGGAAAAATTTCATGTGTTTATTGAATTTCCTTCTAGTCCTTTGACCTCTAGTTAATCTCCCTATTCTAGATAAACTGCATGTCTCACTTTCCTCTTCTATTCCTATATTTCCCTCACTCGAGGAAGACACTTCTGACAAATACCTATTTGCTGGTACCTGCAAATGGGAGAGATCTTAGAAGACATCAATCTTACTATTGATAAGTGTATTAAATAGACTTTCTATAAGGTGTATTGACTTATACATGTCGATCCATGAGACTGTGCGGGATGCTCTTGAAAGGGGTTCAATTTCCTGCAAATGTAATTCAATTATCGTGAGCATAATCACATCATAATCATAATCACATCCATCATAAGCATCACATAAAAATTAAAAACATTAAAACGTACACATTATAACACTTAAATCAGGCTCACATTAATATGTGTTTTAAATAGTTTTATTTAATTAATTTAGATTAATAGTTAATTTAGATTAGCAGTATTCTATTTGTAGTTGAAACTTGTAGCTTTTAAATAGATAATGAATAAACTATGTAACCATTTAAGACAAATATATTTCTATCAAGAAATGAATATTAAATACATTAAGGATTGATGGCATACCTTTAAATTTCATCATCATCATCCTCATCATCATCATCATCATCATCATCATCCTCATCATCATCATCATCATCATCATCATCATCATCATCATCATCATCATCGTCGTCGTCATCGTCATCGTCATCGTCGTCGTCGTTGTCGTCATCATCAACATCATCATCATCAACATCAACATCATCTTCATCATCATCATCAGTAGCAGCATCATCGTCATCATCTTCTTCTTCTTCTTCATGAAAATTTGTCTCAGGAACATCATCCAATAATTGTCGATCGTGATCATCATCTACATCATCTTCTACTTCTTCAGTATCTTCTTCTTCCATCGCATTATACTTTATCGGCCTTCCTCTCGGTTCATGTCTAACAACAAATGACCAACCCGGTTTATGTGAAACCTCTGAGTAAAATACCTGCTCACATTGGCTTGGAAGAACATAGGGTCATCCCCAACTGGCTCAAACGACCTTGTATTAACCATTGTAAATCCATTATCATGTTCAATAACAGTTCTATTAGGATCATTTGGATTAAGTCGTAGCCTGTACCATTTGACAACGAAGAGTACTAATTTGAAAGAACTAAAGTCGCACTCAAGTATATCATCCAAAATGCCATAGTATTGATTTTTAGACTCTTGAGGATCTAAGTCATTTCTAGATGAAATATTAGTCACTTGAAAGACTGCAGTTATTCCAGAATCACAAGTTTTCTTCGTGCCATCCAACACTTTGACGCAAAATTTTTGACCATTACAGAACATACCCTTGTGGTGTTTAACCTACAATAATATGTGAAACATGTCAAAATTATTATATCATGAGTTGATAAACATACGGGTGATTAATAATTTTGTACATACCTGGAAATCTCTTAAACCATATGCTAAATCTATTTCCCTTTGCATAACATTAGAATCTCCACTACGATGAGCTTCTTTAACCAATGAAGATACACCTTCCCATGTTAATGTGTGACCAGAATGTTGACATCGTTCAATCCATACCGTCATCCAATCAAGATTGTTTGCAATATACAAATGTAGTGCATCCCACTCTCGAGCAACTGTACAAAAAAAAAATAGACGACTTACAACCGATTTATTTTGAAGATTAAGAAATAATTTATTACAATAACATCTTATAATTTATTACCTGTCAGTTTCCTCAATCTACCTTTCCCCATCAAGTACTCCCCTTTGAATTTTTTAAAAGGGTCGAGATCCCAAATGCGATCTACATGGATATTTGAAGCAAACTTAAGAAGATATTCAGTAATGTACACCATAGTCTGGTATACCATGTATCCCTCTACCATAGAACCCTCAGGATGTGCTCTTTGTCAAACCAAAGCCTTCAAAGATTTCAAGTGCCTCTCAACCATCCACATTGACCTAGTGTGTGCAGGTCCACACAATTCAATCTCCTCAACTTGGTGTATGAGGTAGTGTTCTTGTGCATTGAAAAAAGTTGGAGGTAGACACTTTTGCATTTCACACAGTAAATGAGGAATTCTTCTCTTCCAATAGTTTATATCTTCTTTATGGATTTCTTTAGATGACAACCACCTACATTAAGAGATTCAAGTCACAAAAAATATATAAATACGAGACTTTACAAAATAATATACAATAGATTACATAGCAAGAAAAAGAAATCGCGAATATAATAAATATATACAACAAATTGAACAGATATTACTGCTTACCTCATGTATTTTCCAAGATCATATATCACTTGTTTGATGTTATTGTTGAAGTGCTCTGGGAGAGATAGAGGTAGCACGTACTGCAATAATTATAAACCAATCATTTCATTATTTTCTAACATAACATAATGAATAGTACACGTAGTTTATGAATATATTGTAAATACAGAAGAACATAACTTACCTTGATGAAAGTATGCCAATCATGCGTTTTGAGCCCTGGCCCAAATTCACTTTTCTTTGATATGAGATTGCTTATGTTCCCAGCAAATCCTGTGGGAAATCGAATTTTTCGTATGACTTCTTTTATGGCATCACTTTGCTGCTCCGTTAATAACCAAGGAAGGGCACTTATATTAATCTGATCTCTATTTCTATTTGAGTGAATGAAATTCTTCAGTGCATGATTGGATTCATGAATGTCATTACAAATTTTGACAATTTTTTCTTTGTCACGCCTTCCATCCAGTGTTTTCCACAATGTCTCTGTTATATTCTTTCCAACATGCATAAGATCAAACAAATGCACAATTTGTAGGTCCTCGTAGTAGGGCAACCTACTAAATTGTCTGGGATAGCTTTTTAGTCCCTTTGGAAGGTTGTCAGTAGTGCCTTGACGACCTTCACGATCATCAATTACATAATTAGTAAACAAAAATCACAATAGAAATATATAAATTACAAACATAAACCATTAAGTGGAACGACATTACCTCGACGATTAATTCTATTATATTCCAACTTCCATAGGCGAGGTGTCATTCTTCGTGGCTTTGATGTAGTCTCTTCTTTCCCATTGAAAAGATATTTTTCCATACTTCGATACTTATGATTCCTGTGGAGGAAGTGTCTGTACTCATCAAACACATGCTTTCCTAAACTTTTTGAATGACGAGATTTCATCTTTGGACCACAAACTGGACATGCAAATTTTTCCTTTGTTTGAAGACCTACAAGATAATGATATAATTGGATTATTAAATATGTTGATTTTTATAATTAGAATTATCATGCGCAACTTGAATTCACTATAACATACCACAAAAATGTGTTAGCCCTGGGGCATCATGTATTGTCCATACAAGTATTGCATGGAATTGAAATTGTCTTTGCCCTATTGGTCTAGACACGTCATACATAGTGACACCGTTCCATAACTCCACCAACTCGTCAATAAGAGGCTCAATATATACATTCATATCTTTAACTTGATATTTACCTACTTGAATGAACAGTAACATTACATAATTATTGTGACCATTTTACTGTAAGATTTGTAAGTACATGTAAATTAATAACTATCAAATGATAAAATACCTGGAACAATCATTGCCAACATAATGTGCTCCCTCTTTATTGACATCCACGGAGGAATGTTATTGTTGATAACAAAAACAGGCCACACCGAGCAAACAGATCTCATCTCTCCAAATGGATTGACACCATCCGCTGCCAATGAAAGCCTGAGATTACGAGGTTCTTCTTTGAAGTGTTGCCACTTTTCCTCTATGTGCATAAATGCCGAACCATCCGCAGGGATTCGAATAATGTCATCTCGACTTCTATTGCGTGCATGGTAATCCATAAATTGTGCCAAGCTAGTACACCTGAATAATTGTCGCATCCATGGAATAATGGGGATGTAACGAAGAACCTTGTGAGGCACCTTTTTTGTTATTCGATCTATTCGATATGTACTCATATGACATACAGGGCATTGTGTTGCAAATTCATGTTCTTTATAATATATAATATGATCATTGGGACAAGCATGTATTGCTTGATACTCCATTCCAATATCTTTCATAATAGCAGATAATTCTCGATATGAGCGAGGTAGAATATTTGATGGTGGTAACAAAAAATCACCTATCAATCTACAGCAAAAAATATAAGTTGTTAATATAAACAATATTAGTGGTACATTATTCACCTTTTGTTAACTATAAAGACATATATGACATACCTTAACATACGTGACATTGTTATGTTGGATAAACCATTCATAACCTTCAAGTTCAACAACAACAATACAGCAGAGAGAAGAGTTGTTTGGGAGTCTTTGTATAGGGGCTCGTATGCCTTCTCAAGTAGAGGTACATCGAGGCTATCATCATCATCATGATCAGATCCGCTTGGACTAAATGTGTCATGGATCAATGTATTTATACCATCATCTTCAATTATGTTTTCTGGCGCATGATCGTCATCTTCCATGGGATCATTATCTTCACCTTGGATATTCGCACCCCCATGTTCCTCCATATCATGTACTTCCCTGGGGAGATCAACCTATATAAAATTGATTAACATAAATAAACCATGATCTTCAACTCATCATCAAGTGATTTCATATGTATATAAATTGTTAAAATGATATAATGAACAACTTACCAGTGGATGATAGTCATGCCCCCCTTCAATGTGACCATTCTCCCTACAATGTCTCTTAACTGTTTTGATTAGCAGTCTTCTACGGTTTAAGCCCTTACAAATTTTGCAGGGACAATAACATTTTCCATCACCTTTTCTTTTCAAGTTAGACCACAATCTAGCGATTGTCTCCCTATTTTGTTCTTCACTTATATTATCTGACATGATCGTTCTTCGCAGGAAGCAAAAATTGGGCTATGAAAACTTCGGTCTACAACTTTCAGTGACTAAGCCAAATTGTCAAAAGTACACAAATCTTCTTAGACCTAGTTAAATCCTTTAATATTTTAAAAGTCTAGTTAAAATATACATTAGATTAAAAAATATACAATTTTCATGCCTGAGCGCGCGGCTACGACTAGTGCAATGGTCTTCTTGCTTAGCTCTAGAAGCTCTCTAGCAATCAAAACATATAAGCTACAAGGCCTAACAGCAATTTCAAAACATATAAGCTACAAGGCAAGACATATTACATGACATGGCAAAAGGATTAAAATATACATTAGATTAAAATATATACAATTTTCAAACCTGAGTGCGCGGCTATAACTCGTGCAATGGTCTTCTTGCTTAGCTCTAGAAGCTCTCCAGCAATCAAAACATATAAGCTATTAGAATTCATTAACTTTCTGTAATTGGAAAACTCTATTTGATATTAGACCGTAAACTACTACTATTCTCTCCATAAGAACTAAGTACAAAATTCTTTCAAGTTCACATCCATGATTCCCTTTAGATTAAAATATACAGCAAAAATAAGCTAAAAGTCTAGTTAAAATATTCATTAGATTAAAAAATATACAATTTTCAAACCTGAGCGTGCGGCTATAACTCGTGCAATGGTCTTCTTGCTTAGCTTTAGAAGCTCTCCAGCAATCAAAACATATAAGCTACAAGGCCTAATAGCAATTTCAAAACAAGGGTCATCAAAAGAACCAAAAACAATGTGTGCAAACAATACCTTGTGAAGTGGTATAGACAATTAGAAGATGCTACTATGTGCTAGGGAACTTCTTAGAACTGTTGGTATATTCTTACAACTTGTTACACCTGGGATATTCTTCTCTGTAGATGCTACTGTGTGCCGTGGTCCAAACGGGCCCATAAATGTGGTTGAATAGCAATACATTCAAGTGGCAATTACACAAGGGACAGTCACTGTGAGATATCCTCATGTGTGACTGTCCTTGTCACAAATGAGGACATCTCACAGTGACTGTCCCTTGTGTAATTGCCACTTGAATGAGGTCAATCACTGTAAAGACAACATGATAATGTACACATACAATGAGTGTACATTATCATGTTGTCTTTACAGTGGCTGCCCTCATGTTGTATATTCTTCTCTGTAGATGCTACTACGTGCTAGGGAACTTCTTAGAACTGTTGGTATATTCTTACAACTTGTTACACCTGGGATATTCTTCTCTGTAGATGCTACTGTGTCGTGGTCCAAACGGGCCCATAAATGTGGTTGAATAGCAATACATTCAAGTGGCAATTACACAAGGGATAGTCACTGTGAGATGTCCTCATGTGTGACTGTCCTTGTCACAAATGAGGACATCTCACAGTGACTGTCCCTTGTGTAATTGCCACTTGAATGAGGAACAAGGAGGAAGTGATACAATAATACGGGGGTGATCATTTTAAAATGTGTTGGACACAGATATGTCCTCATTTCTGGGTATTTTAGCTCTCTAACAGCTGAATACCAGATTAAATAATAATGACAAAAGAAAAATAAACCCAACGTACTCAGAAATTGTAGTTGTGATTTTGCGGAGGGAATCTCTCTTGGCGCTGTTGAAAACACAAATGACAGCCCACTTGATTTCGCGGAGGGAATCTCTCTCGGTGCTGTTCAAAACAAAAATGACAACCCGCTTTGTTCAAAACACAAATGATAACCTGCTTGATTTCGTGGAGGGAATCTCTCTTGGCGCTGTTGAAAACACAAATGACAACGTTCCTTTTTTTTTTTGCACTTATATCCCGACCAACATAAGGTCCATTTGTAATACAACATGATAATGTACACTTACAGTGAATGTACATTATCATGTTGTCCTTAGAGTGACTATCCTCATTTGTTGAAGAAGAAAAGCATTAATGTGGCTGAATAGCAATACATTCAAGTGGCAATTACACAAGGGACAGTCACTATGAGATGTCCTCATTTGTGATTGTCCTTACAGTGAGTGTACATTATCATGGTGTCTTTAGAGTGACTGTCCTCATTTGTTGAAGAAGAAAATCATTAATGTGGTTCAATAGCAATACATTCAAGTGGCAATTACACAAGGGACAATCACTGTGAGATTTCCTCATGTGTGACTGTCCTTGTCACAAATGAGGACATCTCACAATGACTGTCCCTTGTGTAATTCAAGTGGCAATTACACAAGGGACAGTCACTGTGAGATGTCCTCATTTGTGACTGTCCTTACAATGAGTGTACATTATCATGTTGTCTTTAGAGTGACTGTCCTCATTTGTTGAAGAAGAAAAGCATTAATGTGGTTCAATAGCAATACATTCAAGTGGCAATTACACAAGGGACAATGTCATGAGCCGTGACATATTGAACTTAGTATAATAATAAAATGATTAGATGATATATAATAATCTATTATTAACGGTATATAACAATAATATATAATTATTATCAAAAGATAATAATAATATATAGTTAGCATAATAAGTAATATGTTAATTAAATAATATTAAAATATTAATAAATAATATAATTATGATTATAATTATAATATAAATTAACAATAAATAATTATTAATAAATTATATATATTATATTATAATAATATATTAAGTAATAATATTAAATCAATTATTGATATAATAATTTTAATATATAAATAATATTAATAAACCTCTCAATATAAAACAATATGTTATCACTATAATAATATTTATTATAATATTATTAATATTACTAACATCATTAATTATAATATTTAATAATAACAATAACATTAATAATAATAATAATAATAACGTTTAAAGCAATATCGAATATCTGTAATCGATATACATCTACATTAAACATCTGCATTATCTATCACGATGAGGAATGAAGAAGTGATACAACAATCACTAGTCATTACACATCGATACCATGAGAGGATGATTAATGAACCAAATACTATGAAGTCAAGATCAACATGATATGAATAAGGGATAGGTCGCTATGTGTTTCAGAAGATGTATTGATAAGCAAGAAGGATAACCATTCATATATTATAAATAATCATTAATTGCACAAGTTTAGACAATGACATATCCGATAAAGCAATATCAAACATGAAGACCCGCTAGCAAATATGCACCATCACTTCCTATGTTATCATGACAATAACATAAACTAGATTGAATTCTACTATCTATATCAATAGACACCACATAGGAGGATATCGACTAAAGGATTGAAAGATTATCGATTGTCTGAGATAAACCACATCTTGTAGAAACACAAAAGCATCAGTGATTATATCACAAGCTATTGATGAATGAGGCATCAGTCATGGATAATAAGTACAATGTATCCTTAAGTATTAACAGGAATGGAAGTCAATTTGAAGATCAAACTCCATTACCAGCAATCAACCAATAAATGGACAATTATCAGAAAATGATATCGACTTATATCAGAGTAGAAAGATTGGATATAATCATAACAATATGGGATAAGGCAAGAGTTAATATCGATTGACTAAATACTAATGATAGTTAGACCAAACTAATAAACACAATGGATGTTAACTACTGGTTGCACTACCAATTAGGGAAGATTACCTTCATAAAAAGATTTGATATTGAGTCAATCTGGGAGTTATCTATGATCATAAAATAATGAAATAATATTATGTGAACTGTCGGATTATGGAAAGGTGTGATTAACAAAGGGACATGGAGGAAGAAACAAGACACGTCTCATTCATAGCATCTCTTCATTTGTTAAAGACAATATAAGAATGCATTCTCGTCAGTCACTCAAGGCATCATTAGAACTTTATTTACTTATCCATATTTGGATATACTCAATAGAGCATCTGCCTTTGGCAGTTTGGTTTCAAGTTTATCATTGCAGATCAGAGACAACACCATGATTGCACAGATAGAAAGGATAGTCAGAAATAGCATCAATATTTGAAGTTGCAAGCATATAATTCAGAATCTGAAATAGCAACATATCACTCATAGCGATATTACACATTTGCATAATTACATCATCATATCAGACACAGCAAATACATTGCTGTAAGCAATACTTATTGATTGTATATTGATATTGTTTATATCAGACATAGCATCATTATACTATCACTACAAGTGATAGGAAACATCATATTCATAGCATATTTCATATCATTATATCCGACAGTGCTATTAAACATATTGGTATCAATATCATCTTGCACACATATTGTGATTGAATCTGAAATAGCGGTTGATATCTTAAGTAACCTCCATTACTTAGTTTAATTGTAAGTATCTGATAGAGTAAGTCTGAGAAGTGGAGTAATTGTTCCTATTTTCCAAGTTAGCCAAAAAGGGGACATTACAGACAATCACTGTGAGATGTCCTCATGTGTGACTGTCCTTGTCACAAATGAGGACATCTCACAATGACTGTCCCTTCTGTAATTCAAGTGGCAATTACACAAGGGACAGTCACTGTGAGATGTCCTCATTTGTGACTGTCCTTACAGTGAGTGTACATTATCATGTTGTCTTTAGAGTGACTGTCCTCATTTGTTGAAGAAGAAAAGCATTAATGTGGTTCAATAGCAATACATTCAAGTGACAATTACACAAGGGACAATCACTGTGAGATGTCCTCATGTGTGACTATCCTTGTCACAAATGAGGACATCTCACAATGACTGTCCCTTATGTAATTCAAGCGGAAATTACACAAGGGACAGTCACTGTGAGATGTCCTCATTTGTGACTGTCCTTACAGTGAGTGTACATTATCATGTTGTCTTTAGAGTGACTGTCCTCATTTGTTGAAGAAGAAAAGCATTAATGTGGTTCAATAGCAATACATTCAAGTGGCAATTACACAAGGGACAATCACTGTGAGATGTCCTCATGTGTGACTGTCCTTGTCACAAATGAGGACATCTCACAATGACTGTCCCTTGTGTAATTCAAGCAGCAATTACACAAGGGACAGTCACTGTGAGATGTCCTCATTTGTGACTATCCTTACAGTGAGTGTACATTATCATGTTGTCTTTAGAGTGACTGTCCTTATTTGTTGAAGAAGAAAAGCATTAATGTGGTTCAATAGCAATACATTCAAGCGGAAATTACACAAGGGACAGTCACTGTGAGATGTCCTCATTTGTGACTGTCCTTACAGTGAGTGTACATTATCATGTTGTCTTTAGAGTGACTGTCCTCATTTGTTGAAGAAGAAAAGCATTAATGTGGTTCAATAGCAATACATTCAAGTGGCAATTACACAAGGGACAATTGATCACTGTGAGATGTCCTCATGTGTGACCTTTGTGAAGGCAAGTGCCAATTTGTACCCAAGTTACCAATATTGTGGCAAAATTGGGAATGAAGCATTTAGGGGTCAAATTGGGCAAAGAAGTGTAGAAGTGGCCTATGTGAGGTCTAAATAGCCTAACTAAGTCATGGTTAGGGTCTTATGGTGTTTGAACAATAAGTTTTGAACCAAAATCCCAAAGGTTGTAACAAGTTGTCAATGTTGTCATTCACAACATTGACAACATTTGTGCAAGGGAGCATTTTCGAGTAAGATGGTTATGTAACTATATGAAACCATTGAATTAGGCATCAGATCAACTATAAGAGGCCTCCATTGATCTGTGCAAAAGGTTGGGGGGAAAAACATTTGGAATTAAGAAGATTTGTAGAGTAACACGGTTTTAGTGAATTCTTGAGTTTTTTTGTTTCTTTGTTTTCAGTTGATTAATGGATTAGATAGCTCACAGTGTCTATTGGAAAAGTTAGTACAAGTTGTTTTTTTATTCTGTGTTGTGTTTTTTTTGAGTTTTGAAGCATTCCAACTAGTTTGTTAATTCTTTTGTTAAGTACCCTATCATTGGTTTGAACCAGGCAGGTTGAACAAATGGAGTCTTAGCTCATCATTCCATTGTCAATTTTGTACAGGCTCTTGGAATGGGTGAGGAGACTCCATGTACTATATGTTTGGAAGGAGGGGCCCTGGGAAGCTCATTTTCTATGTTTGCAATGATGTCCTAGGTGAGTCAGTTGAGCACAATTAGGGATGACAAATCATTACAAGAAGATTACAACAAGTTGAATGCATTGGTTGCTTCAACTAAAATCTCATGGAGAGGTAGACACACATCTAAAGAAGCCCCAAGTCAAATTAGAAGATTGGGTGAGTTTCTTTGGCTGCTAAGAAAACAAACTCTTAGTCAGACTATCCAAGTTGTGTCAAAATACTTGTTTTCAGGCATGGCTATAGCAGTTGGTGTACAAAAAATCTAGGAGGAGAAGACCTTAGATATCTTGGAGTTCTCAATAAAGGGCATCTGAATCCTAAGCCCTTTAGGTGGCTTAATATAAACAAAAAGGCTTGACAAAGGCCTAATTGCTAGCAGCCTATTTTTGGGTTCAATTGGCATGGTTTGATGAACCGGATTGAAGTACTGATGAAAAGTATAGGTGAAGGAGTAATATTGAAACCAATAGAGGTCCTAGTGGCCAGCCTCTCCATGGAGTAAAGTTCTAGTTGAATGTGTTTCAATTTGTGAAGACAAGACTAGGAGTGTCCTAGTAGCTAGATTGGTATTGAGCAGAGTTCGTTGTATTTCTTGTTGGTGTGCACTAGTTGAAGGAGTGGGATCTTGGGTAGAGATACCTAAAGAGTGTAGGGATAGTTAAGTACCCTATCAAGTCAAAACATTGGCCTAAAGAGACCCTAGTGAAGGATAGGGAGTGAGCAAGACAAAGTGTTACATCAATTAACAAGATCATTTTTTGGTAATTGTGTACATTATCATGTTGTCTTTACAGTGACTACCCTCATTTGTTGAAGAAGAAAAGCATTAATGTGGTTCAATAGCAATACATTCAAGTGGAAATTACACAAGGGAATATCACTATGAGATGTCCTAAGTGTGACTGTCCTTGTCACAAATGAGGACATCTCACAGTGACTGTCCCTTGTGTAATTGCCACTTGAATGAGGACAGTCACTGTAAAGACAACATGATAATGTACACAAGTACCGTGAAGGTAGTCGCAAGTTAGGGCTGTTTCATTGCATACCCGAAACAATGAAGACATTACAGTCCACAAAATGTTTGTGCTTGAAAGATGAACAAATAAAATTAAACTTCTAAATAACCAAAGCCGCTAACAATAAATTCAACACAGATATGTCCTCATTTCTGGGTATTTTAGCTCTCTAACAGCTGAATACCAGATTACATAATAATGACAAAAGAAAAATAAACCCAACGTACTCAGAAATTGTAGCTGTGATTTCGCGGAGGGAATCTCTCTCGGCGCTGTTGAAAACACAAATGACAACGTTCTTGTTTTTTTTTCCCTTATATCCCGATGTGATTTCGCGGAGGGTTACGGTGCTGTTGAAAACACAAATGACAACGTTCCTCTTTTTTTTTGCCCTTATATCCCGACAACATCGCAATTGCAAGTTAGGGTTGTTTCACTGCATACCCGAAACAATGAAGACATTACGGTCCACAAAACGTTTGTGCTTGAAAGATGAACAAATAAAATTAAACTTCTAAATAACCAAAGCCGCTAACAATAAATTCAACATAGATATGTCCTCATTTCTGGGTATTTTAGCTCTCTAACAGCTGAATACCAGATTACATAATAATGACAAAAGAAAAATAAACCCAACGTACTCAGAAATTGTAGCTGTGATTTCGCGGAGGGTTACGGCGCTGTTGAAAACACAAATGACAACGTTCTTGATTTTTTTGCCCTTATATCCCGATGTGATTTCGCGGAGGGTTACGGCGCTGTTGAAAACACAAATGACAACGTTCTTGTTTTTTTTGCCCTTATATCCTGATGTGATTTCGCAGAGGGTTACGGCGCTGTTGAAAACACAAATGACAACGTTCCTTTTTTTTTTTGTCCTTATATCCCGACAATGTCGCAATGGCGACGTTGCCAAATGTATTGTCGTCGCAAATTGCGACGGTGTCGGGCTATATTTGAAAAAAAAAAGCCAAAACCGCATGACATTTGCCTGTCGTCGCAAATTGCCGTCGCAATTTCACCCCAAATGTATTAGTGTTACAACATTAGATGTTGCTTCCCTTGGCTTCTCTTTCACCACAATAACATTTATGGTGTTTTCATCACCAATTAAAGAGTTAATTGTATTATCATAAGTATGGGCGAAATTGACCTTCTCATTACCTGTTTTATTATTTTGATTGGTGTTTGATGACTCACCCTTTTCATGGTTTAGAATGGGGTTTTTGAAGGTCGTATGATCCTCATTATTTTGAGGCCCTTCTACCTTTATCGTCCCATCATCAATTAGGTCTTGCACCAGATGTTTCAACTTCATGCACTCATTAGTTTTGTGGCCCTTATTGTGATGGTATTCACAATGGTGAGAATCATTCCACCAATTTGGCTTAACTTGGGGCTCATACGATCATGATTCAAGTAAGATAATGATTTTATTAGCCACCAAATTTCTCAACACATTTTCCAATGGCTCACTTAAAAAGGTGAATTTCCTCTTTTGGTACATGGAAAAGAAAGGCTTAGGCTCGTTGACATTAGCATTATTAAAGGCATTATTGTTGTTGTCGTTAGAATTGGTACTATTGAAAGGAGCTTTGTTGGTTTGATTCACATTGTATGTCAAATTTTCTCTGCTTGATAAATTGAAGGGGGTAGCCTTCAAGTTATGGGCTTCCACAACTCCATCATTCACAAGATTTTTATTATTATTCTTCAACCATAGTTTAGGTTTATCATTGTGATTGTTGGCTCCTTTATTATTGGTATAATTAGATATATAATGATTATTATTATTGTCAGCATAGGGTTTATTGTCTTTGAACAATTTGATCTCTCCCCTCTTAACCAACACATCTTCAATTTTAATCCCATTCTCAATAATTTTTTCAAATGTAGGGGGACATTTAAGTCGGAGCCTATAGTTCATCTCCATATTTAAATTATTCATATATATTTCCATTTTCTCCTTTTCAAGGATACTTTGTGGATATCTTGCAAAAACTATCCTCCACCTTTGAAGGAACCCTAAAAAAGATTCACCATCTCTTTGTTTAGTGTCGCATAGGTTGAGCATGGTGATATCATTTTCGATGTTGTAAGAGTAATGGGTTACAAATTTAGAGGCTAATTCCTCAAAATTCTTTATCCCTTGCAGAAGTTTGGAGAACCATTCCATGGCTTGATCCCCTAAACTTCTTGGAAAAGGTCTCATTAGGTATGTGGTATCATGCATAAATTCTATGCTTAGAGTGCAAAACTCTCTCAAGTGATCATGTGGGTCTAATTTACCCGTGTATTTTTTGTACTTAGGAAAGACCACATTTATTGGAAAGGGTGCCATAACCAAGCTTTTGTCAAAAGGAAATGGGCACAAGGCCTCGATAGAGAATGGCTTAGGTTCAATAGCCTTTTTCATTAGATCAATCTATGCTTGGAACATTTTCAATTGTTTTGTCATAGCACTCATTGGATTGTCATCTTCTTGGTTCTTCTTAAGTTGGTCCACATCATAATCATGTGGAAGCTTTACCCCTGCTTGGGCTAGATTTACGAAAAATTTCTCCCTATCTCTATCTATTAGTTTATCCTTGACTTCAAGAAAGTCATTGTCTTGAGCCTCCCTATTAGATCTTTCTTCAAGTGTTTCCTTAGGCCCTTGATTTGTGTTATTGATATTGTCATTGTTTCCTCCATGATGATAATCGTGAAATGTGGAGTTTCTATCCATGGATTCAATTCTCTTTTCAAATAGATTTGGGAAACTATCCCCTTGGTTGTGATTATTGACAAAGCTTTAATATTCAAATTCAAGGACCTCTTTTGCAATGCAAGTGTCATCTTCTTGTAAAGATAATTTGAGTTTGTGAGAGCGTGTAGAAACCAGCATTCAACAAAGCTTGATTTTGAATTGTTTCCCCAATTTGGTAATTGTTTATTTTTATGAAGAGATTTTAAAATATAAGATGAATTTTTAAATGGATATCTATTACTTGTTGTATGTATTTTTCAAACAAAGCAATCACAAATACACTTGTTCTTTTTAACCCTCTACACAAAAAGTGTTTGAATTTTTTCAAGGATGTTATCACGGGTTTTTGCACAAAAAGATACTTCAAGCAAGCTACCTAGTTCACAATTTGGTTCGTAAGCATGGCTCTACAAGGTAGGCTTTACTAAGTTAACAGGGTATTTTAATCAAGATTAAGTTCAAAATGGACATTAAGTTTTCATCCTCCAAAATTAGGAGGCTTCCCACCACCGGTATGTCAGAGTTTTGTGCAATCCCGAAGGACTACTTGAGGAAGTTCAAAATCTTAATATCCTTTTGTCACACACCCCATTAAGAATACATGTATTTTATTTTAGAGTGGGTTGAATTTTTTCAAAAAATAAAATGTATCCCACTTTGGGTTGTCCCTCTCACTGGCCTTATTAAGGAAAATCTCAGGAGGCGAGCCCACTATAGATCTAGCATGTTCATATGAAAGCCAATAAATTGAAATAAAGAGATAGGTTTTGGAAGTTTGATTCACCAAAATGTGAAGAGCATATCCCTATCTATTTCTTAATTCCCAAAATACAATTAACAAGGTTCAATTACCAAACCCACTAACTAATGGGAATTGAGTATTTCTACTCTTTTCCACAAATAAGGGGTTGTTCAAATTTAGTGCTTGATTTACTTAGCCTTTCTTTTAATCAAGGAGTTTTGACATTTTTGGCATTTTGATCCATTTAGAAAGTGAAGAGCATAGGCCTAATATCAAATCCCTCAAACAATAATAGACTGCTTTAACTACTAGATTTTGAAAATGACAAGGCCACAATTTAAGCAAAAATTGACCAAGTTTTAGGCTTACCTTATTTCAAAGCTAGCTAAGGCTAGGGGCATTTTATATTGATTTTCCATTTTTATGCTCACCTAGTGGCGATCGTTCCATTCCAATCACTTCTCCTCCAACAAGTTAGTCAACACAACCAACCAAAAATGAAGAAAACAAGAATAATTTTGAATTTAAGCCTTATTTATCAAATTTTGACAAAAATTGATTAAGGCAAGTAAATCCAATTTAAGGATATGAACTTTGATTTGTATGCTTCTAAAACTTTTAGGTATTGTTCATATACCTCATTTTATTGCTGAGATTTCTCCAAAACCAGCTTGATGTGAGCAATATTCTCTTCCTTGATCGGTTTAGTCAAAGCTTTCCCTTTGCTGTTAAATCTGGTCTCTAGTTTTGTTTTGTTTTTATGACCAGTCATCCTACAGACATAGAAAAATCATTTTCCACAAGTCAAATTCTCTCAATTTTCAATTTAATTAAATGCGCTACATAATCTATTGAAAATGCTATTGAAATGTTTAAACGCATTGCAGATCAGATTAAAAGCGCTGCAGAAATATTTAAACGCACTGAAACTCCCTATAAAGGTGCAAAACTTTGTCATAGACGCACTATTTCAGACCTCAAAAGCGCTAGAGAAATGATTAAACACACTGGAGAAAGTATCAAACGCATTGTTTCATCTGCAAAACATAGAGTTAAACAAGGAAAATCCTAGAAACATGCAATTTTCCAAATTTTTGAAAGAATGAGGTCTAATGCCCCACAGTGGGTGCCATTTTGTATACTAGAAAAAGTACCTTCATAGGGTTAGTATTATCAATAAATTAAATAAAAACTAAATTACCACAAATAGCAATCTGATCAAGCAAAGAATTGACAATTAAGCACTCTATGGATCTCTATTTAGGTATGCTAATGCAAATCTCTCATCAAGCTTCCATTAGTGACAGTCCTAAAATAAGAATGATTGATAAACAAAGCTAAAAGCTCAATTCCAAATGAAAATACAACTAATTAGCTCTAAATTTGCCTTTTTAGCTCTAATTTGCAAGAGGTTTGATGCTATTCTTAGATTTGATGCCTTTCTTTTATAGATTTTGGTAAGGGTAGGGGGTGTAGTTGAGTTTGATCATGGTTGAGTTGGGGTCAAGTCCTTGGTTCCACCCTTTGGAGGCAGTTGAAATAGATTGTCCTCAAAGCTTGGGACAAGAAGACAAAATGAGTGGACAAGATGCTCTCACCTTATGTGTGATTGAGATTCATTTTAGGCTTGATCCATGTGAGCTCTATCCTTAAATCTTATTGGTTGAGGCTTTTTCCTCCCATGTGGTGCTGAGGAGAATTAGGATTTAATTAATTGAATTTACTTAATTTGTTTAGCCATGTGTACCCCTTAAATGGGTTGATTTGATTTAATTTGAACTATACAATTAATTAGATTAATTATATAATTTATTGATTAATCATGATTTATTAGGTTTAAATCGATTTAATGGATTTTGATTTTCAATTAAATTTGGATTAAGGTTCAATTTCAATTTATCTTTGATTTTAATTTGATTCTATTTAATTGCATTTAATTATATTGATTTTTACCTTGATTTCTCACTTAAATGATCTTGTCCAATTTTCAATGATTATAACATGCTCTAGCCAAATTCAAACAATATCTCATATGTGGAAAGTTCAATGTTAAAATAGATCATAATAGCTTAAGGTTCTTTATGAACCCAAAGGACCTTAACAACTACTAGCAAAAATGGGTAAGCATTATTCAAGCTTATGATTTCGACATCGAATTTGTTAGAGGAACTAATAATGTGATAGCATATGCTTTGTCTCGATGAGGCTACCTACACACCATATCCAACATCACAAGGGATTGGAAAAATGACATTACTGTGGAGTATGAAAAAGATTCTCAAGCCAATGAAATATTCAAAGGGAAATTACCAAATGGAGTACAAGGTAATAGATGAACTCATTTTGTATAAAGGAAGAATCTTTCTCACTTCTAATTCAAAATTGAAATGGAAAGTTATGAAGGAATACCATGATACCCCTCTAGCAAGTCATCCAGGGTACTACAAAACCTATAAACAGATAAGGGAAGAATTCCCATGGAAGGGTCTCAAAAAGGATGTGTTGAAATATGTTCATGAGTGTATGACTTGCCAAAAGAACAAAACCCCCTAGATGGTCTTCTACAACCATTACCCATTCCTAACAAAAAATGGGAGAGTATTTCAATGGATTTCATCATAGGTCTACCTAAGGTGCAACAAAAGGACTGCATTTATGTAGTGGTTGATCGCCTGACCAAATATGAACACTTCTTTGCAATAGCAACTGATTACAAGGCCCCACAGATAGCAGAAGTCTTTTCCAAAGAAATATTTTGACTGCATGGATTACCAAGGAACATAATTAGTGATAGAGACAGTCAGTTCCTAAGTCAATTCTAGCAAGAACTATTCCGATTAGCAAAAACAAATCTAACTCTTAGTACTTGCTATCATCCCCAAACAGATGGGCTGACAAAAATCATAAATAAATGGATAGAAGGCTATCTTTGGAATTATGTCACAAGCCAGTAGAACGCTTGGATCAAGTGGTTGCATTTGGGAGAACATTTCCATAATACTACCCATCACATGTCTATCAGTATGAGCCCCTTTAAAGCATTGTATGGATATGAGACCAATTCTTTTGGAAATTTGATATCTATGGATAGTAAAGTACCAAGAGCTAAAGATTTCATACAACACAATATGGATCTAATGAAAACTCTAAAGGACAATCTCCACCATGCTCAAAACCAACATTCGAAGTTGGAGATATCGACTTCCAAAGACTTCAACCTTAAAAAACAAATGCCAATCAAGACGAGAGGAGCAAAAAAATTAAAACCTAAATTCTATGGGCCATACAAAGTCCTGAAAAGAATAGGTGAAGTAGCCTATGAGATAGAGTTGCCTAAAAATAGTAAAATACGCAACATTTTTCACGTATCTAGGCTTAAGAAAGTATTGGGGCAACAAATCAACCCATGTGTCGAATTACCACCATTAGATGATGAAGGAAAGCTCATCTTGGAACCTCAAATGACCCTTGATCAACGTGAGAGGAGATTGAGGAATAGGACTATTTCATAATACTTGGTTAAATGAAAAAATCTACTAGAGGAAGATGCTACATGGGTAGGTGAGGAAATCACTTCTCATCTAAAATTATTTGAGGACAAGCAAATTAGGGAGGGGTGGACTATCACAAGCCGCCATTGATGTATGTACAAAGAATATTAATTTTTCAATGATGATTGTTAATCTATGATACCATATTGTCAAGAGAATAAGTAATATTAAATCAATATGTATTAACATCATTATAATTAAAATATATTAATGCATATTAATAGTAATGGTATTTAACTAAATTAAATTAATCAAAATATATTAATACATATCACTAATAATAATAATTAATTGATTTAAGGCATTGGTCTGTAGTGTAGCGGTTGCTGCTTCTCTTTGTAATAGCAAGATCTTGTGTTTGATTCCTGAAATGGAAGTTTAAATAAACTTAATATATAAAAAAATTAATTGATTTAACTTAACCAAATGATATTTAATTATCTCGATACATATATATTATAAATAATAATGTTATCAACTGGACTAATGTCAACAAACAATAGCTAAATCATTATTTGAGCCAACTATTAAGCACAAAGAATGGCGTCTTTGAAACGGCACCAGGAGTGGAATGCATCCGTCAGGAGCATATATACAGGCATGATTGGGAATCAAAAAGGGGAGGAATTCAAAAAAAATTGATAATTCATTCGTGCTAGATACGTATATAAGTGTATCACGTCAGAGAAGCGGATTACATACTCCAAACGTCCCAGCGGAAGAGAAAATACATAGAGACTTGCGCTTTGAAATATTACAATGTTAGAGGAAGTCAGAGATATCGAGTGGGCTTAATACATGGTCACTCCACCAACATCAATAGAACCCACTAAGGAAGCAACAAGAAGTTTAATAGACACCCGAATAGAGAGAGCATAAGTCAATATATGCCACGTACATATCAATGAGATAATAAATTAATATAATGAAAGGAATTAGCCGAGTGACTATGATTAAAGGATATGATATAAAATAAGTTATATTAACATAATAAATATAAGGATCAGTAAAATTAATGCAATTTCTTGTTAATCTATTATTTACTAAACAATATAATGATGATACAAACAAGTAATGTTAAGAAGTTAATTAGATTCTATCATCACAGACTTAATTCAGTATTCTTGAATAAATTCACTCCATCGTAGTTTGGAAAGAAGAGAAGATCTTGAGCTTAAATTTATTAAGACCATAAACTCTACTACATCTCACTAATAGTCATTTATGATTCAATATAATGTGAAGAGGAAGGCATCATTAGCGAAGGAAAGTAACCAATAAAGGTTTCCTTGTTCAACTCTGAGATTACCTATCCATGTGAAGAGGAAGGCATCATTAGGGAAGGAAAGTAACCAATGAAGGATTCCTTGTCCCACTCTAAGATGGCAAGCTACTCCAAGCAATATTTCATTGTTGGCGATTCTTTTGGGATTTCGTAACCAGTTAGTAGTAACATTACTTGGCATCTACAATGAGGGATATTTGAGTGGTATTCATCTCTCAAACATCAACAACTAGCCTATGATTTTAATTAATTACAATAAATAAAAGACGATTTAATTTGATAAGATCACTAAGGCAATGTAAAAAAGAGGCATTACACTCTTGGCTAGAAAATCAGATTGCATGAAATTAGAGATCCCAATTAGGAATAATGATATAATCATCACATAAGAATTAAGAATTATATCTGAAACAAGTAGAGTACATTTCAGTTATATCTTATTGATATACCTATCAAACTCGCCAATTAAGGTTTATACAATTGATATTGATTCGTCATAGTAATCACCACTATTACACCAAGATTATGAACAAATCTAACCCTCACAGATTATCAAAAGAATTGACATTGTATTTTGCCACACTCTAATTGATCTCGAGTATAAGATTAACAAAAATAATTTTCTCTTAATAAAATTAGTCCCAAAACCCATAGGATCAAACTTGGGACATTACAAATGGTATCAAAGCATGTTCATGCCATCCTGTGAATGATAGTGAATGCAAACTTGTCATTGGAGAGAAAACACAACTATGAAGGGCCAAAAAGGAAGACATGGCACTTATATTTTAAGAGATATGCAATTAGTATTGTCATAGCCATGTTGTAGTAGCAAACAAAGATAAGCTCTCTTTTCAAAATTATGCATAGTATTATTAAATTGAATATTAAAATAAATTTCATTATTTTAGATAAGTTTATATGCAGGTATTACTCTAAGTGGAAATTAACATAACGAATAGCATGTCAAAGAACATAGGATAGGAGGTTTATGGAGGGAGAGGCAGAGAAATTCGGTCACATTAAGGTGGAGAGTCCCGAAACGGGTAAGAACCATGAGGGAGCCTCTTGTAGATAGTTTCACATGCCCTTGGCACAAAATTCCACCATCCTATGTTCGATCCAGCAATGGGGAAAGAGTTTCAATTAAGGGAGAATCGCTAGGGCACCCTATTATAGTAGTGCACCGCTATGAGGAGTGCATCACTATGAGGACACCCTATCACTCTTCAATTAAGGTAGAACTGCTAGGGCACCCTATTGCAAGTACCTTCTCAACTGAGTCTGCAATTAAAGGAGAATCATTAGGGCACCCTATTGCAATAATAGTTAAGGACGAATCACTGTGAGGGCTGATGGAATCTTAATTTTTACAAATTAGGATCTCCATTTGAATACCTTTTCTAATCTTCTTATCATATGTTTAGTATTATATTTTTATATTTCTTGCACATTAACACAATATCCAGTAATCCCTGCAAATTGTCAGTTGGATAGGTCTCTTTTCACATCCTCGAGTCAAATTTTCATAACAAGTAGACATTAGGATTTCTGCAAACCATTTATAAGACAATCATCATCCCCCTTAAAGCTTAATATTTTATTATGCCTAATTTAGACTATGATTTCATTTTGCAGATTACAACAGTAGAAAGCTATATATTATTATCTCAAATTGATCCTTGCCATGAGTCGTAATTGATGTATGTACAAATATGTTAATATAACATGCTTGTTTAATCATAGTGAATAACATTTTAAATATATTGATTAATATAACAATAATTAATAAATTAATAGTTAATATATGAAATTAATTAATGATGTATTAATAATTAAAATTATTAATCGATATCAATAACTGAGCCATATTAGTATTAATATATAATTAATATAAATTCATATTAATCTTTAAAAGAAATATATATAATGTAGGTAACTAATAATAATGATAATTTGATATTTAATAGTTATCAATATAAAATTAATGTAATTAATAATACTAATATATCATCATTACCCATAATAATATTAATTAAACTTAGCTGCCATGTATTATCGATTTATATCATATCAGTAATGAGTCGACGATAATGAGAAGTCGATGTTATATTAATTGCCTTCGTTAAAACTGATACGTCGACAGTATATGTACGTGACCTTCAAACTCCATCAACATATAAATATGGGTGAGATTAATGACACGGAAAGGAGGGAGGGAGTAGGACGGCAGAGAGGCATCAAACACTCTTATTCCAATATCCATATTTGATGGCTGGAATGGAAGAACAACCTTCTTAGGCATTGGACACATACTCAAACATTGACTGAAGGCTAAGTCAGCAAATTGAGGAAAAAGAATATAATAAAAATAAAATATTGATCTGTAGAGTATTATATATGAATGATGTTAGCAATAAATGACAATATTACCATCGGTTATAATAGTAAGATTATAAATATGTAAATATATATATATATATATATATATATATATATTATAGAATTAAATATGTAATAGTAATAAAATCAGACAAGAGATTAAATATTATGATAAATATATTTATAATATAAATATATAAATAAATATATATAAAATGGAGGTGATTGATGATAGATATTAAGAAAGATATATAATATATACATTAAGAAATATAGATATACTAATTATATGTAGAATAATAACAATCAGAAATATATAAATGTATTATTGTAAGAGATTGTATATTCATATATATAAGCATGTTAAAAATAATGCAATTAGAATTATATATATGTAAATTATATTTCATATTCAAATATATACACATATTGATAATACATGAGATATTAATATATATAGTCTATTCTTAATCCCTTGTTATAGCCTCGGGAGTTTATAGTTGGTGTTGTATGGAGAATGGTGGAGTAAATCCACAAGAGGATAGGGGAATCCCAAGACAGGATAGGGACGAGGTCCCAAAAGCCTTGAGGGAACCTATTATAAATTGGTGTCAAGCGCCCTATGACAATTAAATGCACGCTCTCCTTAGGGTTGACTTTAGGAGGGAGGTAAGGAATTAGAGCATAAGCATTTATTGTGAATTAGAGATTAATCTTAATATAATTTAATTTATATGCATAATGGCGTATGATGATTATTGGGAATTGGCATCCTCCTAGCATGAAACATTACAAATTGTCATTCCTAAACATAAACCAAACCCTAATAAGGAATTTTAGAACAAGTCAAGTAAGGGTCTAAAAAAGGGATCATTACAAGTGGTATCAGAGCATAATCTTGCATCCTGCAGAAATTTAGTTCCTGCAAACCCATCAAAGAACAAAAGGAAGTGTTGTCATGGCAGAACAAATGACCAATCAACTTAGAAATATCATGGAACAATACAAACAAAGATGATATATTAATGTTAAACTGATATGTCCAGTATAGATCAGGTGAACTCAACTCTTTCATCCCACTAAAGCATCTTGTGAGTAAGAAGGTTGTGGAAGGTAGAGGCGGAGTAATTTCGGGCACACGATGGTTATACCAACATTAGGGTTAGGCCTTGAAGGAAACCACTTGTAGTCAGTTTCATGCGACCTAGGCCTTGTAACTCTTCTACTCTCGATGGCCTTAGAGAGAGAGAAAGAAGGATTCCTCCATGATCTATATGGGAGATATTTTGATATTCATACAAATTATGTTGTTTACTTACTCTATGGTCAGTTTACATCTCTTTAATTCTTTTTCATAATGGATGAATAATATAGGATGTAATGCTTAAAAGAACAACCCTTAAAATGAAATTTCCTAATTGGCACCGTTTGAGGAAATGGGGCAGTGCTAGGGGACAAGGGTCATCACAATTGGTATCAAGATATATTGATGAGAGTTGTGTGTGTGTGTGTGTGTGTGTGTGTGTGCAGAGGAAGATAAAAATAAGTTGTTTTCCTGTATTGAATAGAAATCTAAATGGAAGTGTTAAACTGATACGTCTGGTATGGATTTTACGAACTCGTCTCTTTAATCCCACTAAGGCATCTCTGAGTGAGAAGGTTGTGGAAGGTAATTTCGGGCACATGATGGTTATCCCAACACTGGGGTTAGGCCTTGAGGGGAACTACTTGTAGCCTGTTTCACGTGACCTAGGCCCTGTAACTCTTCCACTCTTGATGGCATTAGAGAGAGAGAGAGAGAAGGATTCCTCCATGATCCATACAAGAGATATGTTGGCATTCATATAAAATATTTTGTTTTACTTGTACCATTGTTGGATAAGAAGAGTCCCTAATCCAATCAATCTTTCCCTAATTGATGAAATAGGACAATATTAGGGAAAAGGGCCATAATAATTGATACTAAATCATGATCAATTATGAAAGACGTGTTTAGCACGTGTGTTTTTCTAATCAATAAGAATGAATCTAATAAGATGTATTATGTGTATATGTTGTGTGTGCTTCGTGTCTTCATGCATCAATGTGTTTACTTCGTGTCTTCATGCATTAGTGTGTATGCTTTGTGTCTTCACATATTCATGAATATATTTCGAATATGTATGGATATATTGTGAATTGAAAAGAACAATAAGAGAGAGGTGAAATTATTATACAAATCAATTTGGCACCATTATGGGATTAGTTTATCAAATCATTTCTCTAGAAGATGAGAAGAAACTTGACCTAAGTGCATATTCGACTAGTAAATCATAAAAAGAAAAATGATATATTTGCTTGAGGACAAGCAAATTTGGGAGGGTCGGACTGTCATGAGTCGTAATTGATGTATGTACAAATATGTTAATATATACATGCTTGTTTAATCATAGTGAATAACATCTTAAATATATTGACTAATATAATAATAATTAATAAATTAATAGTTAATCTATGAAATTAATTAATGATGTATTAATAATCAAAATTATTAATTGATATCAATAACTAAGCCATAATAGTATTGATATATAATTTATATAAATTTATATTAATCTTAATAATATCTATAATGAATGCAACTAATAGTCTATAATGAATGTAACATACCAATTTTTGTGGGAGAAAGAAAAAATCATTCAAATCAATTTAAAAATAAAAATAGAAAATATATTTAGAATCTAGACAGAAAATCGTAAAAGACTCTAATTTACTTCATCTTCTAATTTCAAATGATTTAACGAAAATAGGCATCTGAATCTGAAAGTTTTTTTTCCAAAATCTAGAGTTCAGTGTCCGTTTAGGCAAAAAAGTGTAACCCACTATTGTGGATCCACCCACCTTTTTATCAGCATCACTCTATGTAGAAATCACATGAATCAGTATAATTGAAGCTGAGTATCAAAGCCTAAAAAACTCTCCACATGCGATCACAAGTGTTGGAAGTATTTATAGAGTTATTATTAATGAAATGAAATCATATCACTGCGTTCGATAATTATCATTATTTCTAAGGAGCTACTATGATTTACGATCCATGTCATGCTTTAGAAAGTTTTAAAATATAAATGACTGGAAGCGACAATTATAGAGTTGTCAACAAACTCAATTATCATTGTATGTAAAGTGTATGCTATGTAATTATAATGGTGATGATTAGTTATTTGTCTAGAAAGGTCGCATCGTTTGAAAGATTATTACGTGACCTTATGTGCACATATAAATGAAAGGTCATTGATATCCAAGAGAGGACATAATATATTTTAGAGGTAGAGATTGGATGTTGTGATTTAATACGTAGATGAGAGCTATATAGACACCAATACAAATAGATGTATTAATTCTTCATGAGCGATAGAATCAGTTGTTCTTGTTCCTTGGGAATGTATAGATAAAATGAAGGCAAGATTTATCCTTTGTGGTCACTAAAGAAATTGGTGGATTGTTTTAAATCCGGCGTGTATAACAGATTTATTCATTGCATTTAGTGTTCGATAATCAAGGACTGTGAGAGAGATAAGTATACTCCTCCATCTTTGTTTGATTGGTCTTCCTTCCAAAGATGTTAAAATCCATTTTGACTAGCATTGAATTGCATATATGATTAAGTTTTATACATTCTGAAAATTGGAGCAGTCGATAATATTGGAATATATATTGTCCCATAAAGTCTTATGTAAAAATATGCATCGTAATAGACTTTATTTCCTAGATAAATAAGGCACTGATCTTCAAAGTCATTAGAAGATTATCATTTGTTTTGTGGTTAGAAGTAGTGATTCATATCTATAATTCTTCATCACATGTATGAATTCAGTTATCTCATTTTTTGATTTCTAAACATCAATATTTCAGGTGATTTTATCTAAAGCATTCATATTTTGAAGTTATCATTAAAGTTTTGAAGTAAACATATTTTCAGTACTTTCACATATTTTGTTTTAAGTGGTGCATATTTAAGGCTCCTTGTATCCTAGCCATTTGGAGAACTTTATTGCATCTGTGATTGAATAATTTTCTATAGAAGGCCTAAGGACAAATATGTTGTCTTAGGAATAGTCATACCCACCTTGGTCCTGCAGAGCCAGAAGTGCAAGAGACAAAAGTCAATTTGATCTAGTCTTGTCAATTTGGCCATAATCGGTTTGATATCCCAACATTGAATTGGCAAGATTCATAGGATTCCAATCTGTGGTTTTGGGAACCAACAGATTGGGGACTCTGCTAGGGAAAATTGCAATTAAACTTTGAAAGTTTTTGTTTTTAGACCATCATAGAGATTCATTTAATTAAAACATTTTGGTGAGTTTCATAATTCAGATTTTGTTTAGAATTAATATTTTAAATTTAGCATTTAATCTTTTCTCCTTCATTGAAACATTTAAATAGTTGATACAATTTCAAATTTTGAAAATTTCTAATTTTTAGCATAAAGAAGTGGATATATTAGTGATGTTGTTAAAAGTTTTTAACTTGATGTAAAAGAGATTCTGATTTCTATTAAAAGTTCTGATTTTTCAAATTTATATATATATTTAGAAGAATTTTTATTTCAAGTCAGAATTTTGTGGCATATACTCTGCCGAGGAAGAACCTAGATATATTTTTCTCCCTTGAAGAGGGTGGCGACTCTATCATAAGTGTATTGTTCATGAATGATCAGTTAATTTGTATAAAGAGAGAAAAGAGAACTAGAAATCTATCTTTGAAATATATGTGAGGAAGGAGATCAGTGAATCGGAGACAAGATAATTTCACACAATTGAACTTTGAAAGGAAACAAAGAAAAAACAAAAGTGAAGAACCAAACATGATTTATTCAAAGCATAGAAGCTTCCAGGAAAGGACTAATAGGCATAATAATTATAGTAAAGGAACCACTTCAAATTATAATACTTTTGAAGGAGAGGATAAGATTTTTAATTCATTCTCCCAAATCTCAGAAGCTGATCAGGAACCTCAATGTGAAATGACATAGATAGAAGAAGATGATGAGGAAATGCAACAATGGGATGAAATTTTTAGGAAAATGGCCGATGTCTCACATCATGATGATAAAATGGCAAAAATATTTAGAAGACAACCTGACCATATCCTAGAAAAAATAGGAATATCAAGAGGACAAATTACATCTCCACAAGAAAAGACAAATAATGGGGAAAAGAAAAAGAAAGAAAATTGGAGGGAAGAAAGAAGGAAGTATGATCAAGAGGAAGCAAACAAAACACCTAAGTATAATCCTCCTCACAGAAAGAATTTAGACCCTCTTTTTGCCACTACTCATATAAACCCTTTATTTGATCATGTGGATGGAAGGAACGAAAGAACTAATCAAAATGAAAGCTTTGGGAGATGCTATGGTGAGGGTTAGCATGCTAGAAATCCAAGACAGAAAAATAGAGGTATTCCACAAAATGGTGGTTCTCCTCATAATACACACATGAGCCATCCTTGTGGTAGGAATCAAATTAATAGAGGCATGACAAATATTAATCATCATAACCAAGGTCATGGAGTGCATAATCAAGGAGCAAGAAATCATATCATGAGGCAGCCCATGATTATTGAAAGATATAGACAATTGGACTTTGATGGGATAAGGGGATACCCAAATCCAATTTCCAATGAATTAAGGATTGTTATCCCAAAATTTTCTGGTAATAAGACTAATTCTGTTGAACAACATGTCATCAATCTGAAGAGTACTATTGAATAAATGGATGAGGATCATGAAGACGTCTTCATGAATATTTTTGTTCAATCCTTAACACATGATGTGGTTGAGTGGTATAGAAATCTTCCTGATAGGTCCATAACTGGGTGGCGTGATTTTGTTGATCAATTTATAGAACAATTTGGAGATCATAATGATACCTCATTTTCTTCACATGAGTTGACAAGTATAAAGAAGAATGTGAATGAATTGGTTTCAGAATTCAACAAGAGATTCAATAAGGTATTGAATAGAATCCCAAGAGAAATTAAACCAGTTGATTCTTTTTTAATTGATTTTTATCTCAGTGCATTTGATAGCAAGACACATTATGAGATAAGATCTCATAGACCTAGTTCTCTACAACAAGCTTTTAAGATAGCCATGACAATAGAAAATGATAGAAAAGCAGCCGACAGGGTGAACAAAAGGGATGATGTAAAGCTTTACAATCCTAAAGCCCCAAAGAGAGATGAAATGAAAGAGATTATGGATATGCTAAAAGACATGAAAGTGAATCAAAGCAGAAATGAAAGGACATCTTTTCAAAGAAATGATAGACCAAGATTGCATGATATGCCCTATCATACTAATTGGAAAGATGGAAAACCGGAGAAGCTTATTTACACCAAGGACACTCCTGATCCTCTGAGGAAAGTCAATCACATGATCGAAGATGAGCGATGGTGTGAAATCTGTAGATTACCTCATGCAGCCAATCATTGTGTTGTTTCACAATCAATTTTAGAAGCAGAAAATCAAGAGATAGGAGATCAATCCACCATAAATACTTTGTCAACTGAGCCATTTTGGGGTAGGGATGATGAGGACTATTCTGACAAAGAGAATATTTTAGATTCATATTCAAAAAATATGGATCAACAACATCATGTGCAACAAGTATTTTCAGATGAAGAAGAAATGACCACTTTAAGAAGGTTGACCTACGAAGAAAGGAGAGCATATACAATTGCAGCTATTGAGCAAGCCAAACTCACATATCAGTGAAGAAACAAGACCACGAATACAAACCAGGTTAATCCTTCTGGTGGGTAAAAGCACAAAGTTTTGTCACGTTTCAGGACAACTTATCAGCATAGCTAAATTTGAGTATTTCTAACTAAAATTATTTTTTGTCAAACATATGGTCTAGCTAGATTCATTCTAGCTAAGTTAGATAAGTTCTTCACCTTTTCCAATTGGAAATATCTATTAAATGCATGTTTTATAACAATTAATAAAGAAATAAAATTACTTCAGAAAAGCGATGTTTCAATAACTCTTACTCTTTTTAATGATATTTTTTTACAAATATAAAAATACCTTTTTTTAGAGCACAGAGTCAAGATTATCATCATATAATTTTTGTAATATTTTAATTAGATTTAATATATTATAATTTTAAAATACTGCAAGTAGGTATTTTAACATTCAAGAACACGATGCTTCAAAAATAGAAAAAAATAGTAAAGCTTATCAAAAAAATTGAAAATTTATATTTAACACTAGAGGAGAGAGTTATCTTCAAGAGTTTGTAATTTATTTTATGAATGGTGTAGATTTGATAGGGGAAATTTGACACGAGATGAAAATTGTCGATTTCAGGTATGTTCGACTTTGAGTACTTATATTAGAGAAAATATACATTGAAAATTAATTTTTCTTCTTTTTTGCACTAGCTATACATTTTATCTATGACATATTTTGAAATCAAAGGAAAAAAAGATTATTTGCATATACTTTTTTGTTGCGAACAAGACCCTCATTTTTCAGCATTTTTCAGCAAGTAAAAAATGGATTTCAAAAATTTAAAAACTATGTGAATTCTTGTTTAAAAAAAATTAAAAAAATTATAGGCATAAACTTCATCCACTTTTACACTTTTCATTAGTTTACATCATCTCCAAATTTTAAACATAAATGCCATTTTTATGTCGTTAAAGTTAAAAAAATTGTGTTGTTGACCTTTTCCTTTATAAAAGTGTGACACAACTTTTTACTTTTACCCTAGTATATTTGCCAAGGTTCCGCAACATGAAAAGGCTGAAATGGATACCTCAAGAAGAGTTAACAACCAAGGCAAACAGATAGACACATTGCAGCCTTCGAAGTTATCCAAGTCGTCAAATAAGCAAAGCTCTGGTAAGAAAGTCTCTAGATGTCATTCTTTTATGAATCATGCATTATCTCAGGTAAAGATTTATGTCCCACTAATGGAAATAATGAAATTCCCTGATTACAGGAAGGAGATTGTGAAGATTTTATCTAGTATAGAAGATTTAAAAGATGAAAGTGATAAAAAGGATAATGATGAACCACCAATTGTATATTTAGGAACTATATTGAATAAAAATCCTAATCAATTCGATCCCTTTCATTTAACTTTGTTGATTAATAATAAGATGGTTAGAAATTGCATGATTGATTTAGGAGCAACAGTTAATATTATGTCTGCATATGTATCTAGTTGAGGCAGAAGTGATTGCATATGTACCGAATGTTGCAGTTAAAGACATTTTCAAACAGTCAGAGACTACTGGAAGGAGATGCAGGTGGATAAATCAGATACGGGAGTTCAACATTGATGTTCAAATCACAAAGTTGGTAAGAGGATGAGGCTTAGCCAAACTTATGGCGGAATCAAATCTGGAAGTAGCACAGGTAAATCAGGTTAATCTGGAGCACACTAAAGTTAGTATTGAAAGGCCCCCTTGGTACAGTGATATAATTTACTATTTGAAACATATGAAGTGTAGTGATAGCTTGAATGATAACCAAAACAAAACTATTAAACTTCAAACTGTGAAATATGTTTTAATTCAAGGTGATTTGTATTGGAGGAACAAAGACGGTGTTTTACTTTTTTCTTTAGATATGTATCAAGCGAAAACTGTTCTTAAGGAAATGCATGAAGGATCTTGTGGTGGTCACTTCTCAGCCAAAACAACAGCTCATAAGATCTTACATGCAGGATACTATTGGCCACAACTTTTTAAGGATTGTCATGCATATGTGAGAAAATGTGAAGCGTGTCAAAAGTTTTCTGGGAAGCTGAAATATGATGGTGCCCTTCCCCTCAGGACGTTGCAAATAGAAGAACCTTTTCAAATGTGGGGAACTAATTTTATTGGGGAAATCAGTGATAGGTCAAGTGGGGGACATAGTTGGATCTTGGTAGCTACTAACTACTTCACCAAATGAGTAGAATCCATACCTACCAGGAAATCCACAAGCAAGGTGGTGACTAAATTCTTAATAAAAAATATTATAACTAAGTTTGGAGTCCCTAAAAATATTATTGCAGACAACAGTATGTGCTTCAGATCAAAAGAGTTTTCTAATTTTTGTGAAAAATATGGCATAATTGTGTCCTATTCATCTCCTTATAATCTCCAAGGAAATTGACAAGTTGAATCCAACAACAAGAATATTTTAAAAATTATCAGAAGGATGTTAGATAATAAAAAGCATGCTTGAGATTCTAAATTAAATTTAGCCTTATGGGCTAACAGGATCACAGTGAAGAAATCTACTGGTTTCTCCCCTTTCAACTTGGTATATGGCAAGGAAGCAAGGTTGCCTTTAAACAACTTTATTCCGGTTTATAAATTCATCACTGAAAAATAGTTAGAGGATATTGATTTCATGAAAGAGAGGTTAAATGCACTAGTTGAGCTTGAGGAGATCAGAAGATTCGCTCAAGAACAAAATATCATCAAGAAAAAGCAAATCAAATTTATCTATGACAAAAGGGCTCAAAACAATTTTTTTAAGATAAGTGATTGGGTTTTAAAATGAAACGTCAAAAATCAAGATAAGGTAAACATGGTAAATTTGAAGCTTTATGGTTAGGTCCATTCATTGTTTCGGGAAAGAAAAGAGAACATTCTTATTTTTTGCAGGATACAGATGGTCAAATGCAAAAATTTTCAAATCATGGGCAATATTTAAAGTCATTTTTCTCATAAAGATACTCAGGGAGTTTTCTTTCCCTTTTGTTGTTTCTTTACATACTTTTGATATTTTGGATATGATTACATGAATTAATTTTTAGTTTTGTTTATTCTTTTTGTGGGTATGCTTCATCCAAAAACATCTAAGATACTCACTATACACACAAGGGGCATATGTCCCCAGCAAGAGCCACTGATGGAATCCTAATTTTTACAAATTAAGATCTCCATTTGAATACCTTTTCTAATCTTCTTATCATATGTTTAATATTATATTTTTATATTTCTTGCACATTAACACAATATCCAGTAATCCCTGCAAATTATCAGTTGGATAGGTCCTCTTTTCATATCCTCGAATCAAATTTTCATAACAAGTAGACATTTGGATTTGTGCAAACTATATATAAGACAATCATCATCTCCCTTAAAGCTTAATATTTTATTATGCCTAATTTAGACTATAATTTCATTTTGTAGATTATAACAGTAGAAAATTATATATTATTATCTTCTGCATACGAAGAAGTATGTGACCCCACTGCACAAAAATCAGGAGATCATCTAAAAGTGACAGAGAATATTGAGTTTTCAATACAGGAACGTTGTGTGATCCAGGGGTAATTTATTGTCAAGATCCCTACTGAACATGTGAAATCTGGAAATGATAAAAGAGTTTTCATCATATTCATATCAGAATCATCCGACTGTATTCAGTGATAGCATTGATTGGGCATGTGAACGATGATGTCAAACTAGGCATGATTTGTGTTGGGTGTATATGGCCATAAACAAGATAAGGCTATCAAACTTTATAGAGTAAATATGTGATCTCTGTCACGTGAATTAAAAGGACTCAAAGCAGCCCGCATACAAAGAATAATATAATCATTTTTTAGGGCAGAATATACAATAGAAGACGGAATGACTGGACCAGCGTATGTGTATGTGACTGTTTTGAAAATATGAGCATCTCAACTTTTTATCAGCACCACTCTATGCGGAAATCACAGGAATCTGTATAATTGAAGCCGAAGATTGAAGCCTACAAAACTCTCCACATGCAATCACGGGTGTTGGAATTATTTATTGAGTTATTATTAACGAAATGAAATCATATCGTGGCGTTCGATAAATATCATTATTTCTAAGGAGCTACTGCGATTTACGATCCACGTCATGCTTTAGAAAGTTTTAAAATATAAATGATTAGAAGCAACAATTATAGAGCTGTCGATAAACTAATTTTCACCGTATGCAAAGTGTATGCTATGTAATTATAACGGTGATGATTAGTTATTTGTCTAGAAAGGTCGCACCGTTTGAAATATTATTATGTGACCTTATGTGCACATATAAATGAAAGGTCGCTGATATCCTAGAGAGGACATAATATATTTCAGAGGAGACAATTGGATGCTGTGATTTAAAACGTAGATGAGAACTATATAGACACCAATACAAACAGATGTATTAATTCTTCATGAGCGATAGAATCAGTTGTTCTTGTTCACGGGGAACGTATAGATAAAATGGAGGCAAGATTTATCCTTTGTGGTCACTAAAGAAATTGGTGGATTGTTCTAAATCCGGCATGTATAACAGATTTATTCATTGCATTTAGTGTTTGATAATCAAGGAGTGTGAGAGAGATAGGTATACTCCTCCATCTTTGTTTGATTGGTCTTCCTTCCAAAGAAGTTAAAATCCATTCTGACTAGCATTGAATTGCAGATGTG
The DNA here is from genome assembly GCA_027943335.1 of Chamaecyparis obtusa. Classification (NCBI taxonomy): domain Eukaryota; kingdom Viridiplantae; phylum Streptophyta; class Pinopsida; order Cupressales; family Cupressaceae; genus Chamaecyparis; species Chamaecyparis obtusa. The sequence continues at coordinate 339,124 of BSBK01000811.1, read as the reverse complement.
ATTAAGTTTTATACATTCTGAAAAATATGAGCAGTCGATAATATTGGAATATATCGTCCCATAAAGTCGTATGTAAAAATCTGCATCGTAATAGACTCTAATTCCCAGATAAATAAGCCACTGATCTTCAAAGTCATTAGAAGATTATCATTTGTTTTGTGGTTTGAAGTAGTGATTCATATCTATAATTCTTCGTCACGCGTATGAATTCAGTTATCTCATAATCTCTATATAAATTTTCTGATTTCTGAACATCAATATTTCAGTTGATTTTATCTAAAGCATTCATATTTTGAAGTTATCATTAAACTTTTGAAGTAAACATATTTTCAGTACTTTCACATATTTTGTTTTAAGTGGTGCAAATTTAAGGCTCCCTGTATCCTAGCCATTTGGAGAACTTTATTGCATCTGTGATTGAATAATCTGCTATAAAAGGCCTAAGGTCAAAGATGTTGTCTTAGGAATAGGCATACCCACCTTGGTCCTGCAGGGCCAGAAGTGCAGAAGACAAAGGTCAATTCGATCTACTCTTGTCAAGCTGGCCATAATCAATTTGATATCCCAACATTGAATTGGCAAAATTCATAGGATTCCAATCTGTGGTTTTGGGAACCAACAAGGGCACCCTATTGCTCTACAATTAAGGGAGAACTACTAGGGCACACTATTCCAAGTACCTTTCCAACCAAGTCTGCAATCAAGGGAGAATCACTAGGACACCCTATTGCAATAGTAGTTAAGAGAGAACCGCTATGAGGGCATCCTACTACTCTGCGATAAGGGGAGAACTACTAAGGCACCCTATTGTAGTACTAGTTAAGGGAGAGTCTCTAAGGGCACCCTTTCGCAAGAATCTTTTGATTTCTGAGACAAATGACATGACACATGGGTTAGGGAGCAAGACAAACATCCTACTAAGTAAACCCCCTCACGTGGATGTCTAAGACCTGTCAGTGAGGCCAAGGGGGCCAAAGCCTTGCTCTTGGGCTTAGTATGAGATGACCTTGATCAAACTTATCATGACTCGATCTCTATGAAACAAATTTTTTTATAGAGTAATAATAGTATGAATCATATTTTTAAAAAAATTATATGTTATCTTGTGTTCACTTGGTTGGAGAGTTTATAGCCAAGAACATAGTGAAGAGGTAAAATTTGTAAAAACATCTCCCTAAGCTTGGCTTATTTTAGATAAACAAAGCATTTACCATGTGTATCCTTCATGTATGCTTCGTGTCTTCATGTGTATACTTCATATATGCTATGTGTCTTCATGTGTCTACTTCGTGTCTTCATGCATCCGATTATATACTTCTTGTATGTTATAAGTTGTAATACATTCATGTGCATGCTTTGTGTTTCCAAGTGTATGTCTTATGTGTAGGTATACTAAAATAAGAGAATAATTAGAGTGAACCCAAGATCTGGATTTATTGATCAATATAAAGGTTTCCCAAAAGAAGCCACTCACATTCATTTGGCATCGCTTGAGGACATGCAATTTCAAAAAGGGTGGACAATGATGTTCCCGTTTTCAAAGAGGATTTAATAGTAAATAACAATTAGACGATAAAATTTTATTAAATAAAGAATAATAATAAAAGGAAAATTAATAAATAAAAACAAGATAATATAATCTTATATTATTGCAATGATGATATAATATAGTATTGATATAATAATATAATATATTATAAAAATTATAAATAATCAATAATAAATAATAAATTGTAATATATGAATTAATAATATTTAAACATAAAACCCATCAAAATAAAAATAATATTTAAACATAAAGAAATAAAAAATAACAATATAAGTATATCATTTGGTTCACTCTGCTATGCAAAGAATCTCTCATAAGCTGAACCACATTAAAAGAGAAATCAAAGTACGGTCTAAATCCTCTTTTGGCAATATCTTTAAACAAAAGTTGTAAATTGAAGCTAAGCTCTCTAATTTTCAAAACTCGATGACTAACGGGGACCTCTCCAATAGCCTCGATGAGCAGGAGGAAGTGTGGTGGAAAAAATGGAAAGACAATCTAAGTAAGGAGGAAATATATTGGAAACAGGGGTCTAGAATTGCTTGGTTAAAAGAGGGGCACCACAACACCTCCTATTTCCATAGAACTGCTAGCACTCACAAAAAAAAGAAATACTATTACCTCCCTTCTCAAAGAGGATAATCAGCTAATTACAGATGATGGTAAAATTGGTGAGTTGGCGGCTAATTTCTTTGGGCAGACCTTTGTTGAGCAGGGGATCACCAACCTTGTCATCTAGGAGAACTTACTAGATCACCTCCCTACTGTAGTGAATGAAATTGACAAAAACCTCTTGTTGGCTCCTATTACTGATGATGAGGTTAAATCGGCTATCTTTGCTATGAACGCCTACAAAGCCCCTGGGCCAAATGGTTTCCCTCTGGCTTTCTTTCAGGAATTTTGGGACATTGTTAGTTATGATGTGACTAGAGCTACTCAGGACCTTTTTGGTACTGACAAAATATTGAAGAAGTTGACAACACCTACATTGCCCTTGTCCCTAAAGTCTCTAAACCAAAATCCATTATTGACTTCAGATTGATAAGTCTTTGCAATACCATCTATAAGATCTTCTCTAAGGTGTTGGTTAATAGACTAAAGCCTCTACTGGACAAATGTATTAGTGGTAGTCAGAAGGGTTTTGTTCATGGAAGGTAGATCCTTGGTGCTGCTATTGCCACCCATTAATAATTCACTACATGGACAAAAGTCGCACTCAAGGTATGGCCCTCAAACTGGATATTGAAGAAGAATCCATTCATGATGACACTTGTGTTAAAATAGATATCAGTGATGCGGAAGAAGACCTCAGTGTAGAAGTACTCTCAAATTTATTAGACATTGAATATCAATAACATCTTCAGAAAGGTGGTCCTGATTTTTTCTCAATCTGCCAAAATAAACAGATTAATGAACTAGTGCATATTTAGGATGGATTTGATGAAGCAGATGAATATCCACAAGAAAATAATACATCAAAGGAATACAGACACGGTGATAAATATAGCAGGGAAGGTATGCATGGAGATGATTTTGAATTTTTTTCAAATATACAATATATAATGAAGCTCCAGAGGAATATGAAGAAATGTTTCCCAAATGTTAAGTCCAGTTATCCTACAGTCCCAAAAAATTTCAAATGTATAAATCAAATCCTTCAATTAAACTTAACAAGCTCAGTAACACTTGACTATGTTTTTTTTATTCATTTACCAAACAACAATAATTATCTAGTATATATCAATCAAACTAGTAATTGTAATGTGTAAAGAAAATTAACATATCATCACATCCATACACATATAATACTTGAATTTTAATGTGGAAACCCTGTTAGGGAAAAAACCACCTAGAACAGGCACCCAAAATAATTTCTCTTTTGAAGTGAGCTCAGCTAAGAGCCAACCCTATTAAAGGTTACAAAACACACTATAAGGTGTGACTTTGTTAGAGGATTTATCACTAACAGTTCTGTGTGACCATATATTCACTATGGAGTCAACAAGAAAACATACATTCATTGAATGTCATAAAGAAATAATAAAGACTGTTAAGTCTCACTCGATTAAGAGATTTTGTATGTATCAATGGTTAGAATGCAATAGTAAATTATCTGATTCAAATACAACTTCCTTTGTAGATTTTTAGATCTATGCTAAGCTCAAATACCTTTGGCCAATCTAATCTCTTCAATTTCTTTCTATCCTCCAACTCTTTTCTGCTCAATAATCCATTCTCTTATGCTCGGTGTAGTCTGCAGAATCGCTCGATTCTTTCTTAGCCTATGTGACCAACTTTGCATGAACACAATCTTCTCACACATATAGATTATTTGAATCACTTGTCTCTTTATCTAGCTCATCATCTCATGTCAGCTATCATTTGTTTCTCCTTATTTATCTAGTTCGGTCAATACCGCGATGTGTCAATGACTTCTAGCTCGATTAATACCGCACTTGGTGTACATTACACCAACTCAGTGTATATTACATTTGCTTAGTGTACATTGAATTTTTCATATACTAACCACATAAACTTGTACAATCTTGAACTTCAATACTTAACAAAATCATGTAAACCAATCAAATCACTATCATATCATAGACTCATCGATAAGTTTCCCAATGAATACCATAATCATATCTTACTATACATCTCATTTTCATGTTAATATCTCTTTTCCTTCAACAATATTACCTTCTCTAGATGTTTGCAACTAACATGATAAGGATAGTCAAAACTAGTTGACATCAGTGACAATATAATAACTGATCTAATGTCTCACATATACCTTAGTAGCTCGGTGATCATCATCACATTCTATTCTCAAGTATTTAATTAGTTGTAGTCTAACAATCTCTCCCTTTGGCATTAATGGTAACACAATATGAAATATGTCATAGAATACCAAACATCTTAAGTGTCTACAACTCGGTTGATATGTTGTGACTTGGTTGTAAGCTCTCCCTTATCTTATGGTTTAAACATATTTAATCACTACACAACATCTTTGTCTTTTATCTGTCCTTCATGATTATCTTCTGAATATTTCATAAACTTCTCTCTCAATCTCTCTCATATGGTCCTTTCTCCTGAATATTTCATGATTATTTATCTCTCCTTTGACAACAATGCCAAAAGTAATCAGCTCTTCATTAGCCAAATAAATATCTCTGTAGCTCTTTTTCTGATTCTTGTACCTTGCATGTACAAATATTCATGTTTCAGCTTGTCTTCTACTTTCTTCTTCTTTCTTCACAACCTTAGGAATCCCAAAGTGTGAACATCATGCATCAACATCATTAGATCTTTTGATAAAGTACAGGTTGATGCAGTTGCATATCACCTTAGTGACTGTTAGACAAGGAATGGGCCCCTAGTCTACTTCTCAAGTACTCAAATGTGTTCTTCGGTAAGGGATTTGTAAATATATTAGCAAGTTGCTCTTGTGACTTCACATATTCCAATGTGACCTATTTTTCCTGAACTTGCTCCCTTAAGTAGTGATACTTAATAGATATGTGCTTTTTCTTTCCATGCATCATTGGATTCTTTGAAATATTTATTGCACTAGTATTATCACTAGATCGGTGATCTCTTCATTCATTCCTTCCAATAGTTATTTTATCCATGCAATATTTGAACAATTAGCAGCAACATATTCTACTTCTGCAATGGACTAAGAAATACATCCATGTTTCTTGCGTATCCATGTGACTAATCTATCACCCAAAAAGAATGCTCCTCCAGTAGTACTTTTTCTATCAACATTTCTAGCCCAATCATAATCTGAAAATACTTTTAGTTTTACCTTCCTTTTTGTATGACAAACCATAATTTTCAATATTTTTCAAGTATCTCAAAATTATTTTCACAGCAGTCATGTATGTATCTTTTGGATTAGCAAAAAATCTAGCTACAATCCCAACTGCATGTGCAATATCTGGTCTACTATGTACAACATACATCAACTTGCCAATCATAGATCTATACAAAGTCTGATTTACCTCTGTGAACTTGTCTTCCTTAGCCATCTTGCATCTGGTTACCATAGGTGTTCCAACTAGTTTTGAATCTTCCATGTTGAATGTCTTCAAGATTTCCTTGATATATTTGGACTGTGTAATATATGTCTTCCTTATGTTGTAAAATTTGCAGACCTAGAAAGAATTTACTCTCTCCATTGGCATTTCAAATTCTTTACTCATTTCAGCAGCAAATGACTTACACAAAGTATCATGACCTCCAAATATGATATTATCAACAAAAAATTCAGCAATAAGAATTTTTCCATCAGATTCCCCTTTTAAGTACAAATTGATGTTGTCACTTGTTCTAACAAATCCAATTGTTAAGAGATAACAATGTAATCTTTCATACCATGCTCACGGTGCTTTCTTTAGTCCATAAAGTGTCTTGTGCAACTTACAAACCATGTTCTTCTGAGTAGGATCAATAAAACCTTCAGGTTGTTCACTGTATACCTCTTCCTCAAGTATCTCATTCAGAAATGCAGATTTCACATCCATCTGATATACCTTAAATCCTTTGTAAGCAGCATATGCAAGTAGTATTCTTACTCATTCAAGTCTTGCAACAGGTGCAAAATTTTCTCCATAGTCAATTCCTTCTTTTGCATAACCTTTGCAGACTAATCTTGCTTTGTTCCTTGTGACATCTTCATTCTCATTTAATTTATTTATGAATATCCATTTGGTTCCAATCACATTTTTATCCTTGGGTCTCGGTACCAATGTCCATGTTTTGTTCTTTTGTATTTGCTCAATTTCATCACTCATTGCTCTAATCCAGTCATCATTAGCCAATGCATCCTTAACTGTTCTAGGCTCAAATTCACAAACTAAGCATGTGTTATTCTTTAATTTACTTCTAGTCATCATTCTTGCTCCTCTGTCTCCAATTATCTGATCTTGTGGATGGTGTCTTCTTACACACTTTGCTAGTACGAGCTCAGATCTATGTTCTTCAATGTGTTCTCCACTCGATGCATGATCATCAATCTCCACGGTAGAAATTTGTTGTTGCTCGGTCTATATGGGTTGTTCCTCGGTAGCAGTGTTTTGTAACTCGGTCGCTTCAGGTTGTTGCTCGAGTACATTGTCAGAATCCTCATATTGAATGTAAACAAACATTTTGTAGTCTTCAGGTTCCTTCTTACTTTCTTCTTCATCCTTTTCAACATATTCATCAACTTTCACATTTGCACTTTCAATTATTTTGTTAGTGGCCAAGTTCAAACATTTGTAAGCCTTACTTCTAGTAGAGTAACCTAGAAATATGCCTTCATCAACTTTTAGATCAAATTTGTCATTTCTATCATCTTTCAGAATGTAACGTTTACTTCTAAATATTTTGAAATAACTCACATTAGGTGTGTATCCATACCATAGCTCATAAGGTGTCTTGTTGGTCTCTTTCTTCAGTTGTAGTCGGTTCAGTGTATAAATAGCAGTACTAACAGCTTCTCTCCAGTACATTTGTGCAACATTTTTTTCAATCATCAATGTCCTTGCACAATCAATAATTGATCTATTTCTCCTTTCAGCAATTCCATTATGCTGAGGTGTTCTCGGTGTTGATACCTGTCTTTTAATTCCATGTTCATTACAATAGTTAGTAAACTCATCAGAAATGAATTCACCACATTTATCTTACCTTAAGCATTTTAATTCCTTACCACTCTCTCTTTGCACTTTTTCTTTATACCATTTAAACATTTTGAAAGATTCTGATTTTTCTTTTAAGAACATGACAATCATCATCCTAGAGAAATCATCAACAAACAAGATAAACTATTTGTCTCCATAATAGCTCTGAGTTCTCATAGGACCACATAAGTTTGTATGAAATAGATCCAGAATAGCATTAGATGTGTATTGTTTGCTCTTAAAACTAGACTTTGTCATCTTACCCATTTGACATTGTTTACACATTGCTTGGTCAGGTTTTGATAAACTCAGTAAACTTTTGACTCTTCTTTTCTTATTGATCTTAACCATGTTGTCAAAATTCAAGTGACAACATTTTGTGTCATAACCATACATAATCATTTTCAGCCATTAAACAAGAGGTTTCAACATTGTTCAGATAGAATAAGTTACCTTTTGATTGTTTACCAGTACCAATCAGATTTCTTGCCTCATCACAGATCTTCACCTTTCTTTTCTCAAATGCAACTCGGTGACCTGTGTTATTCAACTGTGTTACACTCAACAGATTATAATTAAGTCCTTTCACCCAATATGCATTTTCACATTTGATCTTATTATTTAGCAATATAAACCCTTTACCTTTTACTTGACAAGGTGTATCATTTCCCAATTTCATAGATCCTCCATTATAGTGTTCAAGATATTCAAACTTTTCCTCATCATCAGTCATATGATGTGTGCATCCACTATCAATGATCCATGTATCACTTTTGCTAACCTTAGAAATCAGTGCAGTTTCAACGTACCTTTCTTCTTCTTCGGAGTCTTCCTTGAATGCAACAAATACCACTTATATATCTACATTAGTTTCGGTCTCGATATCATCTTCATCTTCAACTAGGTAACATGTCTTCTTGCCTTTATCTTGGTAATCTTGGTTGTCTCGGTAGTTGTACTGTCGGTTGCCTCTATAATCTCAATGATATCTTCTGTTATACCTTATTTCACTTGATTTTTCACTTGTTTTCTCATCATCTTTCATGTCAGGACATCTTGCAGCAATATGACCAATCTCTTTGCATTTAAAACATACCAAGGGTAGTTTACCTTTATATCTTCCTTTGCCTTTTTGTAGTCTTCTAGCCATTGATGTTTCAAGTTCATCAAGTTCACCTTCATCAACTTCACTTTCACTGTCATTTCTTATCTTATGTCTACTGCTTGATCTTCCAATTTTTAGAGATGACATAAATGTAGATTCTACCTTAGGTAAAATATTGTTATCGAAATTATCAAGACTAATATCATTACCAGGTACAACTCTCATTTCATGAATTATAGACTCTAATAGCATAGGTTGGAAACAGTGTTATGAGAATCTTACTTACCACAGTTTCTTAAGTGATGGTTCCTCCAGCTCCTCGAATAGCATTAACCACTTCTTTGACTCGGTTACTATACTGAGTGATGTTTTCTCCTTCTTTCATTCTCATATCATCAAATTTTCCTCTTAGGCTCTATGCTTTTTCTCTGAGCACATTCTCATCTCCACCATGGACTAGTGTCAGTTTATCCCACATTTCTTTAGTATTTGTACAGTGCTTGATGTCTTCAAATTTTGTATCAGTAAGAGACGACGCAATCTCTATCATCATTGCATTATGTTCTTGTCTTTCTTTCATTTGGTTGATAGTCAAAGGAGGTGAGGGACATATGAACTGATTCTCCAAATAGTACATTGTGGAATCCCCAATTCCTGATAAATATAACTTCATCCTGCTTTGCCATGTTGAGAAATTGTCTTTGTTCAGTTTCGGTACCTCTCCCTTATACATATTGCGATCTTTTACCTAAGTCCTTTAAACTTCTTCCTTTAAGCACCAATGCTCTAATACCAATTGATAGATAACTGAGAGGGGGTCGTGAATCAGTTAAGTCCAATTATCCTATAGTCCCAAAAACTTTCAAATGTATAAAACAAATCCTTCAATTAAACTTAATAAGCTCGGTAACACTTGGATGTGTCTTTCTGATTCATTTACCAAATAGCAGTAATTATCTAGTATATACTGATCAAACCAATAATTATAACATGTAAAGAAAATTAACATATCATCACGTCCATACACATAACACCTGAATTTTAACATGGAAACCCTGTTAGGGGAAAAACCACCTGGGACTGGTACCCGAAATAATTTCACTATTCTGAAGTGAGCTCGGCTAAGAGTCAACCCTGATAAAGGTTACAAAACACATTGTAAGGTGTGACATTGTTAGAGGATTTATCACTAACAGTTTTTCGTGACCATACATTCACTATGGGGTCAACAAGAAAACATCAGCATTCATTGAATGTCATAAAGAAATAATAAAGACTATTAAGTCTCACTTGGTTAAGACATTTTGTTTGTAGCAATGGTTAGAATGCAACAGTAAATGATCTGATTCAAATACAACTTCCTTTGCAGATTTTCAGCTCTATGCTAAGCTCAAATACCTCTAGCCAATCTAATCTCTTCAGTTTCTTTCTATCCTCCAACTCTGTTTTTCTCAGTAATCCTTTCTCACATGCATAGTTTATTTGAATCACTTGTCTCTTTATATAGACATGATAAACCGTTTTATTTTCAGCCTTAGATTTTGCCTCTTAATTCCCATCGTTGATTTTGCCTCTTTAACCTTCCTCGAAACTTGTGTCATAACACGTTCTCAATCTCTGTCATCCGATCTTCCTTGAATTTTCATAGTCATTGGATCTTTATAACAAACCTTATCTTTAACCTCGAAATCATCCATATTCGTCCAGCTCATCATCTCATGTCAGCTATCATATGTTTCTCCTTATTTCTCTAGCTCGGTCAATATCATGATGTGTCGGTGACTTCTAGCTCGGTTAATACCGCACTCGGTGTACATTACACCAACTCAATGTATATTACATCTGCTCGGTGTGCACTGAATTTTTCATATACCGACCACATAAACTTGTACAATCTTGAACTTCAATACCTAACATAATCATGTAAGTTAATTAAATCACTATCATAACATCATAAACTCATCAACAAGTTGCCCAATGAATACCATAATCATGTCTTACTCATACATCTCATTTTCATGTTAATATCTATTTTCCCTCATCAATATTACCTTCTTCAGATGTTTGCAACTAACATGATAAGTACAGTCAAAACTAGTTGACATCAATGACAATATAATAACTGATCTAATGTCTCACATATAACTTAGTAGCTCGGTGATCATCATCACATTATGTTCTCAAGTATTTAATCAGTTGTAGTCTAACACATACGTCCCTGGAAAGAGCCATTGTTTGATCATTTGAAAAATTTCTTTTGAAGCTTGGAAAAGTGCCATATTTTTATGTTTGGTAAAGGAGAAATTTTATATTTTGAAAATTATGATGAAAATCCTTTTAAAATGAGTCAAAACGGGCATGTTTCGCTATTTCATGGGTTCTAAAAATATCAATTGTGAAACAACAAAATTTTGCTATTGCATTGGGGTAAGGATAAGGATGTGCGAGATAGTGATTTTTTGCTATTTCGCAAGCCACATTGATAACAGTTGAGAAGTAGCTAAATTTTGCCATTTCGTGATGGATCAAAAGGGACACTTGCGAATTGGCAAAATGTGTAAAAATTTAAAAGGACAGACATTAATTAGACGGTGGCAATTTGCTAACTTGGAATGTACATCTCGAGTGTCAAAAGGATTTGTTAGAAGATTTGAAGTTGATGCTTGAAAAGATAAATTGGCACAAGGTAGATTAAATTCTTATGAGCTCGAGATTAAAAGAGCCAACACATGAATTAAAACAACACAATTAACGATCGAGCTTTGAGGATTTGCAGATAGGAAGAAGAGCCAATCAAAGAGAATCATGGAGATATAGTATAATAAGAGTTCAAATGACACAATATATTCATACAATTTATCTGAGGTTCGCAAATCAGAACGAATTCTATCAGAAGAAAATCCTTGAAAAAAACATGGTTTAGAAATTATGTAATTCTACATGCTGAAAAAATGATGTCAACAGAGGGTGCAAAAGTGAAACTTGCAAATATAAAAACGACCCAATTCAAAAAATCCAATTTCCAAGCTCCAATCAAAAATCTTAGTTTTTCACAAGATGTTTTGAATTTTTTACCAAAGCCAAATCTGAAAGATAGGTAGTTATTAGTAAGTTTGTTGATAAAGTTTTTCAAAAGAAGTTTCTTGATTTTATTGAAGGGTGGTGTCTTTTCACCCTAAAGGGATGTGAAAACCATTCAACCACATATATGTGTGGTGTAAAATGTAAAGGGAGAAGAATTCAAATTTACAATACATACAAAATGTAATACATATTAATTTTAGATGGAAGCATTACTTTTGAAAATGATTGTATAGGGCAATGCAATTGAAGCACAAATCAATTCTACCTCTTTTTTGCAATTAATATAAACTCTTTTCTGTCCAAATTGAAGAATTGTTCATTGAACTTGATCAAGTTGGTCCTCTGAGATTATTGATTCATATTCAATTGCTACTTTTAATATAGTTATTGAAAAGATTAGTGTTACAGTATACTTCTTGGACTATCAAAGATTGCATGCGTAGTGTTGTCCATGTGACTTTGTCTAATTGGTTTTCCTTGAGAAATTAAATTCAATTGGACTAAGATTTGTACTGTAGAAGATCCTTTTATATATGTGTGGTAGTAAATGGTGTATGTTGTCTCTCAAGAGTTGTACATGAAAATCTGACAAGGAATGACTCTATCTACCCAATATTGGATAGAAATTGGTCTAAAGATTGTTTCTTAATTTAGGGGATATTCATTAAAACTGCAAAATCCATTGTCCTCTTAGTCATATTCTTAATTCAGTATTCTCTTACAAAAACATTCAATTCACAGCATACATACAGTTTATTTTGATTAATCTCAAGGACCAATTGCCACCTTGGGAAATCATAAGGTTTAAATTCTCTATAGTAAAGTCTTTGACCAAGTGATTAGGGTTTGAGATGAAGGTATACCCGCCTAAGTTTAGTGAAGCCTAAAGTGCAGGAGAATTGTATCAAGGTACTCTTCTCGTTACTTGGCCAAAGCTGATTGAGTAATCTTGCTCGAGAATTGGCAAAGCCCTTGGATTACCAATCTACGGTTTTGGAAACCAACAGGTTCTCAGCAAAAATTTCATGAACGTCTCCTCCACTGGCCGCATACAAGGTATCAGACCCGCCTCCTCTCTCTTGCCTTCGGTCTTGCAACAATTTGTTGATGACACCTTCCTCTTCGAAAGATCGTTTGTGGTGGAAACTAGAGAATGGAAGTCTTTGTTGTAGGATTATGCCAGTGCCTCTAGACAATGCATTAATTACCAAAAAAGTAAGATCTAGTTTTTCAATACCAAGGAGGGTCTGCAATTGAAAATTAGAGGTATCTTGGGCTGTTAGAATGCCAACCTCCTTGATACTTACCTGGGCCTCTCCCTCGCGGTCAAAGAGGTCACCCACACCTTCTGGAATGGCATTCTTGAAAGAATTCAAAAAAGTTTGTTGGGTGGAAAGGCAAATTGCTTAGTAATGTTGGTAAACTCCAATTGCTTTCGACCTATCTGCAAGGCATCCCAATCCATTTCCTATCCATCTTCAAAATCTCTAGCGACATGGCTGACAAACTTGAAAGAATCCATAAGACTTTCTTATGGACTAGCATGGAGGAAAATAAAAGATTGGCTCTCATTAACTAGGACACAGTTTGCAACCCAAATCCCATGGGGGGCTAGGTGTGAGAAAAATCACTAGCTTAACTAAAGTTCTCATTGCTAAGTTGGGCTGGAATTTTGTTATTGGTAAAGTTGTTTAACTTGCAAACCAAAATATTAAATTCCCATGATCATTCTTTCATTAATGTCGTCTATATAAACTTGGTCTTTTTCCCATATATAACTTTCTCCAAAGTGTAAATTAACAAGCCTTATAATTAATTATTTAATATTAGATATAGTAACTAATATTTAAAAAATAAGATTATTTATTCATATTTAGGGACATTACGCGCGCACACACACACACACACATATATATATATAGAGAGAGAGAGAGAGAGGGAGACTCTCTCTCACTCACACTTAATCAACTTGCATAATTCACTCGTCATATTAGAAATAGCAGTGATTTAGCTATTCAAAGTACCCATAAGAAGTATCATTCACAATATTAATTAAGACTATAAAGAAATTAATCGCTTCCAATACAGTTTGCAAGGTAATTGTCCCTATTTACCAAGTTAGCCAAAAAGGGTCCATTACAACCTATAAAGAACTTGTTTCATTTTAAGCAGCTTCTCTCCCATTTCCCAGCAAGCAGTAGATTACATGAAGTACCGAAGTGAACTGGCCCGCTCTAGAGATTCACTCTAACTTATGAGCAACCCATAGGCCCTAGAGTGATTCAATATTTCATTAGATGGCTAAATGGAGCATTTAGCCACCGCGCATTCTGAGTGATAACAATGCCTCTCAGGAACCTAGAAAGTTCACACTGAACTTCAACTCCATATTCTAAAAATTCTGAGAATACTTTGCTAATGGGTGAATCCACTGTTTGCCCAATATAGCATTAGTATCCCTTAACGACATATAAATCATGAATGACAATGTAGTTGCCTAGAGTTAGATTCAGCTTTGGGATTCGTTGGGTACAAGCCATGTTAAAACCATAGGCCACCATAAAATTGAGGCTAAGTCACTAAGCATGGCCAACACACTAGGATCTTGTTGTTCATCTATTATGTCTGTTACTCATAATTTCTTCTTCTTCCGAATCTCAGCTAAAGATACCTCTTCTCTTCTGCTCTTATATATGATCTTTTTGCTATGGTTTGGATTCATTAACTAGTTTTAGACATAAAATTTGTTCAAACCCAACAGGGAAGCAGATTCTAAACTCTGATACCAGTGTAAGATCCCTCATAAATTTTTATTGAAATTCTCATTAATTCCAATTTTCATTTTGACAAAGAGTTTTATAGACTTCTGAAACTGATAAGTTTTTCTTGTTGCAGGTTTGTATACTGAAGTTTGCGCAGGTTCATTACACAATGACATCACATATATGGAACTTATAATAGCGTATGCGTATAATGGAACAAAAAATCTATCCACTCTTCTGTTATAGAGACATTTAACTATAAATGTATTAAAGAAAGTTATAGAAATGGATAAATTTATCTTTGACCTTTTTCTTGCTCAAAAACCAGACTTTGAAGAGATTTAATTACAATATTATGCAGCTATTTTCTCCAAACGTTGCAACAGGTATCCATGATTAGTATTGTCTTTTATTTCCATGCCAAGCAATGCAAGTCACCCTCACACACCAAAGACTTTATGTCTTAGTGCTGCTACAGTCCCACGTCCCAAAAATAAGGTCTATTTGATCCCTCAAGCACTCACAATACTTACTGTGGATTGCTGGCAGCTGAATGCAAGGTCAAATGTCTGAAAATTGCTTCCTTTAGTCACCAAATATTGCAAAAGACTCATGCTCAATCTGGGACCTTTTCAATTCCATGTGCCCACTCTTCCATACTTCCAACCTCAAACAAAGGTTTCATATTTTTAAACATTAGTCAACACAGACTTGCATTATCTGTTTACCCAATATCATGAAGTCCAATGCCTTATACCAATAAACATATCAAAAGACTTTCAAGTTCCCTGCCAAACTATAAACCTTCAAAATACTAAAATTTGGGTTTGTAAAAGACTTAAAAAATTTACATAAATCTCCAATATCAAATCCCAAGTAAGAAATCTGAGTGATCTCTCTTGCAACCAGCTAGGATAGAATCTTGCACTACTAAAACCAATATCCCTTAGGGTTTTCATCCTAGGATTTCTTCTCCATAAGAAGTGTTAAAGGTAGCGTCGGGAGGACGAACCTGAAGGCATATGATCGTCTCAAGTAATGCATTGCATCACTTGAGACAATGGTTGATTATCTATTACATGACTCTGATGTCGAGTAGGATTCCTCCCTAGCTAAGAGGGAGTGTTGAATTTATTGTAGCCGTGGTCCGAATCCGCGGGCCGACATAGATAGCAAAGGTTGTGATTATGTTTATATTATTATCATTATGAGATTATATAAATATATTATTATGTGAAATAGAATTATATTATAATCACATTATAATAATTATTATATTATATTAATATTATTATTTAATATATAATTATATTAATATACTATTAAGAGAAGTTTCCCTTGGTGAAAGGGCACCTCTTGCATACATATTATGAGATGGGTGATCTCATTCAAAGTACATATATATGCAGATGGAATAAGTAGTGCTCGGGGGAGACGAATATATCGTCTATGGTTGGGAGGGCAATAAGAGTTATTGCCCATGAATAATCGAGCATACCAGACAACAACATGGTATCACAGCAGGTCGTTTTCTACGAATAATCAGAACAGCATGAACGATTTTGGTGAGGTCGCGAGCTATGGTGCCTCTGTCATGGTTCTGTCCATGTGGAAGTCAGATTCGCAAGAGGAGGATGCACCCATGTTTATCCAACTCGACACGGTGCCTTTTAACTCTTCACTGGTAGTTTGCAACATAGTGCGGATGTGACATTAGGCAGCTCGACAGCTTAGCATCTACGCGGCAGGGCTGAACAGGTGGTGCGAGGTGAGTTGGCCAAGCAGCTCGGCTCAAGTTGCAGCAATGAAAATGAAAATGCTGGATGTGGTGCTTAGCTGGATGCATGCTGGGAAAGCCACTCACTCGGTAATAGCGGGCTCAGTGCTGACACGGTCCAATGTCGGGCACGGCTTGTGAATCAAATGCAGATCATTGGTCTCCTTCAGTCAATGTCTCTGCTCGACTACAACAAGCTCTCCAAAATACCAAATAAAAGGAACAAATCAAGCATGGAGAAGTGAGCTCCAAAATCTCCTTTTATTAAAACCCATACAATATTCTCAAAAACCTTTTTAAGTTCCCACTTAAATTAATTCATTTAATTCCAGATGGTAAAGTTACTTTAATATTTCCCTTTAAATATTACATTGGAGTCGGTTTAAGTCGCTTTATTAGATTAATTATCTGACCGCCAGACTAGAGCCTACAGGAATAAAATATAGGCTAAGTGGCCCCTGGCTACTACTAGAAAGGGACATTACAATGTCCACCATATGAGGCACTGTACAAAATTTTAAAACGCATTAGAGATACAACAAGAAACCTTACATAGCCCAAAATGAATAGGAAAACAATGGATTAGTTCATGAAAAGAAACTATGACTACAATGAAATCAGAAATATAGATCAACAATTCACAAAATACGATTGAGGTGAGTTCTCAGGCAACCACAATGCTATTTTTATCAATTTGTTCATAAACAAGCAAGAGATTAAACTCACATAAAATCAAAAAGATGTGTTTTTTTTATATACAATTTCTTTACAACAGTACATCAGCCATTTTGACTGCCCGTACTCTCCACAAAATTTCAGAGAGAAAAATATGAAATTAAATTTGTTAGATGAATACATATTATTGAGAATTGTAAAATCAGAAACACTGCAAGAGCACAACCATGAGTTTCTGATGTAGGCTGGTTCAATGCTTAACACAAAACCATCCCAGACCAGTTTCTGCCTCTGCTTGCAACTCCCCCAAAAGTGCTGCAAGATTTGAACGCGGAATATTTGTTTCCATGTTTGTTCTAAGCATCTCACGCAACCTTCACACAAATCAGATAAATAAAGTGAAACAATATCTCAATAAAAGCAAATATACAGTAAAATATAGATAACTACCTGGTCTAAATGTTTCTTAAAAGAAAAGCTCTCAATATAAGTGCGCCTTTCCAAAAGTGAGGGAATATTTGAATATTTAATATGGGTTTCCATATTTGTTCCAACTTCTAAGCAACTCATGCAACCTTGACAAGTAATCAAAGAAATAAAGAAAACAATATCTCAATAAAAAACAATATACAGTATAATAAGATAATATGATGTTCTAAATGTTTCCTAAAAGAAAAGTTCTCAATCATAAATGCAAGACATTAAAAAGTGTACCATCAAATTCTCAAACTTCACATTCACTCTTCATAAATTATAAGGGACTAGACATGTACATGGTTCTAAGAGAATCCAAACACCTTGGGGAGGTTTACAAGTGAAGCAAGTTCCTGAGGAAACAAAGAAATGTAGAAAAAGTTTACCAGTGACAAAACTGTTGCAGAAATGAATCTAGTGTTGATCTGTGTTTTCTGGTGTTTTCACTCTTTACAGGTTTCATTTTATGCATATGAATATCCACATCCTTTTCATCAAATAAATCATTTCTAGAGCACTTCTTAAGCACATATGCATGCACACATTAAGACAACCGTGCCTTTATAAAACCTGTAATTTTTTCAGCTCTCCAATCAAATAAAGCTGCTAGCTATGAATGGTTTGGAGATTGGAATTATTTTTAAAATTATGAGTCTAGCTTTTACATTAAATAAAGCTATTAGCCTTGAAGGAATGGAAGCTGGAGTCAAATGCTGCAGTTTACTTGGATCAACTAAAGTTGAGAAAAGTTGTGGATTGCTGGTATCAGAAAGTTGTCAATTTTATAGAGATTTGATAAAGCTATAAGCAATAAACATGAAGTTGTCTTAAACTAAGGATAGATTATGGGTATTATGCCAGCAATGTAGATGATTTAGGATAAAGGAAGTGATAATTTTGTAAACTATGCAATGATTTGTAAGGATCCGAGACAAGATGAAATGCCCCAAGCACAAGTCTTTATGCTTCATAATTCATGCTCCACACGACTACATTCATGTGTGCCCATGTCCCTTCATTCCACCTGTGCCCATTCATGTTACCCACATTGAATTTTCACATCCAACACATGTAAACCTTTCGTTTGTGTTATTACCACCTATTTGACAACATGAAGAGGTTGAATACATCATTGGAGACAAGTTTGACCATTGACTTGGGTAGCAGAATTATAATTTCAGCTGAGTGAAATGGCAGACTTGATAGCTAGGAACAGCTAAAGTTGTCTCTTATCTCTATATTTATCTATTTTGACCAACAGTAATTGACTCGGCTATTTCCAATGGTTTTCCCCATCCATGGGTTGTCCTTGTTAATATTTTCAGATTATAGCAAGGAATATACAATCTATAAAGGTCTTCCAATACTAAGCACAAGATGTAAATAAGAAATCACAAAGAACAAGGAGAGATAATACCCGGATTATAGCTCTGAATTAGTCCTTGGAGACTTCAAATCTGTACCTTGAGATCTTCAATTTTTGCCCTTCAATATTGGCCTAATCTATATATGCGAAGTTGCCCACCTAGGGCTCCTTTAATTCTGATCCAATATTGTAAATAACTACTGCTCAGATCTGAATATAACCAATGCTTAGATTGATTCCGATCTGCATATATGCTATCAAGGATTGTCCACAATATGACGCCAATCAGCCCTGATTTGGCCTTCTATTAAATCTGCCCTAATTCGCTCCTCTACGGCTGCACAATACTGCCCTAATTCGCTCCTCTAGGGCTGCAAGATCTCTGCCCAAATTCGCTCCTCTAGGGCTGCTTAATTCACCATAATAGCAGATGTAATTTCGCTCTTGAATCTGCTACTTGATCCTCTAATTTACTTCTCAAGTTCACCTAAAGAAGTCTGATATAAATCGCTCAATATGCGATGTAAATCTGCTCAAGTACTAATCACATTATGTTTTCGGTGAGTTCCTTGAGCAGATTTACATACTCTATTTATACACATAATGGTGACTCTTCAAGAGTCACAACCCTCCTCAAGGTTGGCCGACTTGCACCTTGGAATTAATTAATTTAATTCCAAGTCGTCCCTCTTGGAATTAATCCAAGTCGGCCCTCTTTGTCATTTTACTTTATTATTATTATTATTATTTCAAGATCAAACTATTAACACTCCCTCTTGATCTTGAGAATAATAAAGCCCATGACAAAAACACTCCTTGAGAGAAGGATCAACCTATAGATTTCCCATCTATAGTAGGACTCGAAAACATAACCTCAATGGATGCCTTATCCAATAGCGCCATAGATCTCACATCTATGAAGGTAGATCTCTATCTACCAAATATGATGAGAACACATATGTTCTTCGTCATTCCTCAACCATTCATCTCATATCCATATGAGAATCATCTTTCCATGGTAACATCAAGTCATATGATACTTACCAATTGGATGTGGATTTCCTAGATCCACGAGTCTCCACGACTCAAGAGATAGAATATCAAGTCCATGATATTCAAAGTAACATCAAGTCCACGATGTTTACCAACTAGAAGTGGATTTCCTAGATCCACGAGTCTCCACGAGTCAAGAGATAGAATATCAAGTCCATGATATTCAAAGTAACATCAAGTCCATGATATTCAAAGTAACATCAAGTCCATGATGTTTACCAACCAGAAGTGGATTTCCTAGATCCACGAGTCTCCACGACTCAAGAGATAGAATATCAAGTCCATGATATTCAAAGTAACATCAAGTCCATGATGTTTACCACAAGTCAACATAACATCAAGCCCATGATGTTTAGAGCATTGGCCTATTGATAATCTCCGATGGGATGCAAAGGCCACCAAGAGCTTGCAAATGCCAAAGTCGACATTATGAAGATGGTGGACATCATGGCCTAAAACGTAAAATCCAATCCACATTGAAATCCTTAGAATGAGAAGAGGCTGACTATCCAAACCTTACACAAATCCCTAACCTGCCAATACATTTGATCCTCCATAGCACATCTGAATCCCCGACTCTCTCCTAGACTTGCCATTCCTCCACAAGGCATAAATTGCAAGCCTTCATTTAGATGAAAATACCAATACATTCGGCATTGAAAGTGTTGTCATTCCTCTTCAAGGTGAAAATGCAATTTCTTATCAAGATCAAATTGCCAATCCAAATCTTAAGGAAAAGTTCGACATTTCCTTACAAGACCATAGATCCAATTCTGTACTCTCCAAATTCCCGATCCATGAGGAATAAGCAAAGTCAATACAATGCGTAGTGAAATCCTGCTCAACTCCTATCCTTGTCCAATTCAAAGATCCATTATTGTGAGTTAAAAACCTATCCAAAGGCCCAAAACAATGTTTATCTTCCTATGCAATACCAAATTGTTGATCCATTGCATTTTCATGATTATATTCTTTAATTGTCACAATCTCAATGAATGGTTATAAATTAAAAACGACGTTGATTATGATGAAATTGAATTTCAATGTTCTTCATTATGCTAATAGTGCTATAAACGTTTTCCTCAATAATGGCTGTGGTGTTTTCATGTAGATATCCGAAGATATATTTGTGAACATGAAAATACAAACAGATGCCTTCAAAGGGATCAAGAGTGCCAATTGGTTGAAGACTCTCAAGATTGACGAAAGCAACAAGATCATTGAAGTACAACTACAAGGGCATTTCAACATTACTACTCATAGGTGGGTGGCATACAAAACCATGGAACAAGCTCAAGGAACACATAGAAACAAAGGATACACCTTAAGAGTCACACGAAACAATGAAATATTTCAAGGAGAAAGCATTCGAAAATGTACTTAATTGTAAACGGAACAAGAAATTTTCAAAGTCAAATCAAATGTAATATTGAAAAGTCGAAATCATATTTCTTCTCCCTACTCTTTTTTCTTATTCTACTTTGACACCTTGGGAAGCGTATTATTTTTGTCTTGTAGTGGGGTTAGGTACAACTATTTCATCTTCTAGTGGGTGTAGGTAGAGGATATTATTTTAAATATCCTAGTATTTCTAGAAGGCAAATCTAAACCCTTGGAGTGGGTTAATCTCCACTGTTAATCTTGTAAGCCTTCTCTATTAAAGGTAGTGCTTTTGTCTTTGTAAAGTTAGTAGTAAATAGCCAATAGTTGTTAGAATGCAAAAATAATAGTAGGAATTGATGTACAAAGATTGTTGTAATCAGTATTTGGAGTTAATGAAAGTGAAGCATTGAAGTTATGGTGTCTTTCTTGTATTCTTTTGATGTAAGTATGGTTTCTATTTTCAATGTTAGTTTCAGTTCATTGATTTTAATGGCGAAATGTGAAGATATCTAATGGATTAATTCATCCCATTTGTATCTTGCTCATGTAAGTTACAATTGTATGGTTAATATTGTAATGTCCCCGTTTCTCAGACTCTTGGGATTAGCTTAGTTTGGTGACCCTCGTAAGCTAATCAGGTGATCAAAGGGGGTCAGTTGGCAGAGCCAGTGGTTGGATTCCATTCTGGAGGTTCTTGTTGTCAGGTCTGCTCTTTGTCTGGGTCAGATTGTATGACTTACTATTTATAGTAAGTGGTATTTTGGGTATGGCTTTGTTTAGCAAGGCGTCTGCATAGTGTTATCAGATGTTTCAGGATTGATTATGAGGAATCTCCAATTTGAGAGACTTACTATTTATAGTAAGTCTATTTTGGTCAGATGGCTATTTCTGGCAAGGGAGTATGAGCTCGGGGCTCTGTTATCAGAAGTTAGAATTTTTTCTTATCAGGAAGTTTCAATGGCTTCATGTTTTAAATGTGGTTATTAAATTAAGTTATGTTAATTTAATAACTTTATGACTTTAATGTTATAAAATGATGGTGTGTTGAAGAAGCCACATTAATGAAAAGTGGGAAGTGGAAGTTTTTTCATAAAACTTATAAAAATAACATGAAAAAGCCATTCTTTTCACCTTATGTCATTTGATAAAATTTGTAAAGTGTGAAAACTTTCTCCGAAGGAGAAAATCAGTTTTCTTTGGAGAGCTAGGGTTTGGAACTTGGTCTTCATTCTCAGAGAGAGTTCTTCAGCAAATACAAGTGTTTGGTCTTCATGAGTAGGAGAAAACACTAAATTCATTGGAAATTACTGTGATGAGCCCAGCTGGCTCTTAATATTGCAAAGTTGATTTTCTTAAAGAATCTGATAAATTGAATACTTATATTCCTTTGAAAATATAAAATTCCTCTAAACTTTGAACTTTAACATTGATCAACAATATTAAGATAAATTTTATTGATTTCAGTCTCACTGTAAAACATTTACACATTCAGATTTATTATCATTGCATTAATTAAATTGAATTTTGATTTGCACCTTAATTATAACACTGGCTGCAAGTAATGAATACTTTCAGGATGATGACTCATGCAAGCTTTTTTTCCCACTCATAGTTGTTGTTTGTTGACGTCTTCCCTTGAATCCGATTCCTATAATCCCAAAACGTGAGACTCCTTCAACAAATATGGTGGATCTTCAGATAGCACACTGCCTGTGTACAAACGGCTGGCATAAAAAATGTGAGGCTCTTAATCACTGTACCATTGCATTAAGGAATTCTGGAACAGAATTCCCTGTCTTCCAACACCCAATCTGAAGCACACGTGTGTTGCCAGGAACCCTTGACACCATGAAAAACACAACCGTTGTTGTTTGAAACACTAGTAAATGTAAACGTTTTTAACTATGAAATGATCCCCTGCTGTAAGCTCACGCAAGCTGGCTGTGTACGGCCAGAATTTGATATTTCTCAAAGACTTTCTATCAAACCCTCAAATCACCAATATTTCTTGCTACTCTCCAAATCATAAACTCGAGAATCAATAGCATAAGAAGAACTAATTAATCTGGCATTCAAGAACGAACAGAGCTCTCTCCTGGAAGAAGACCAAGCTCGATGAGTGCTGCAGAACTCTCTCTAAAATGAAGACCAAGTCCAAACCCTAGCTTCTCCAAAAACCAATTCTCTCTCAACACAAGTTTTTATCAAATCATCAATGGGTGAATGAAAGTGTTTTTTCGAATTGAATATATAGCTTTTTTGGAAAAAGCTTCAACTTCACTTTTTTCACTTAAGAGGCTTTTTAATCACAACTTCATTTTATAACATTAAAGTAATAAAGTCATAAAGTTATTAAATTAAAATAACTTAATTTAATAACGATAACTTTAAAATAAGAAGCCACTGAAACCCACTGACTGCAACAAACTCATTTCTGACACCAGAGCCTCAAACCTCAACTACCCTACCAAAAATAGCCAACTAAGCCCACTGCCAAAAATAGACTTACTATAAATAGTAAGTCTCTCAAACTGGAGATCCCCTGAAACTTGATCCTGAAACATCTGACACCCCATGCAAACGCCCTGCTAATCCTGGCCATACCCAAAATACCACTTACTAAAAATAGTAAGTTGACCAAATTGACCCGAACAAATAGCAAACTCGGTAATCTGAACCTCCAGAATGGAATCTCAACACTGGCTCTGCCAACTGACCCCCTCTGATCGCCTAATTAGCTTGCGAGGGTCGCCAAACCAAGCTAATCCCAATAGTCTGAAAAATGGGGACATTACAATTACAGAGGACTAATTGTGTTGCAATTGTGATCATTGGAAGCCTGTTTTTTATTACCAAATCTGTGTATTTATTGTTGTCGTATGGAATTAATAGCAGGGTCGTACTATGCTAGAGTCACGCCATTCTTTGTTGTTGGAAGTGCGGTGATTGTTGATTGTTGAGAGCTGCGTGAGGGTCTTTGTGGCTTTGTTACTAATCGAAAGAGGCTGGAGCAACATCCTATAAATGCTGCGTTGAGGATTTCTTGGAATTGGAAGTGTCCATAAGGGTTGCATGTCTTCTTGGCAGCCATTGTTCATTCTTCAAGGTGCTACGTGCAATACATACAAGGTGGCATACATTCTTGAGATCTTTTAAAAAGTGCTGCACATTCATTATTAATGTAATATTTTAAATATTTGTCAGGCATGTGAATTGAATTGATAAAAATCTTTGGAGTTAGAATTTAAAATTGTTGTTGTTTTAATTGAAAATCTGGAAAATTTATGGAAATTCATATATGATTGATTCAAAAATTCCTATATGATCTAAAAACAATTTAAAAAGCGTAATTAAAATTGTGAAAGAGTTAGTTTGCAAAAGAGAGCCAACTGGGCTCATCACAGTGGTATCAGAGCACTCATCTTGCCATCCTGAAGGGTATGATGTTTTAGCAATGGCAGAAAGATTTGTACCAGGAGTGCATTATACCCACAGGGGTAGAGTTTCACCACCTCCTGAAGGTAATGAACAAAGCCCACAGGTTGACCATGCAGGTGACAGGAAAAGAGATAATATTGATAATGATGTTGACAGGGAAGCCAGAGATGCCTTCAGAAATATAGCAGAAGGTCAGCATCATGTTGCAAATGTGTTGCAACAGTTGTCAGACACACTTCAACGTATCACATTACCAGGTGATCGTACTAGAGACAAAGGTGCGCAGAGTGTTTCAGTTAGGTCTCACAGGTCACGAGCAGATGATAGGCATGATTATAGAGCTGACCATAATGGTACTTATGACAGGCTTCTCCGTCCTACTTTCTTGAGGCCAGAGTTGGATGCAATTAGTGTAGAGACAGAGCCAGTACCATTTGTAGATGTCATGGTGGCACATTTTGTAGAGTGGGATGCTCTTCCAAAGGCAATAAAAATAAATTTGAATTTTGATAGATATTTGACACAAAAGCGAGAGCATTCCAAAGGCAGACTAGCTCCAGACATGAGGCAGAGGCCTAGGCAGAATGATCTCAAGCAGGCAACCAACAAGTTGACACTAGCTCATTTTGATGGAAGTGGGAAGACGGCAGCCAGAGCATGGGTCCACAAGCTAGATACATATTTGTCACTTCGTCCTATGTTTGAGGAGGGCACTATACGATTTGTCGTGCTCCATCTAGATGGGGTGGCTCATGATTGGTGGTATCAAGGGTAAGTATCTCTACATCATGATCATATTGTTGAGTACCAGGAGTTTGTGGATAGACTGATAGAGCCATTTGACAGGAAGGATCCTGAGACTTACTTTAGAGAGTTAGCTCAGTTGCGACAAACAGGTGGCCTTGAGGCCTTTAGCAGTGAGTTTCAGCACCTATCAGTTATGGTTTATGACATCTTCAAGAGGAGAGTCATGTTGTTCATAGAGGGTTTGTCTGAGCCGTATAGAGGGTGGGTTAAGTCCATAGATCCACCTACCTTGCGAGATACTATGAAAAAGGCAAGGAATCTTGAGCCTTCTGTTTCACGGGACAAATCTACTCCTAGTCCTATTATCTCTCCTGCAGAAGAGGTACCTCCACCAGTTGTTGACAGGAAAAAATCAGTAGGTAGACTTGATCATGCCACAGAGAGGATTTGAGGAGAAGACAACTTTGCTATTGGTGCAAAGAGCCTTATGACAGAGAGCATTCTTGTTCTATGAGGCCTAAGGGTAGGGTGAATCGCTCTATGTGGGTTTATTCTAGTAAGAGTGAGGCTGAGTCTTCTCATCGGTCAACTAGTTTTGATACAGAGGAGGAGCAGATAGTTACTCTAGAGTTTGGTCCTGATGCCAAACTATCTCTAATTGTGTTGTCCACCTCTGTGCCACTTCCCTCTGCTTTCAGATTGAGGGGATTAGTGGAAGGACAACACTGTGTTGATATGTTGGACACTGGAGCCACGCACAACTTTATTCATGAGCGAGTTGTTAGTCAGTGTGGGCTTCAAGTAGAGGAGTTTGCAGGGTTTAGAGTCAAAGTAGTAGATGTCTACACCCTTACCTGTACCAGGCGCATCAGTCACCTCTCCTTGTTTCTTGGTGATTACGAGCTAATATTTGATTCTATGTGCTTGATTTGGGAGAGATGGATATAGTCCTGGGAATACAGTGGATACAAGTTATTAAGGAGTTTTGCCTTAGCTTGAGCCCGATGCAGATTAAATTTGATTACCAGGACAGAGAGTATGTGTTGTTGGGTCTTGCTGAGGGGAGTCTATGCACTATGACTTTTCGTGAGGCAGATAGTGGGATTTTTCAGAGACATGAGTCCATTCAGGTAGAGCAGATTTCACATCATCTCTCTCGCAGTTCACAAATTTTCAGCTCAGATCAGTAGATGGGAGCAGTTCACTTTGTGAACAATCCCTTATTTGATGTGGATGTCGTTATGACTTATGACAATCTGTTGTTCGAGCTCAATGATGATCCCTTTCAAGTGTTGTATGATGATGATGATGTTGGGGATCCTATTTGTACACCTGGTTATTAGGCAGATTCTAGAGGAGGCCAGTCAGGTCTAGTTTAGTAGTTTACAGGGGTGTACACAGTGAGGAGTGCTTATAGTTTCACCTTCGATCCTCACATTCAGGACATCTACCAGTTTTAGAGTTCTTTAGTGCATCCATTTGATGATTGGTATGATGGTTTGGTTGGTACGAAGACTGGGAGCAAGTTCAGTCTGTTGGTTGAGTTACTCTCAGTTGAGTTTCTCCCACGTGGCAATCCTATTGCAACATCTTCAATTTGGATGTTGAGTGCAGTTTCTCAGATGTTGATGTTTGTTTTGTTGATGCTAATGATTTCTTCACAGGAGTATGGTGATGATAGGGACATTACCCATGACCATCCTTGGGATCCGGGTGGACTATGATGTTGCTTGTTTTTCCTGATTGCTTGAGGACAAGCAATCTTGGGAAGGGAGGACTGTAATGTCCCTGTTTTTTAGACTCTTGGGATTAGCTTAGTTTGGTGACCTTCGTAAGCTAATCAGGTGATCAGAGGGGGTCAGTTAGCAGAGCTAGTGGTTGGATTCCATTATGGAGGTTCTTGTTACCAGGTCTACTCTCCGTTTGGGTCAGATTGTATGACTTACTATTTATAGTAAGTGGTGTTTTGGGTATGGCTTTGTTTAGCAGAGCGCCTGCACAGTGTTATCAGATGTTTCAGGATTGATTATGAGGAATCTCTAGTTTGAGAGACTTACTATTTATAGTAAGTCTATTTTGGTCATATGGCTATTTCTGACAGGGCAGTATGAGCTCGGGGCTCTGTTGTCAGAAGTTAGAATTTTTTTTTGTCAGGAAGTTTCAGTGGCTTCATGTTTTAAATGTGGTTATTAAATTAAGTTATGTTAATTTAATAACTTTATGACTTTAATGTTATAAAACGATGGTGTGTTCAAGAAGCCATATTAGTGAAAAGTGTGAAGTGGAAGCTTTTTCATAAAGCTTATAAATATAACAAGAAAAAGCCATTGTTTTCACCTTATGTCATTTGATAAAATTTGTGAAGTGTGAAAAGTTTCTTGGAAGGAGAAAATCGGTTTTCTTTGGAGAGATAGGGTTTGGAACTTGCTCTTCATTCTTGGAGAGAGTTCTTCAACAAATACAAGTGTTTGGTCTTCATGAGTTGGAGAAAACACTGAATTCATTGGAAATTACAGAGGATTAATTGCATTGGAATTGTGATCATTGGAAGCCTGGTTTTTATTACCAAATCTATGTATTTATTGCTGCCGTACGGAATTAACAGCAGGGTCGTACTATGCTGGAGTCACGCCATTCATTACTGTTGGAAGTTTGGTGACTGTTGATTGTTGAGAGCTACGTGAGGGTCTTTTTGGCTTTGTTACTAATCGAAA
Source organism: Chamaecyparis obtusa (assembly GCA_027943335.1). NCBI lineage: Eukaryota > Viridiplantae > Streptophyta > Pinopsida > Cupressales > Cupressaceae > Chamaecyparis > Chamaecyparis obtusa. The sequence continues at coordinate 311,328 of BSBK01000811.1, read as the reverse complement.
GAGGCTGGAGCAACATCCTATAAATGCTGCGTTGAGGATTTCTTGGAATTGGAAGTGTCCATAAGGGCTGCGTGTCTTCTTGGCAGCCATTGTTCATTCTTCAAGGTGCTGTGTGCAATACATACAAGGTGGCGTACATTTTTGATGTCTTTTAAAAAGTGTGTTGCACATTCATTATTAATGTAATATTTTAAATATTTGTCAGGCATGTGAATTGAATTGATAAAAATCTTTGGAGTTAAAATTTAAAATTGCTGCTGTTGTTTTAATTGAAAATCTGGAAAATTTATAGAAACTCATATATGATTGATTCAAAAATTCCTATATGATCTGAAAATGATTTAAAAAGTGTAATTAAAATTGTGAAAGAGTTAGTTTGCAAAAGAGAGCCAGCTGGGCTCATCACAAGTATAAACCCAATTGCAACATTAGTTCAATGGTGAATGCATGTTTGAGTTGCGCCATTGTTGGGTACTTGAATGCATGTTTACAATCTGAAAATCTTAAGTTTTCTTTTAACATTACACTATTTTTGTGGAGTTGTTAGCAGTCTAATTGAGTAGAAATCAGTTTATGGGATCCGTCTATCTGCAACATCATCCATTATTGTCTGTCCTCAGTATTTACAATCCTAGATAGCTTTCTAAACTCTTCCCTTTTGCAATTTTTTTTTAAGCAGTTTAATTAGATTAGTGAAGTATCATAGAGGTTTTGAAAATCTGAAAAAAAATTGGACAGCTAGAGAATCTGAAGTCTTATCATTACTATAGAGTATAGACTTTTTGGGAATCTGCAGTTCTATCATTAGGAAAGCCTATAGGAGAAACTGCATACAGTGAGAGAGAAAGTTGTATTTTCTATCTAGGAACATCTGTGTAAGTCTCCTTGTGATTACCGGCAATATCACATCAAATCAACTAAGTTTATCTAAGTGAGAGTCAAGACCTAACATGGATAACCTATCTCACTTGATCAAGCATATCAGCATTTGCGATATCCTTTTAACAAGATAGGATAGAATATACTCAACATATTTTATTCTGTGTTGGTTGCGTGCAAACACTCTCATCAACACTATGGATTGCTTAGACTAATGCACAAGGCAAGGCATCTCTGAGTGCCTAGCAAAGTAAATATTACATACCTCAATCTTGTGAAAAGGTCCTCCACATCCCCAAGAAAAAACAATATACAAGCATTGGCTGTGATTTCTTTTTAACACACTCCCCCTTGTCGCATGTGTTGCAGCCAAAATGAAGATTCCCTCAAAAAGTTTACCGCACACCACACAAAGCACACAACTTGCTTAGAATATTCAGCATCAACATTTTACACCTGTATCTTTTCCTAGCAAACCCTCAAGCCTAGTGTAAATAAACCAATGTATTCCAAGCCTTTATTCCATATCTTTCCACACCATCTTTGATCCTAGATGAACCATGACATTGAAGACTGATGGTTTTTGTCCTCGACTTCAGCCTTCCGGGTTTTTGTTTGTCAAGCAACCTTTGAGGTTTCATCCCACTAGTTGAAATTTGGCCATAGGCACAAATCTCAAGAAGAGACAATAGCCAATATTCACCTTTTGCCTCCTCAACCTCCTTTTATAACTTTCCTTGGAACATTCCGAAATTAAAAAATCACTTTTTAAAATAATAAATCTTTTTGCTCATACAGTGAGTTATAAAATTTAATTTTATCTTATTGTGACAAATCTCAAGAAGAGACAATAGCCAATATTCATAATGAATCCTTTTGCCTCCTCAACCTCCTTTTATAACTTTCCTTGGAACATTCCGAAATTAAAAAATCACTTTTTAAAGTAATAAATCTTTTTGCTCATAAAGTGAGTTATAAAATTTAATTGTATCTTATTGTGATGCCAAGTAATGTTACTTTAATTTAAATAAAGTATTAAACTTGTAGGCATAATTAATTAAATACAAGTTGTCAGGAAAACTTAATTTAAAAATTGATTTTTCTTTTCCGCAAACCTGGGCTGAAATGGAGACATTGCAATCTAACAAGGTCAGTGCTTAAAATTCTATGTGGAGATAATTGTTGAAGAGCATAATCAAACAATGGATATAGAAAGTAAGGACAAGATGTTTCCACAATCTAAAAGAAAAATACATGAAGATGATGGCTTCATAGAAGTGATAGCAAAATAAGAATAATACAAGCATTAAGATGAAACATCCTTCAAATGATAAAGGAATGGAGGTGGAGAAAGAAACTAGAAAAGGCTTCAAAGAACTATGGTGTATCAATTGCAATCGTGAGGGTCACACAAGATAATCGTCCCAAGAAGATTTTTTGTGATTTTTGTTGGGTTACAAGTCATTGAACCTAAAGAGTGGAAGCACGCAAGTTCTTTTCACACAAGAAGAACAGTCCACTCCACCAAGCACTCCATCAAAGCCATAAAAGAACATGAATGTGTCTCCATTTACCATACAAACAAAAAGTAAAACCAATGAATCTATTGAGCAAGCTATCGTTTTAATTTGGGAACATAGTTTGGACCGCATATCAGCAAATTATATGCAATACCACAAGTTTTTCTTAAGACTGAGTTTACTACAATAATATGCAAATCTAGACAGAAATTTTAATGGTTACTAACCAGTTTCGCATAGAAAGTTTTTGTGGTTTATAGCAAATGTAGGAATCAAAATCCCAGATGAAGCAAACAACACAAGAGCCCGGGAGTCAATCAGGAAAAATTAAAGTTGATTAAGATATGGAATATTATGTAAACCAGAGGGGATATGTTAAAAGTCTGTAAAAAACTTGTTGGCTAAAAATTTTGTAAGCCACTAAGACTACACCTTACAAAATTGTAACTTTAGACGTCTCATGAGATTTCTCTCTCCTCCAAGCAATAGGGGAGGCTCCCTTCTTACCGTAGGTGGCTTCAATAGAAACTTAACTGAAATTACAAAAAGGGCGGTTCTCTTAATCAATTCCTCTTTTTTCAGGAACGATTTGCGTACAACTACGACTTTCTAACTTAACAAAAAGTGTCTTATTGCTATGATAATACTTGTGACCCTGGAGTTGACATAAGAACAATACCAGGAGCAACAACTTTCTTTTTATATTTTGTGAAACAAAAACAAGAACCCAAAGTCTCCTGTGCTTGTCTCGTGAGGATTCAAGCAGAATAACCAATAAGGCACAAAGTCTCTTACTGGATACTCTCAAATTTAATAAAAACACTCACAACTGAAGCCCAAAGTCTTCAGCTCTAAGTAATTGCAGCCACTATTAAACTATAACAATTTGTCCTCCTACAGCACAAAGTCTTCAAAAGTTCAAATTGGCTCTCAATGCAATAGGCAACTCAAAGTCTACACAATTGAATTCAAATCCCTCTTGAGCAAAACTCCAAAACTCACAATCAATATCTAGAAAATGTCGTCACATAACACCTTGAATCAACACAAAGTTTGAAAGCAAGTTGCCCCTTCTATTGAGAGCAATTCAAATTTACATCTAAGCTCAAAGTCTTAGAGTGTAGATACAAACTGGCAGAATTTTCTTGCCTTGCTAAAAGATGATTATTTACAATGATCTCCCTCCTTTATATAGGAAAAGAGTGGAGAGAAAGGTGGAGAAAGAAGGGGAAAACCCTTAATCAGCTTGACTTATTCCCTAACTAACTAACTAATTTTGATTTATTCAAAGTTGCATGCCTAATGCACTTGCAACTTGATTACATGTTACAACTTTGCATATGATACTATCACATGCAATTACATTTTGTTATTACATATAATCTGTCAAATACAAATTACAAATGCATGATGAAAATATTTTGTGTTTGACAAGACACAACACCTATTACATCATCCTTCGTTTGTCTTTATGCTGATGCTTGATGATTGATATGCTCTAATTTGGTGAAAGCATCTTGATCTGGAATAGGAACCTGCATCTTTGGTTGTCTCTTGAGAAGCACATTTGTTTCTTTCCATCTCTGCCTTGAAAGAATTCTTTCTGATTCTAGTCTTTCAAACCTTTCTAGGGAGAAAGATCCAATCTTCTTATCCAGCTTGTGTTCTAATTTTGATTCACTTGATTCCCTTGAAGTTGAATTTCTCTTAAAGGTGACCTTTGAGCTCTCCTATGGACTTCCCTTTCTCTTTGTATCCTTTCTCTTTGCTCACATTCTAATCTTTCTCTAAGCCCCCTTTCAATTCTTTGTCTTTCTCTTTCAAATTCAATACCAACATCCTCCTCTTCCTCCAAGATGGCCCGAGCAATTGTATAGTGTGTGTCGTCTTCTCTTTGATTCCAAATGAAAGCCCCTAAGTTTGAAATGATATCTTCCTGCCTTATGTTTATATCCAAACCTGGTTGCACAACTGGATAATTAGCATAGGAAGGTAACACCATCTTTGATCGTTTTTTAGTTTTTCTTTTCACGTTCTAACTTTTCTTGAATCTCCCTTTCAATCCTTTGGGCCTTTACTTCTTCCTTTTCTAGTGTTGGCTAGAAATTCTCTTAACATGGCAATTGATATGCTTGAGTAGCTATGGCATGAAGATTCCACAAGGTAAGAATATCTTCAAGTGATGGATCCATTGCACTTTTTGAATGCACAAGAATTGAGCTTGGGGTATTGTAAGTGGCTGGAATACTTGTGAACAACGGAAGAACAAACGGATTTGGGTTAGATTGGCTCTTGTGTTGTGAGAAAAACCAAAAACAGGTTTTTCAAAGGGTATTAAATATGAATGGACAGCAAGTATATGTGAGAAAATAAAGCATGGATGGGTCTATTGCATGCTTTTTGATGTACAAGTATGGATTTTGGAATGGTGTGAACAAGAGGAACGGTTGTAAAACTTCGGGGCAACAAATGGGTTTTTTTTTAAGGATAGTGTGTGTATACACAAGCATGGACTTGTTTCTTTTTTCATCATAGAACGGGTTTTTAATCCCGACAGCTTATGCAAGCAAGTAGAGATTCTTGCATATGCAACTTAAGAATGAAAGACAAAAGTAGAAGGATCATGAATTTAAACACATGTAAATCTAAAAATGAAAGTTTACATGTAAACAAGATACCTTGGGAAGAATTTAGGAAAAAGACTTAAAGAATAAATTACCTCCATCCTCAAGAAGAAACTTTTCCAAATCTTGGGCAAAATTTGAAATGAATCCAAAGGATTTTCGGATTTAGGAAAAATGAGATTTAAAAACTATATATAAATCTCTTTCCTAGTCTTTTTCCTTCGATTTTGGAGAGTCAACATGCATTCACAGCCAAGTGGAAAGAAAAGAGAGATTAAATGCAAAGAAATAGCAACCATTTTGACATTTTTCATGCATATGCAATGAAGGTAAAAAACGTCTAGGGCATGAATTTCAATCAAAATGAGGAAATAAAACAATCTAAGAAAGAAATAACTCACCCAAAATCAATTCTAGAGCTGAGAGAATGATTGTAGATGCTCAAATCTTCCAAACATGAGGCATTTTTTAAGAATAATGATCAAGAAACGGACTGTTTTTACCAAAATACACATGCCTTGTGTGTTTTTCAATATATGCAATCACTCCCAAATTCGACGTCCAAAGGAGAAACACAGCCAAGTAGAAGAGAAAACGCACTTTGGAAGTGCTCAAACACAAATGTAATTGATCATAAAATTTCTACCTAGGGCTTCAAGGCTGGGACACAAAGTTTGGATGTAAAAACACATTCAAAATAATGTGTAAATGATGTTGGAAAAGACATCCAAGAAGGCAGATTAAAAACGTTATTTTATCATGTCTTTGCATGTAAAGAAAACGTGCAATCCTTCTCAAATTTGACGCCCAAAGAGAAGAATTAAAAACATTGTTTTATCATGTCTTTGCATGTAAAGAGATACATGCAATCCCTTCTAAATTTGACGTCCAAAAAAAACGCACTTTAGGGAGATTAAAACATGAAACAACAAGTATGTAAAAGACTTCTCAAACAACGTATAAAGGTTGGGCGCACTTTTGTGATGTGCTTACATGAGTTTTAAACACATGCAATCCTCCCTAAAATCGACGCCCTAGGAGGAATATTAAAAATGCTGTTTTAGTTAGGTGTTTGCACATGTAAAAATACATAAAAAGATATGTATTTGTGTTAAAAAACAACACCTTAAGTGTTTCTCCATTAAAAACGCACTTTTCAAGTGCAATTACACATCAAATAGAATGTCTTTAATGAGGAAAAAGCCACTTGAAGTCCTTTTAAATACAATGTTTTATATATGCAGTTGCATATAAAAACAACACTCATAAGAGGATTAAATATGTTCTTTTTGAGTTCAACTGCACATTCTTATAAAACATGTTTTTGGCTTAGAAAAAGCCACTTTTACATGTTTTATATATGCATTTGCATATAAAAACAACATTTAATGTATAAAAGACTTAATTTCAAGAGGTGGGTTTTAAAAAGTGTTTTGCATATTGATGATATGCAATGAAGAATAAAAACTGCACCTTTTTTAACTTAAGTGTTTTAATTTTAAATCAATTTAATATATAACTATAGTTTTAATAAAGTAACATGAAATTAGATTATTTTAAAGCTAATTTCACAAAAACATTAAAAACTATAGCTAAATCAACTCGAAATGAGTTGAAATTTGAAAATGGACATCAAAATCCATTTTATATATTAAATATAATTCAAACTAGTGCAATCGACTTTGAAAAACCCACATTTTTAAAAAAAAATTAAGAGTAAGTAGTCAGCCTGAAAAACCCCACCTTTTGTATCATAACTTGAGTTCTACAACTCCGTTTGATGTCTAAGACAGCTCGTAACAAGCGTATTTCAAAAGGCTATTGACTCAAGGGAAAATCAAGATTAAAAATTGTTAACAAGAAAGAGAAAAATGAAGAAAATGACTTAACGAACGCATGAAATGTGTGTTCCAAAGAACATTTCAAGGATGGCGAATTGTCTTTATAATGCATTATCCAAAACATCCAAATCGTAGAGGACACACCTACGAATTCACAAGAAAATTCCGTAGGGTTGCCACAATTTTGTGATCTCAAAATTTATGACAACAAAACTACCTCTGATCAATATTTGTAATAAATTGTCAGATCATTTAACTAGCCCCAAAATCCCCATTCGGAAGGTTAGAATGTAAATTGGGGAATGTCATAATTTTCTTTTATGATCTTAAAGACCAAGACTGGAGGTTTTCTTAAACCAAGTTCTTTCCTACCGGTGCTCTCACTGAACCTAGTTGTAAAAATTAGCAAGATTAATAAAATAATTTGGCTATGGCCTATTATCTTTCAAAAAAAAATGCAAATCTAATCAATTGGAAATTTTGATAGAATTGGAAGAAAACGGACAATATCAGAAGAATAGTTGATTCAATTTCAAACTTGAAGTTCGATTTACAATTTTACAACTCTTAACTCTCACACTTTGCCTCAATAGGTAGCTGGTTCTTCATCCAAGTGGAATTAGAGCACAAACTCCGTCCACTTGGTGAAATTCAACCATCAAGTAAAGAAAAAGAACTAGTTTCCATGCATTCCAGCTTGTGCCTTCTTACTCACAAACATAATGAAACAAGAAAGGCCAACAAAGTTGTGGGAAATAGACCTAGAGTGAATTAACTCGGATTTTCTATTGCCACACAATTCTCACTCTAACTTGGTGTTGGTTGCATGTGGTTTTTGTAATCTACCTACACCATCTAATGTCAATGATGATGATGATGATGATGATTTCTAATTGTAATTTTTTAATATTGAACATGAATATCTATAATGACTTTTAAGTTTGCAAATTGATAGCATACTAGTATTTTGCATTTCAGTTTGTAATAAGCATGGTGGTTTTGATTACAATATGCATGATATACCGTATTCTGAACTTAATTCTTATTTTAGGCTGCAAATATGTTTATATTTAAAATTTTTCGATCTTACATGTACATACATTCACAAACCCCCAAAAAAATTATGTACTGGCATTACCCATATCCAATTCAGCAAATTAGCATCATAACTAACTCCCTGCATAATGTTAGATATTCTCATGTCTGTAGATGATACTCAAATATGGCATTTAGCCATGCAACACATCATATATCTCTCATACATTGCTTACTAGTATTTTATGAATGAAATATAATGCAAAACAGAGAGATGACTACTGACCTTCTAACAGTATGAGTATTGCCATGGCCAGTTGAAATAATGAACAGCCCATTTGTTGGCAAGGCAGTAAAAAGTTCTCGGACCCTTCTGTCCATGTGCAACAAGATTGTCTCCAATTCTACGGAAATAGTGCATCTGGATTTCTTTTTTCCTTTGACAAATTTCTCACTGCAGGTTGTTAATGCAACCATCTCTGCAGCTTGGGCATTCAAAGTTTCAGCATTTCTTGATTGTTTTTCATAATAGGAATCAAGATCAGAAAATTGTGTCCAAACAAAGTTCACATTTTCATTCTTCACCTGAAAATTAAAAATTCAAGCAATTGAAATGTAAGTGAAAAATGCATTTTCAACTGATTGGAAATGAATTGCCAGCCAAGAAACTTGTCAATCCTAATATGAACACTTTTAAATTCACTCCTCAGTTAGAGAAAATAGTAAGCCGGAAACCTCTTTTGCAGCCTTTGAAAGTGCATCATCATCTGAAAAAGATAAGATTGCATTGCATGATCCAGAAGCATAGTATTGTAACACATTCTTCTGATCAATAAGTGAGCATCTTTGTCCTTGATCACTCAAAAGTGAAACCAAATTTTGACGTGAGACAGAAGATGACTTCCCAAATCCTGGCCCTGCAAGCATATAATCGTTTTACAATAATGCAGCTTCAATAATCAATATGCATATTATCTAACAGTACATCAAATTCATCCTATTCGATCTCAAATGTCAGCCTTAGCAAGTATGACTACTTCTAATATTTAAAGCAGTCCATGAATATAAATTGTAATGAGAAAAGTCTAAGTTGCAAGGTGCGTACTCACAGGCCCCGAACCGGGTTAGGGTATGCACCTAGTACGAGTGCGTCTACGGGTGTATGCTGGGTGCGCACATAGTGTGCGCCAGGCACACAATGTGCGCACCCAGCACAGACCCGGGTACACCTGTGCAGACCCACGCACCCGCCTTAAAAAAGGTGGGCCCAAACTTAATTAAAAAATATTTTTAGTTTTGTTCTTCCTAACCCTAAAACAGCCCAATATGTGGCCATCAAACACACATTCATTTCATTTTTACCTCTCATTTTGCTCTCATAATATTTTCTCTCCATCTTGGTATTTTGAAGGAAGGTGATTGTATTTGATGATTGATGAACATTGAATCATATTTCATGAACTACATTTTGTAATTCAATAATTGTACTAATTTTGGAATTGTGAACATTGACATATATGATATCATTGATACAGCTTATTTGAATATTTTTCAACTATCAATTGGCATTTAATATTTATCTTTGGCATTTGGCATTGATCAATGATCAAGTATCATACTATGAAATGATTTAGTTTTACAACTCTGTATAATTCTCTTATTTTTTTGTATATATAATGCACACACACACACACACATACCCATATGCACCCACGCACCGGGTTCTCGTACCCGCACCTGTCCCCGAACCCAAACCGGTAACTTAGAAAAAGTACATCATAGACACAATTTCAAAATTGAGATTCAAAACATACCAAAATTGTTAATGATAACCATACAACAATATTATTGATATAACTTCTATTTTTTCTGATCCAGAACAAAGAGAACATTAATTGTTGAAGGAATTTGAAAAGCAAAAGGTATGTCAGATGAGAGTATTGTTTGTAGCCTACAGATGTACAATGTGTAGTATATCTTTCACAAAAAGAAACTAGCTATATTGCTGTCCAGGAATAACCAAAATAGGTTAATGGGACATAAAATATATCAGTCATATAAAAAAGTACTGCAGTAAAAAACCATTAATTTAAGAATAGTAATGAAAAGTATAATGAAAATCTGAACAAAGCAATAAAGGAATAGACCTAAAGTTATATCTTTAGTTCAACAAAGGACACAAAACTAATGCAGAGAAAATTTCTCTTTTATCTTTACAATATAACATCCAGAGATGCATATCTGCCTCTTGAATGGCTTATCTCTATTGTTGTTATTTTGATTATAACTAAAATTAATTTAAATAATACTGTAAATGTTTTGTACATTATGGGTTGACATTGATTATGTTATTTCAGTGTTTAATTTAAGTCCTAACAGCTTTATGATTATTTACTTGTATCAGTTTAATTCAGTATATGGTACTGATGAACCTTATGATCATAGTACAGGAGCTGTTGAAGACTTGGAGGGAGGGATGAGCATGAAATAAGTTATTGGCTGTCTCATCAGACTGCAACAATGTAATATCCCCTCCCAATTCTGTCTCAAAATTTCAATTTTGAAACTTTGACATTTTGTCAAAGTGTTTGTATGCAAAGTCTGTTCTTAGTTCTTGAGTATTTGTATTAGATTGCAGTTGAGTTTTTAATGTTGCCAGATAACATGAGAAGCATATAATCATGAAAATTAAGGATGCAGAGGCAAAGCACAATAGAAAATCACTGATATTGCTTCTTGTCAAACTTGAGCACAAACAATAACAGCTCTGATACGATTGTAAGATCCCCTACAGTTTCTGTACTTAACAAATCAGTATTTCTGCTGAAATCCAGGGTTCTATCATTTCATCAAACAGTTTCTAACTTCCATGGCTGCTATCAATGCCAAATAGGTTGTACATATGATAAGTTCAAGCAAAAAATTAATGCCAGCAACTGTATTGAATTATCTATTGGCTTGCAACAGTTATATCATCAACCTTATACTTCTATTCGTTCCAGAATTACAAGCAGGATGAAACAGAGCATAGGAAAACTACTTATGTCACTCCATTTACAAATATCAATATGAGTAAATTAATTGAGCACCTCGAAATATAAGGCATGTGCACTGAGGTGAATCTATGCTCATGCTATCAGAAAAGATAACGAAGTTATGCCCAAAAATGAAGCCTGCATTGAACCACCTTCAGCACTCGATGTGAAGACTTGAAGGGAATAGATATCCACTGCATCAATTCTGTTTCTCACCACAAATGTATTAAGTTTTCTGTCATTGATGTTAAACAGTTTGTGAAATGAAGTTGCTTGTTTGTCTGTTAGTTTCAACTTTGTGAAGCAAGGTTTGTGGATGAAAGGTATATCGTGAGGAACCAGTGTGGGTGTTCGAGATTGGTATAGTCCTGTTGCCAAAGCTGAGATTGTTATAATCTCATAGGCAGTATATAAACTGATACCAGGCATATGCGTATGCGTAGGCTTGGAATGCATTTATTGCTTCCAAGAGGTACTTATGGGCAGTGCTCTATGGGATGATGTGTCGATAGCCTGGTTGCTTAGAGTGGATCTTATATCCCTCAAGCTGAGAATTGGGAATTCTGTGAAGCCCAACCTAGAGGCAGCCTTAAGAACCAAATTCCCCCCTTACTAATTTAAAGTAGAGTATGAGTCATATAAATATTGTATAATATATTGTACTAATATCGGTTTTGCAGGAAATTATAAGGAGAATAAGAAGGAACATTACATAACCAATATTATTAATTAAGGTTATGTATTAATTGGTTGTTTAATACCATATTAAATATTAAAGATAAATAATAATCAAAATATAATATATCATTAAATAATAATAGCTTATAAATTAAATATGATATATCAAGATATAAATTAGCAAAAAATTAATTATAAATAAACATATCTATTATTGATGAAATATGAATATTTCATCTATGATTAAGAAAAGAGATACAAAAAATTAGTTCGCCTAAAAGCTTAAATGAGAAATTTAAGTAAGGTCCCGACTAGGGACATTACAGAAATCTTGACATACGAATAATCTAACTTATTGTCAATGATAATTTTAAGAAAGAAAATGAGAGAAGGTAATCAAATGGAAGCCTTAATTTGTAAAAATTTAGGCTCCATCAGTGCCATCACCAAAAGCTCTCCATTCAAAGGACCAACAGATGCAATTCAGAAAAAGATTCTTTCTTTGAGTCATTGAGAAAAAACTAATTGTTCAAGTTTGATAGCAAAGGGGAGCCATTACCACCATGGAATCCCGGTTAAGATGACATCTAGAGGATCTACTCAGCTCGTGGAGATTAACTATTCAAATCTTTACGTCCATCACAATGAATAATCATTCTCATGCACACAGTTATGTTATGCAGGCCTGGCACTTCCAAGTTTGGGATCTAGGAATCATTGACAATATAAGGATGCTTGTAGGCAAGCATTTTTCAAAGAGGGGGAGATTGTAATATCCCCAATTTGGGAGATTAAAAACACGATTAAAATGAATTTTAATTAAAGATTGAAATTTATTTAGCAACTCATAGCAAATTACCACTTAACCGATATTGATTACTACGGAGAACAATAAGCATCAACCATAGGTAGTCAACTACTTCAGATCAATCGGTATATGAAAGCATTGTAGCAATGCATTTCAAAGATCCATCCAGTGAAGAACAACAATACAAATGAATCCTATAACTATTAGTATGGATACCAGTCACATATACCAATGGAAAAAAGCATGTTAAGCAACTGTTAAATACGATTGCATCTCAATCATCATGCATATCAATGTACTAACAGATTGTGATACGAATGTAAACACTTCTGAATAACGATTCAATGATGGTAATTGAAGAGTGTTGATTTGTAATCAGTTTGGCTAAGGGTTATGAAAGAAAAGTGATCAAATAAAGAAAGAATTGATTAAATGGAGAAGATAGCAACTTAAGACTATCAATTAAAAGAGGAACTAAAGAATCAAAGGATGAGTCATCATCAATAATGTTATCATCATAATCAGTCATATGGTGGCATTCCTAAGTTATCTCGTCAACAATAAACAAACGGATCGATTATGATAATCCATATGATGGAGTTGTGAAGAGTTTGATGCTTGGAGGCAGTGAATGATATTAGATATATAACAATTAAGAGACAATCAATCTCTATCACAGTATGAAGATCGAATGTAATTACCAGAAGATTAACTAAAGCATGGGCAATAACAGTAAAAGACATCATCAATTCAATAAAGGAAATTAAATTGATATTTAGTTAATTGGCGATAATCCTTAATCGGTAATTAAGTAAAGAATTATCACTAATGCTAAGGGGTGTGATTAGCATCAGGATCACATATTGATTATGTACAAACCGATTGCGAAGGCAGCGATTAATGAAAACTAATCAATAACAAATGATTGTTATGGAAGGATCGATCAAGAAAGGACACGACTCATCGAACTCAAGATATGCCAACCCTTCGGTTTTGATGGTATAAGAGCAAGCTCAAACACATCAAGTAATGATAATTGAATATTGAATTGAATATATAACAGCTCCTTTGTGGATCACTCCGCTAAGAGCAACCGATTGCTAACCGCAATCGCAGATGCAAGTATTTATATTTAATATCAGAGACGGCATCATCCAGAAGCATAATTAATACAAGGAATATCAGAGACGGCTTCATTGACAGCACATAAAGATAAAGAAGGATCAGACACAGCCTGTACAATATCCATTGTCTATTGTACTCGATATCTGTCATTGAGATATCATTGCCATTATATATCAACCTGTATATGCAGCGTGGATCAATAGTACATATCAGAGACAGCCCATTCACGTTATCAAGCATAATTCTCATTTCCATATCAGGAATAGCAATTGTCATTATTGTTATGCAACCTTCTCATTGATTGGAAGCGTATGCATATGGAATTATATATATTTCCATTACATTCAGCGTATGCATTTGGAATTATTATTCATTTTCATTATAGTTCAGTATATACATTTGGAATTACTATTGTTCATAGCATCTGCAATTGGAAATAGAAATCAGAATTGAGTATTTGATTAAGTTAAAATCTTAGAATTGTGGAAATCTTCGTAGTGTCTCAAGTCATATAAAAAGGGACATTACAAAATTTAATAATCAAACTGATGATTTCTTTCAAATATATTTCATCAACCCTTTTATTGAATGGATATGGAAAAAATAGGTGTCAATAAAAATTATTATATCAATGGGTATGAGTCATTAATACACTGTTAGATAAATTTAAAAAGCTATCATAACTACCTTGACAAAATGAATTGTAAAGAAGTTATTAATTTTTAATAAAGTGTTATGAAATACATATCCAATTACACTAACACAATGTATTATCATATTTACTCAAGCTTGAAAGAATTTAAAGCATTTACCTTTTTGAATCTTCAACAGTGCCAGATCCAAGGTAGCTCTGGCATCTTCAACACTATTATGGCCACTTCTTGACTGTTGAATGTCTCTATTCAGAAACTTTTTTGTAATTATTCGTAAAGAAGGTTTATAATGTGCACCTTGTGGATGTTGATATAAGATAGCTGTATCAATTACTAAGTTGTGCACAATCCTTAAGGCCAAAAGATCATTCTCTAATGAGTGACCAACAAGAATGGTTTCTCTAGAGACCAAATTCAGGACTTCCTCCTAACAAAGAAATCAAACAAAGAGTCATAAATAGTACTTCCATGAAGAAAAGATTCTTTGTTGAATAAAGAATACAGAGTAGGAATTCTATCTTAAACTCTTGCAAATAAGATGGACCAATTTGTTTATAATTTATCAAAATCACAATAATTACAGCGACAGAAGTTAAACGTCAGTGGACCCAACCTGAATATCCTTAAGTGTGGTTGTAATATTGGCCATCATTTCACTTGTAATACCACTGTACCTATTTCCATTAATAAAAAAATCACATATAAGATATGGCTAATACATTCATCCATCTTTGTTCAAGATAACACACAACAGGAAATTGCAGCATTACAATGATTATATTAATTGTACTCCGATTCCATCTACCTTATTTTGATACTGATCATTTTGAAGATAATAGTACAACTACAAATGTCACTACATTCTTGTAGAGAGACATGGAATACAACCACAAGTACAAGGAGGACTTACAAATCAAAGAACAAACTAACAAAGAGTGTTTGGGACGTCAACGCCCAATAGAGTAGGATAGCACCTATAAAGAACCTTTGTAGCTCTTTATATAGCAATATGGATTTTTCTAAAGAAATCTGGCAATTTCGAATTCTTGTATTTCTTTAACAGATAGATATTTCTTTAACTTCGTTTTTAAACATTGAACATCAATATAAACAGATTATTTATTGAATTGTTATCAAACTTTATTGAAAACGATTACACATTCAAGCAATGAACAGTGCATCAATTAAATCAAACTTATTGGCACCTTATTAATTACGCTGGCTGCAGATTGTATAACCTTCAGATTTAATAATTCACGCAAGCCCTTTCCTCATTCACGGCTGCATGCTGGAGATGCCTCTTCCTTATGGCATTCACGATACTCAACAAATTTATGGCGCACTCCTCTAAAATATAATCCGAACTTGCAACACACTGCTGGTACGTATGGCCAGGCTGAAGAATAATCGTACGGTCAGGCTGGAAGAAAATTGTACGGCCCCTATAGATATCCGTACGGCTCAGGAAATTATCACTGCCTGCAAATGCTGACTGCTGGAATCAACCCGCACAATTCATTGGCATCAAAAACCAACTCAAAGTTCTCACTCATGAGAAATTCTCGTTTCTCTGAATTATTTCGCTCAAACCCTCAATTCTCCATTATTCGAACTTCTCTTCAAAACATTTCAACTTCACAATTTTCAATGAAATGACATAAGGTATGTAAAGTGCTTTTTCAAGTTGAATATATAGCTTTTTTGAAAAAGCTTCAACTTTACATTTTTCATTAAAGTAGCTTCTTCATCACAACATCACTTTATAACATTAAAGTTATAAAGTCGTAAAGTTATTAAATTAAAATAACTAAATTTAATAACGACAATTAAAATATGAAGCTACTGAAACTAACTGACTGCAACAAACTAATTTCTGACAACAGAGCCCCGAGCTCAAACTGCCCTGCCAGAAATAGTCATCTGCCAAAAATAGACTTACTATAAATAGTAAGTCTCTCAAATGGGAGATCCTCAATTAACGATCCTGTAATACTTGAATGACACTATACAGGCGCCCTGCCATACCAAGCTATGCCCAAAATAACACTTACTAAAAATAGTAAGTCATCCAAACTGGCCCAAATGAAGAGCAAACCTAACAACCAGAACCTCCAGAATGGAATCCAACTACTGGCTCTGCCAACTGACCCCCTCTGATCACTTGATTAGCTTGCGAGGGTCGCCAAACTAAGCTAATCTCAAGAGACTGAAAAACGGGGACATTACAGCACCTACTTATCCATACCAGTGGAGGGAATCCATCTCCAACTATATTTGTATTGATGATAAATAAATGAAACCTTCATTTGTAAAGAAATGAGTACATTCTCATTTAAATCACCTCTACAAACACATTGACTAGATACAATAGACCTGTTAAGGGGACATGTCCCCACATAACATATATTGGGTGACATGGCAATCTTGTTTTAACAACAATACAAATTACAAGCTTAAAAACAGAAAAATTCATTATGATATGATAAAGAACTTGTTATATTTATGACTACAGCATGTCCTTCTCTATGAGAAAGTTTGTCCCC
Source organism: Chamaecyparis obtusa (assembly GCA_027943335.1). Classification (NCBI taxonomy): domain Eukaryota; kingdom Viridiplantae; phylum Streptophyta; class Pinopsida; order Cupressales; family Cupressaceae; genus Chamaecyparis; species Chamaecyparis obtusa. The sequence continues at coordinate 294,587 of BSBK01000811.1, read as the reverse complement.
AAACATTAACAATTAAGTAGCAACTCTTCTACATAAGGCCACCTCACTATTATCCCCAACTTTATTAATAATAGAATGTTAGCAAACTGCACAAAAGTTGTGCAATCTAGAGTCCTGATATAAGTCAACAATCTACTACCAGAGTCGATCTTTGTTGTCAATCATCAATCAGGCTTTTGTCATGTCCCTTCAGAAAACCGATAACACTGGAGGCAATTGTGTACCGATTCAACACTCTCCATTCAGACCTAGCATGCAGCGTGCGGATGGCACCAATTGCCATACGATCAACACAGTCGTGTACAGTCTTCTTGGTAGCTGTGCGGATGTGTCATGGCCTCTATGTGATGGCGGTTGGAGATGTACGGTGTCAAAGGAATTGTCGCATGGTGACCATATGACCCACTCTTCTTGCATCGTACAGCTCACTTTCTCCTTCCCTCACCATATGGTAAGTCACTATCGTATGGCAATTTTCCATACGGGGGTCTAAAGCCCAACCTACCACGGCACAATAATGTTATCCGCACACCCCTAGATGCTTCGTACATACATGGGATTACTAATTACTCGGATTGATAATGATATTGTTGTACAACAAGATATTTTGCAATTGAAATTGGATCGCCAAGAACAAGAAATAATCTAAATCCTCAGATTATGAATACTGACACAGATTGATCTTTCAAAGGGAACCTTGTATTAATAATGATAGCACTTCATATTACAACAAATCTCCGACCAGGGGCAGAATAGGGTGAGGAGTTAGTCCCACTAAAACTACTGATACCTGATGAACTACAACTGATTGAATATCTGAATGAACTGAAGAATCAGTGATTAGAGATCACCGAGCACTGAAATGGTATGTAAGATGATTAAATCAATCAATATGTTGTCATTGATGTCAACTAGTCTTGACAGTACTTATCATGTTAGTTACAAACATCTGAACATCTGTCGGAGCAAGAAAAGATGAAGAACTGAGATATCTACATGAGAAAAAGATGGATATGACAGATAAGGATAAGGAAAACATTGGGTAACTTATTGATGAGTCTATGGCTTCATACTGTTGATTTCATTATGTTGCATTAATCTATTATGAAGAAGAGAACTGAAATTGAACAAGACAATGTGGTCGGTAATTAAAGATTTCTGTATACACCGAGCCAATGCAATGTATACCGACTAACAGTATCAACCAAGCTAGTTTAACTAGTTATCACCAACACATTTCTGTGTTAACTGAATGTGGATGAAAACATTAAATGCTAAGAACAGCCGACTGAATTTGATGAGCTGGATACTATTATGATTTCGAGGTTAAAGATGAAGTTTGTTATGAGATCCACGACTGACAAAATTTGGAGAGGATCTAAAGGATGAGATTGAAACAAGTTAATGACACATCTACCGAGGAAGGTTTAAGAGGCAAAATGGATGAAGGAGATTAAGCGGCAAAATCTAATGGCTGAAATGAAAACGGTTTACTTGTTTATTTAAGAGACAAAAGTTTCATTGTTGAAACTATGCCGAAGGAAGAAGACTGCAGAGATATCGCGTGAAGACTATTCATGCATGCCTGATCAGACTGGTTAGTGAAAGAACCGAACTGCAGAGTTAATCGAGCGTCAAAGAACTATTTACTGAGTGACAGTAAGTTGATGAATATTGAAGAAATGAATTTGATTATTGATCAGAGGATTTGTATGGGCTTAGCATAGATCTGAATATCTACAATTGAGTTGTATTTGAATTAGATCATACTGTATCAGTTTAACCATTGATTCAACCAATCTCTTAACCGAGTGGACTTAACAGTCTTATATTCTGCCCTATATTTAGAGAATGTACATTGTTATCTTATTGACCCCATAGTGAATGTTGGTCAAAAGTTAACTGTTAGTGCTAAATCCTCTAACAAGGTCACACCTAACAGTGTGTTTGTAACCTTTAACAAGGTTGGCTCTTCACCGAGCTCACTTCAGAAGAGTGAATTATTTTGGGTTACCAGTCCCAAGTGGTTTTTCCCTTAACAAGGTTTCCACGTTAAATCATCGTGTTATGTGTTATTTGTGATGATTGTTTTGCTATCATACTTTACATGTTGCATACTTGATTTGGTCGGTAATCACAGTTAGCTATTTACCTGGTAATCGATAAACTGAACAGATAGATTGATATTTATGTTACCGAGCTGCATAATTTGTTGGAATTGTTTTATAAGGTACATCTTTGTATTTGGGACTGTAGGATAAATGATCTAACTGATTCAACCCCCCTCTCAGTTATTCTAACAATACCAAATAAGGAGGATCTTTCACCTCCGAAATGGCAAACAACTAAACTCCAACAGGAATTCGCATATGAAGAAATTAAAAAATTCGCATACCTACAACAATAACTAACGCAGCCTTCTATATGGCTCCGGAAAACTTCACGAAGGATTACAAATGTGCCAACACAGCCAAAACATTACCAACAATAAAATAAAACAAGGCCCGAGAAAAAATAATAATAATAATAGTTTTCTCCTAAATGCAACCAGTGGACCCGCGCCTTCTGTTGTGTTGAAACGTAGTTCCTAAGATAACCCTCCACCCACTTATTCACGATCTCCGTCTGACCATCCATCTATGGGTGATAACTCGTGCTCAGGAAACGGTCGTCCCTGTCACTAACTATGTTCTGCGGAATACCATGCAAGCAGAACACCTCCCAAAAAAACTAGGCCACTTGAGCTGCCTGACATCCCACAGTAATGGCAAAGAAGTCTGCATTTTTGGTTAAACGATCCATCACAACAAAGATGCAATCCTTCCCTTTGAGAACCCCTGTGATGAAATCCATAGAGATGCTATCCCAATTCTGGTAGGGGATTAGCAACGGTTGTAGCAGCCCCGCAAGTAAGGTGTGCTCAACTTTGTTCTGTTGGCAAGTGTAGCAATCCCGTACGTACTGCAGTACGTCATTCTTAAAGCTCTTCAAAGAGAACATTTCCTAGATTTGTCTATAGGTCTTTAGGTATCCTTGGTGTCCGGCCAAGGGTGAGTTGTGCATTTCTTTTAGAATTCTCTCCATCTTGGATTCGGGTGCCAAATAGATTCTTCCCTTGTAGTAAATGACGTCATCAACAACCTTGTACCTATCATCCTGCACTTGACCATCCAGCAACTGCCATGCGAACGTATTCTTGGAGCACTCAACCAGTAAATGTGCCTTCCAATCTGTCGAGATTTGTGACATTGAACATATGGCAAGTCTTCTTGACAGGGTGTCGACCACTACATTATTCTTGCCCTTCACATACTCAATATCAAAATCATATGCTTGGATTTTCCTCACCCATTTCTGTTGTCGTTCGTTCAAATCCTTTTGCTCCAAGAAATATCTCAGGTTTTGTGGTATGTCCGCACAACATATTTGGCTCCAACGAGGTACTGTTGAAATTTCGTCAGTGTGTGCATGATGGTGAGCATCTCCTTGTTGTAAATGGAGTACAACTGATCCACTCTCGAGAGCTTTCGACCCTTGAATACAATGGGGTGATGGTCCTACATTGACACCATTCCAATGCCTTCTCCCGATGCGTCACACTCCAGGACGAAGGGGCGAGTGTAGTCCAGTAGTGCCAAAATTGGACAGGAACTCATGACTTCCTTCAACTTGTCAAAGGTGTGCTATGTCTACTCATCCCAACGGAAAGATCCCTTCTTCATCAGGTCTATTAGTGGGGCACCGAGCTGTGAAAATCCCTTCACAAACCTTCTCTAATAACTGCACAATCCGAAGAATCAATGCAGCTCCGAGAGTGATGCAGTCATGGGTAGAGTTTCCCCAATGGAGATGGTCCAACCATGCAACTAGAGTCAACACAACGAAAACAATCAACTCCAGATCATGAACAACTCAAAAATCAACAATAAACATGCCTCGTTGGCCTTCATATTATCAGATACTCAAGATTTACATCATACATACCCAACATCATGCCAACTTACATTCTAAGGCACACATGCCTAATTACACACAGAAATCCAGATCCATACAAGATGCTAACCTCTCCAAGTCTAACCATCGAGAGCTCTCTAAACAAAGAACAAAGGCTACATTAAATACAAGATTGCAAGCCACAAGTCGGCCAAGGAGATCACATTCTCCATGAACGAAGAAAACGTATTACAACATATAGGGCATGACCTGAATCGATAAGAACTCGTCCAGATGAGATTTAAATGCCATGAGATCGCACAAGGAAGTCAGCCAAGAAAGAAGGAATATCAAACAATGCACCATTAAGCTTCAGTGATCGTGGAACAGCTTCGCAAGATCGGACAATCCAATTTGACAGTTAAAATAGAAAGAACAAATAGAACTAGACCCAAACTGAAGAAATCTTCATCAAGAAAGAACAGATCACTATGCGAACCTAGACACATAATCATCATGATGTCTAAAACATGTCATCTGGATCGCATGGAATAATGAGCCAACTTGCAGGATTGCTACATGAAACATAGAAACAAGAAAGCATGAATAAACTGAAAAGGAAATATTTTTGGGTGATGCAAGATTGCCAACAACCCTAGGATGCTCCTACATAAGACCAACCAGGTGAGAAAAAGATGTTCAATAAGAGGAACTTGTGAACATCTTGCATGATTCAGGACATAAATTCCATGCACATTCTTAACCCACATATCTTCTTTATTTGCAACTCCTTTTCTCTGCAACTTAGCTCCACCCTCAGCCAAATCCATCAATCTAATCCGCTTTGCACTTTGTATCACATTAGCAAACGATTGTAAAGAACTCTTACTACCACCTTCTGACCTTTGCACATCTGATTTGCCTTTGTCACAAGACTTCCACTGATCAGAAGTCTTGTGCTGCAACACCTTACTCTTCTTATTATCTGACGTCAACTTGTTCTCCAGTCTGCTTCCAAGATCATGCTTCTAATCCATACTAACCTTTGGATTCTGATTCTCAAAACAGTAACTCTTCACCATGCTCAAGTTTCTAGCACTTCTCCCCTCTACTTCCTTCAAAGGAACTAAAGTAAATCTTTGTCCATCCTTCTCTATTGTGACCATATTTCTTCTACAATCGTGAATAGCTCCTCTATCATATTGCCAAGGTCTTCCCAATAGAACATGACATGCATTCATATACACCACATCACATAACACCTACTCTTCACCATGCTCAAGTTTCTAGCACTTTTCCCCTCTACTTCCTTCAAAGGAACTAAAGTAAATCTTTGTCCATCCTTCTCTATTGTGACCATATTGCCAAGGTCTTCCCAATAGAACATGACATGCATTCATATACACCACATCACATAACACCTCATCTTTGTAAGGTCCAATGTGAAAATCAACTAAACATTGCTATTTTATCTCCACCACATGTTCATCTAAAAACCAACTTATCCCATAAGGACAAGGATGTTTAAGCCTCTTCAAACCAAGCTTCTACACCATCTCTTCTAATACCAAATTATCAGTACTACCACTGTCCATAACAACCTTACAACACTTACCTCCTGACTTGCATACAATCCTAAATAAACTCATCCTTTGTATAGGTTCAACTTCCTTCTTACTCAACATAATTCTCCTAAGCATAAGAGACTCCCATCTCAGCTTCTACCATACTTTCCTCAAATCCATCAATAGCTTGCTCCTCGTATGCCACGAGATTCTTCTTACCCAAGCTCTTACTAGTTCCCTCATAACATCAAAAAGCTCTATGTCCTAAATTACCACATTTGAAACAAGTACCTTTGATATCCTTGCTGCCACTTCCTCTTTTAAATGTCTTTTGATCAAGTTCAACCTCAACGGTTCATTTCTCTTTGCCATTGCTACTTGCTTGCTTCTCCTTTCCTCAAGGATTACCCGGTCTCCTCTTCAACTTATCTTCTGCCTTCAATGCATACTGATAAGCATCTTCAACTGTAGAAATCCTCAACATAGTCACCTCATCTTGAATGTTAAATCTCAGACCATTAATAAACCTATCTACCTTCTCCTTAGACATCTCTTTATGCCTAGATCTGATTGTCATCTTGTAAAACTCCTTGATGTAGTCCTTCGCACTCATGTCCTTCTGCTTTAGATTCTGCAATTTCTTGAGCAATTTCAATTCATAATCTTCAGGTATGAACTTAGCCTTCAATCTAGAAACCATTACCCTCCATCTAGTGATCCTCATTTCACCATTTTCATCTCTATCTTTCTGTAGTTCCTTCCACCATAAGGCAGCATGACCCTTCAACCTAGTATGTCTAACCTAACCCTATGTAGATCTTTCATATCTTCAAGCTCAAAATAATCCTCCAATTCACCAATCTAATCTATCAAATCCTCAAGATGCAAAGAACCGGACAAATTAGGAATATCAAGTCTGTGACTCTTACCTATTTGAAACAAAGCTCTTAACAATCTTTCTTCTTCTGCAGGGATCTTAGTATCCACAGTCTCAAGATCTTCAACAGCATCCTTTGCAATCCATTCAATACAATTCTGATCTCAGTCCTCATCTCATTTTGGTAGTCCTCCATCATTTGTTCTAGCCTTCTAGGTGGCATCTTTCCAATCCTCAGGTGCAACTGCCTCAACTTCGACATTCTAATTACAAGGTGCTAATTGCCTCTCTAATCGGTGATCTATCAGACACACTTGCAACTTGCCTCCAACTTGGCAATTTGTTCACCCTTGGTATGCCTTCAATAGTCAGACAAAGTTCTCAACCAATAACAACTCCTTTGCTATTCTCTTCCACAAGTCCTCTGCAATTGCGAGCCAGATCCACACTCTGCCACCCCCACAAAAAACACAACTAGCCCTCGCAAACTCAAGAACTCGATCTGCTAACACAGGAACATCAACCTTGCTCTGATATCCCATCTGATGCAATCATAGCCAGAGTTTCCCCAATGGAGATGGTCCAACCATGCAGCTAGAGTTAACACAGCGGAAGCAATCAACTCCAGATCATGAACAACTCAGCGATGAACAATAAACATGCCTCGCAGGCCTTCATATTATCAAATACTCAAGATTTACATCATACATGCCCAGTAGCATGTCAGCTTACATTCTAAGGCACACATGCCTACTTACATACAGAAATCTACATCCATACCGGATGCTAACCTCTCCAAGTTTAACTACTGAGAGCTCTCTAAACAAATAACAAAGGCTACATTATATACAAGATCGCAAGCCACAAGTCTGCCAAGGAGATCACATTCTCCAAGAATGAAGAACATGTATTACAACATATAGGGCAGGACCTAAATACAAAAGAACTCCAGATAAGAATTAAATGCCATGAGATCGCACAAGGAGGTCGGCCAAGAAAGAAGGAACATCGAATAATGCGCCAATAAGCTTTGCCAATCATGGAATAGCTTCGCAAGATCGGAAAATCCAATCTGATCATTAGAACAAGAAGAACAAATAGGACCGGACCCACACTGAAGAAATCTTCATTAGGAAAGAACAGATTGGGATGCGAACCCAGACACAGAATCATCATGATGTCTAAAACACATCATCTAGATTGCATGGAATAACGAGCCAACTGTCAGTATCGCTACACAAAACACAGAAACAAGAACAGGAAAATGGGAACAAACAGAAGAGGAAATATTTTTGGGTGATGCAAGATTGCCAACAACCCTAAGATGCACCTGCATCAAAGAGTCATGGGAGGCGGCCAGTCCAGAATGGCTTGAATCTTCTCTTGGTGTACCTGAACCCCTTGGGCATTGATGATGTGTCCCAAGTACAATATCTCAATCATTCCAAACTCATATTTGGACCTCTTCGCAAACAATGATTGTGACCCCATGATCACCAACACTTCGTCCAAATGACTCAAATGTTCCTCCCACATCTTGCTGTATATGAGTATGTCATTGAATAACACCAACAAGAACTTGCACAATTGCTTGTTGAAGATGTGGTTCATGCAGGACTAGGTGACTGGAGCATTGGTCAACCCAAACGACACGACCAAGAACTCATAGTGTTTGTAATGGCTCCCTCCTCCAACTCAATGGTGTGCTCGAAGCCACAATGTGGGGGTATGGCAAGTGGGATATCATCAAAGACCAAACTGTGTTTATCCAATACTGTTTAAAGCTCATCGTCCTGGTAGTAAGTTTGTTGTCCCTTCACAAGTTTTGTCGACACCAAGTAGTGTGCCGCCCAGACATCATTATGTCTAAAAATTGCTTCCATTCATTAGGTTGAAATCTCCCTCGAGCCACCATTCGACATGCCTCTTAGAACAATCATCTTGCCATCCACTTTGAATGAGAATTCCATCCTTTTGAAGCTCTGTGTATACTGGTCGAGGATCTCCATCCATTGAATGCCCGGTATCACATCCATGTTGTCCAGATCTACCACAAAGAAATCATTTGTTACTGTGTAGTTTCCCATGGTGATGCTCAACTTTAGAACCAAATGAGTACATGACAAACGATTTCCTCATGCCACCTTGACTTCGAACCCTTCATGTTCTTCTGTACGCAAATCTCGTCGAGTGACGAGCGATGAGTTGATGAAGCTAAGTGAAGCTCCATTGTCGAGCATAACTACTACTCATTGTCCTTGGATTGTACCACGTACCCGAAACACACTGCACCTTGGGGTGCCCGCTAGTGCAGCAATGATGCCTCCCCTCTATACCAGAGTAGAAATTCTCTCTGTGCGATTTATTTCTTAGGTAGTCCTCTTTTGGTCACTCAGAATCCTCATTCTCTTCCTCACCATTGGGCATCACCTCAATGTAATGGATCTTTCGTTTGCCTAAGCATAGGTGCCCTCATTCCCACGGCTCCTTACAGGACAAACAAAGTTTCCTCCTTGTGTGCTCCTATCTAGTGGCCTCATCCAATGATGGCTTCTTCAAATGGGGTTTGTTGTCTTTCTCCTTCGGAGTGAGGGTTGGCTTGGGATGCAAGTAACTCTTGAAGAAGAAGAGGATGCAGCCATGTCACGGGCCTTCTTAATTGCCTCAGTGAGTGTGTTGGGGTTGAACCCTTTTACACAGTCCTTCAGGGGTTCCATCAACCCATCCATGAATAACACAATTAGCCGCCTCTCCGAGATGTCTGTTACCAGCACGGACAACCTATGGAATTCTATGATGTAATTGTCAACTAATCTGGATTGTTTCAGTTGCACCAACTCCTTAAAATTGAGCTCTAGATCCTTTTCGTCGAAGCGATTCCTTCCAAGTGAAGTACGACAAACTTGATCGCCTCATCCTCAGGCATCGAGGTAAGATTGAAATATGTATCTTCCTTTTGTACCCATGCTCGTGTGGATGTTGATCCAAATCCATCAAAGGATAACAGGTTTACCTTACCTATCTTCCATTTGACATCATCGTTCTAGTAGCCACGACTGCTACCACCCAAGTATCTCATATGCAGATCAACATAATCCCTGAAGGATGTCTCCCTCCAGATTTGCATCCCTCCAATCTTGTCTCAAGTGCTCTTGTAACTCTTGGAAAGTGGGCTCTCACTCTCTGTGAGGTGCCTTGGTTCTCGGCGAAAATGTCAGCGTCAATGGTCGAGAGCGTGAATGTTGAGGGTTTACTCTCCCTGTGACTGAGTTATTGCCCTGCCCATTTTGTTCTCCCTTTGTCCTTCCTTTTGCCAATCTCTGTAACGTCTCCTCCAAGAGTTGTTGTTCTTCCCCTTTGACCATAGTGTCATTGAGCTGAGCTTGGCTTCCAGTTAGCTCCCTCAACAGTGCCATGACTTCAGTACCGACATCCTGTGGGTCCCTCATTCTATCCATAGAACTGTATCTCTTTCTAGTGTAAACTAAAGGTTCCTTCCACATCCACCACTTGACAAGCTGGCAGAATCACCAGCTCTAATACCACTGTAATGTCCCTTCTGAAAATCAGAAAACCAATAACACTGGACGTCAAGAATGTATCCAACTTTTGAATCCAGGCCCTTGCACTTGCCTTCACACTGCCATCATATGTAGCAAGTGTCAACTTATTAGTGGCTTGTTTAAGGTCTTTGTTTTGAGTCATTGATCTTTTTTCTTGCCTGGTTCTCATACTTTCCCTTCGCTGCCCCGTGTATTGGATAAATGATAAATCTGCCTTAACATGATTTGGGAGGACGTTCCATTCATTGTGCATCGTCATCATATTATCTTGAAATGCTACCCCTGCATCCGCATTAGTTTCCTCTTCCTCGTCATTTCTCGCTAAAAAAGTAGGCATCAAAGGTCTATCAAAAAAGCATGTATGAGGTCTTTCAGCTCGTAGAGAGCCAAAACTACTATCACCATCTGTATGACTGCACTTTGATCTCCTTGTTGCAGCACTCATCTGTTGAATGGCTACAGTAAGCTATTGTAATACATTAGTCACCTGTTATTGCTCTGTTTGTATACCTCGCATGATATCTCGAGCCTCTCTTTCCTCATCTCGGGGTGGATTATTACCACTTCTATCTCCAATGCCTGCAACCTGTCTTATAATGCTAAAAGTTGAATTCTAATGAACACCAATCAATCTAGACGTTGTTTCTCCTTCCAGAACTTGTGGCGTTGCCAAGTTTTCCTTAATTCCCTCCTATAATACCTTAAATCTCTGACACTTGCTTGCATCAAACTGTAATCGACACAAAGGCTAGCAAGACCCTGGCTATAATATCACTGTAAGAACCCTCACAAGCACTACCCGATAAATTCAACACAAGTTGCTAGTTAACAGCATAGGCATATCATCAAACACTGTGGGTGCATTTATTTTTTTGGAATTACCCATCGGACCTCAGTTGTAAATTTGTCAAACTTTCAGTGTGCTACCTAAAATCTTTTTTATCTGATTTGAATATTATATGATCTATTGTTTGGTTACCTTGAGCTTGCATACGTATGGTATAACAACTAAAGGTAAATAGAGATAATTGACAATGCCACAGATATAGGAATTTTAAAGATGACCTTATTCCCCAGCACAATAGAAAATTGCAGATTTCTATTGAAGATGAAAAATAGCATTCAGTGAGAGCATACAGATATAAAAAACATTACACATGCCTTGTACTTCAGTTAGTACAGTGAATACCTCTATGTCATTAAAAATTTGCTTACACAGATTCAGATCAACAAACAATCCAGTTAAATCAATTCTGACCTTTTTTAGTGGCAACAAAGGATGACATCAATCTTTAGAAATAAATATCACTCCAGGATTTCCACATCATAACAACAAAGATGACCTTGTACAATCCTCAACTCTTGAACATACACTTCCAGAAGACAACACACACCCAAATGGCTATAACACAGGGGAATGAACATATAAATCACAAGGCCTTCAACCCCAAGTATTCCATAACAGCTACAATGAACTAAAGAACCCCTGCTGACAAATGATTTCCCTTCCTGTAAAACGACTGTAATATCCCACTGCCTAGAAACCCGAGTGTATGATGTGCAAAACAGAGATTTATTTTTAAGCATTAATCCTGCAGGGTTCTGATAAACTGATTGATTCCTGAGTTCTGTGAATGATGCCTCAATAGTGGTGATTTTCTTTTCTTTGCGGCCGTTAACAAAGTATACTTTCCAAACAACAATTTGTATAACATTCAAAAGATGCAAATATTCATTCATAAATGAAATGACAGCATATTATCACATAATATCCAACCACCATTCTAAAACTATAAGGAAGTTACATCAAACATTACACAGTCCTCCTCAAAGTTCAAACAATACTGTAAAGAAATACCTCTGAGATTGAGCTAACAGCAAGAAAGGATTCTAGCACCTAGTTTAACGCTCCAGCCTTCACCAAATTTCAGAAAATCCCTTTGTTGAATGTTTTAGAGAAATGCAAGCCACTACAGGGAAATGGGCGGAACTCAGATATGTTGCACTATGTCCTCAGAGGTTCTCAGAGAGTTATAGTCACGTGTCTCAATGATACACAGCAGAGACGACGTAAGAACTGAATCTCTTCATGCAACTTAGATTACCATAGACAGCACCAGGCGATGTACATCAACAGCAATAGCAACATCACTTCTTGATACCAGACACAATGGAAATCAAAGGTTCGACTCCTTATACGCAAACTTCGTGAAGCATAACAGACTCAGCAACTCACGGCTACCATCTTTGATAACCATCGTCTAACCAGCAGACGACATTCATCCTCATCAATACTCAAACACAAACCTCTGATTAAAACACCTGAAAAATAGTCATGCTATTGTCACTTTCGATCATTTAAGCACAATAAGAAGTTTTGTTGTGAACTCCTCCCAGATTAGTTTGGGTTTTCGTCCAAACTGAATGCCCAGAGGTTTCTATCTCTGGACTAGTCACAGAGCTTCATCTGCAGAAAAAAAACCAATTTCAGAAATGTTCTCCAAATTTCAAATGATCCTCCCCCTAGGCGGAATCTGTGGATAACATGCACAAGGGGGTTACACAAGGTATAGGGAGGCGTTACACAGCATCGTATAACATTTCAACAACACATAGATATATTGGCAATCCATGATCTGAAGTGTCTACAGCACATTAATATAATTGCTAGAGTTTAGAAATGTTTCATGATATTGAACCGGGCCCGCACACACCATAAAATGTTAGCATTAACAATAGTGTTGGCTCCAATATTTAACACAGAGATATAAAGTGCCACCTCACATACAATCTTTATAAATGCTTGATAATATTTGGGAGGAAAATAAGGCTTATTTCTCATGCTAAATGAGTAATTCGGATCCCACAAATATTTACTCACAACCTTAATACTGCATAAAATAAATTATTCAGACGAAGCATACCATTGCAATATTATTGAGCATTAATATTAATACTTGGTTCGGCTCTTCTAACTATCTCCAATAGTTTAAATATTTATTTCCCGGTATTGATGTCGATGAAAATCACAAAAATGATCCATTCAATAAGATTTTAACAATTATATTCCTCATACAAAGTATGCATATGAACTCAATTGAAGTATCATGCCAACGAGGATTTTCCCTCTTTTACTTTTAAACTGAACTTAGAGGAAAAATAATCATAAAGTAACTTTTATTTTATAATTTCATGTTGACATAAAAGTTACTTAATGGCTCTATTAAATAATTCAATTAAATTGTCATTAAATCTGATATAAATTGACAATTTAAAATTCAATTATTTAATTGGCAACTAATATCCCAAAAAGGGGACATTACAGTCCTCCCTCCTCAAGATTGCTTGTCCTCAAGCAATCAAGAATCTGCATACCAATACTCAAGAATCTCCATACCAATACCAAGATCCCATATAAATCTGCAAACAACTTCATTGATTGTCCTAGAACAACTGAACTCAAAATCAAACCCAGCCACGTTGTAAAACAATCTGCTCAAATGCAGCTCATTCATCATTAAGATCCCTGGATCCCAACGCCAACACAAAATCCTATCAACTCTTGATGTTTTCTGCCAAATGTCTATTTCCAATCCATATATTCCAGCATAGTGACTATCTTGTAGGAGCGAACCAGAAGTTCTACAAATTATGAATTCCTCTTCTAAATGATAAAGAATCTCCTTTCATGGAGATGTATGTACTCCTTTGCAACAACCATCCTTCCATTTTTTGGGCATCATTGAGGAAACAATTAAATTATCCACCTGTGGGCTGAAAATAAATTGATGTGCATATCTTGCAATGCAATCAATGTGGAATGCATCGGTTGGCTCCACTAGAAATTCTGAACAATTCAGATTACCAATGGAAGGTCTTTCATCGTGCAAATTCAGATTACCAAGGCCAACAATATTGCACTCATGATGTTTTCCCCAAGAGCTATGACATTCCTCCATGATAGTCAAGCTGCTGCAATCCTTGAGTAACTCCTCTTTAAGCTACTTGTTCCCACTATGTGTCCGTTGCTCCACTCTGATACAACCAGAAGCTGTAATTCTGTCATCTGATGAAGCAAACCTGAATATCATTTGTGTTCTATCCATGTATTCAGTTGTTCTCGTTGCTGCAACACCTAGAAATTTCATGATTATTTGCATAGGGCAACCTTCAAGCACTAAAGTGTAAGATGGAGACAAATACCAAGTGTGAAAAAACCATTCACAAATTGTGGCATATCACAATTAGAATGACCATTGCTTTTGACAAACCATGCATTATCAAATTGCATTATCTTCCCTTTAGGAAACCTCTTAGTTTTCATAAACAACTCTATAATACCATGATTCCCATGCTCATCATACTTCTACCATGGTGGTAAGGAAATTACTTGCCATATGTTTCTTCCATGTGAAAGTCTTCAAGTAATAAAGGAATATCATGTTTTGTGGGAAATTTTGAACAATAAACACATCCTCAAGCTTAGGCACACTTTGAACTAGGTAATTCCTTTCTTTCAGGTTGTCTGCATCACTTATGTGATCAATCAAATCATATGTAGTGAAATAATTGCTGTACACAATCATTAAATTATTTTCTTCATATCTTTCATGGATGACACCAAGAAACTCATGTGTTTCTTCTTCTAGATTCAGTTGATCATCATTAGATGTTGATCCACCAAGTGTACCACTACTAAATTTATTTGTAAGACCTGTTATAGCTACAATCTCATGGCTGCAACTTGCATCATCTAGTGTAGGTTGATCCTCAAAGCTCCAAAAATTAGATTCCTCATGTAACTCCCAATTCCTATCAACATATTGGTTCACTTTAGTTTGTAAAAAGCTGGGATCATTGTGCCCCATTTCCTCCTTAAAGAGTTCATCAATTCCCTCCACTATTTGTTTGATCTTCATCTCCCTTGTACCCACTTCTTGTTCCTTCGTCGTAGATAAAACAGACATCTGATTTTCTGATATATAGAGAGAGAAATGAGCCATACTTAGCTAATAACAGAGATCACCAACCTCATTTTCCTTGTCTCAAACAAATTTGATGACAAGATCTCTATCCCTTACCAGCTGCAAGTAGTCTAACTTCATCTATTCATATGCTTCTTTGATTGTTTGCACTTGAGTACTAGTGATTCCTTTTGCAACACCTTTTTGCCTTTCCTCGATTTGAACATTCCACATGAGATCTTCAATGTATTTGTGAGATGAATCCACCCTTGTTATCACTTGCACAACCTTCTCCTCTGTGACTCATAACCTGTCCTTCAAATCTTGCAATGCTAAAGGCCTTTGTTCAAAATCATCTATGGTACATGTCCTCTCACACACCTCATTTTCTGAATCGTTCTCAAGATCATGCCATTCTAAAGATCTTTGATCAAGCTCAACAAAGTGACTTGGGCTGCCACCAATTAAAATTTCTGATTTGTATTTACCTTCTTGTGATTCATCATTGTCAAGCCTTAAATCAGCATGCTCTATAAATACCTCTTGTCTAGATGCCTCGTATGTTTCTTCTTTATCAGGTTGGTCTGATTGCATGGTTAAAGCTGTTGTTATGTCATTGTGTTCAAGGGATTCTCTGTCATGAGATGATACATGTTCTTCATTAGAAGTATCTTGGAATTCTAATTCATTCTCAACTTATATTAGATCATCTTTAATAGGAGCAGCTTTAGCAATTTCATAACAAGTTTCAATGCATTCTTCATTAAGAAATGGAGGAATCAACTTACGCTCACACCAAGATTCATCACGAGAACTCATCTCTTTATCTATATCAATCTCAATATCACCAACAAAAAGCCTAGAGTACTTCTCACCTGAAGCAATTTGTTCTTCCTTATCTTTCCTAGCTGGCCCATATTCTTTTGCCAGTTTATCTTCCTTTATAGTTTCTCCCTCAAATGCTGGTTCACTATTTTGTTCCAAGTACCTACTTCAATGACATCTTTAACATGCTTTTCTTCAATTGTTGACTTCTTTTCAGTTTCTTCAACACCTGGTTTGAAAATTTGTTCATCTGTAGGCTGATTAATAACCGCTAAAAATTCCTCATAAAGGTTTTTGCAAACTCCATGTGCAAACATATCTTGAGCTATCTTACGATATTGTTGTTTTGCCAAATCAGTCTTGTAGTGCAACCTTGGATGCCAAATCATGAAATCAATGAAAGGTAGATCTTCCTTCACAGATGTAGGGAGAATATCATATTACTTAAATAATCTAAGGATTTCTCCTCTTTTATCTTGCTGCAAATTAAGAGCTAACTGTTGTTGTGCTTGAGTAAGATTCTTCGTGACCATTTTCAGACTGGGCATTTTTCCCATTGCTGACAATCCAAAAGAAATGCAAGCTGCTACAGGGAAATGGGCGGAACTCGGATATGTGTCACTATGTCCTCAGAGGTACTCAGAGAGTTATAGTCACGTGTCTCAATGATACACAGCAGAGATGACGGAAGAGCTAAATCTCTTCATGCAACTTAGATTACCATAGATGGCACCAAGCGATGTACATCAACAACAATAGCAACGTCACTTCTTGATACCAGACACGATGGAAATCAAAGGTTTGACTCCTTATACGCAAGCTTTGTGAAGCATAACGAACTCAACAACTCACGACTGCCATCGTCTAGCCAGCAGACGGCATTCATCCTCATCGATACTCAAACACAAACCTCTGATTAAAACACCTGAAAATAGTGGTGCTTTGCCATTGTCACTTTCGAACATTTAAGCACAATAAGTTCTGTTGTGAACTCCTCCCAAATAAGTTTGGGTTTTCCTCCAAACTGAATGCCCAGAGGTTTCGGTCTCTAGACTAGTCACAGAGCTTCGTCTACAGAAAAAAAACCTGTTTCAGAAATGTTCTCCAAATTTCGAATGATCCTCCCCCCAGGCGGAATCCATAGATAACATGCCTAAGGGCATTACACAAGGTGTAGGGAGGCATTACACAAAGCATCATATAACATTTCAACAACACAGATATATATTGGCAATCCATGATCTGAAGTGTCTACGACACATTAATATAATCGTTGGACTTTAGAAATGTTTCATGATATTGAACCGGGCCTGCACGCACCATAAAATTTTAACATTAATAATAGTGTCGGCTCCAATATTTAACACAGAGATATAAAGTGCCGCCTTACATACAATCTTTATAAATGCTTGATAATATTTGGGAGGCAAATAAGACTTATTTCTCACATTCAATGAGTAATTCAAGTCCCACAAATATTTACTCACAAACTTAATAATGTATAAAATAAATTCTTCAGACGAAGCATACCATTGCGATATTATTGAGCATTAATATTAATACTTGGTTCAGCTCTTCTAACTATTGCCAGCAGTTTAAATATGGATTTCCCAGTATTGGTGCCGATGAAAATCACAAAAGAATCCTTTCGATAAGGTTTTAACAATTATATGAGCTCAATTGAAGTATCTTGCCAATGAGGATTTTCCCTCTTTTACTTTTAAATCGAGCTTGGAGGAAATATAATCATAACCTTTTATTTTATAATTGCATGTTGACATAAAAGTTACTTAATGGCTCTATTAAATAATTAAATTAAATTATCATTAAATTTTATATAAATTGGCAATTTAAAATTCAATTATTTAATTGGCTTCTAATGTCCCAAAAAGGGGACATTACAGAGCAAGGCCACCACTACGCCAAAAACCCAAACTGATGGTGAATGGCACCCACCAGCGTTAAGAGTGGGTTTTTTGTCCCACTAGAGCGCCAGCGCAGGCCAACCCCCTCGTGGATACGTGGCTGCCCAATCGTGGGTGGGTCCTAGCCCTGGGTACACGCCCAGCGAGAATCCACACCACTGCAACATTTAAGCTGGGACATCACATCCCACCACTCTCTGCAGGGGCTCAACCTCGAGACCTCGGCTTTGATACCAAGCAAGGCCACCACTACGCCAAAAGCCTGGACTAATGGGGAATGACACCCACCAGCATTAAGAGTGGGGTTTTTGTCCCACCAAAGTGCCAACGCAGGCCAGCCCCCTTGTGGACATAGTGGCTGCCCGATCGTGGGTGGGTCCCATCCCTAGGTACATGCCCAAAAGGGAATCCACACCACCGCAGCATTTAAGTTGGGACATCACAACAAAGATGGAGCTTCAAAGACCAAACACAAATAGTTATTGTAGATGACTATTCCGAGACCCGAGTTGTGAAAATGGCGACTAGGATTTCTTTTCGCATTATATCATCCACGTCTAGTGCAGATAAATGAATTCACGCAAGGAAATGTGTTGCCAAGGCTCACGATAGCTCATATTTCATTTCCATGGCTCCACTATTTAGTATAGTTCCCTGCGGCTTGGCATTTTCATTCACGGCAAATATTAATCAACAACAATCTTGATATTCAAATGTATATTATAAAGTCACAAAATCCTTAGACTTCATATTTGCTCAGCAAAGTATTCAAGTAAATAAATGAGCCCCAATATAGTTAACTTCAAACCCCAAGTTATTAATCTCCACAGCACTTATTTATCACTTTATACTTAATCATTGTATGCAACCCAAGAAATGTTTTAATAGAAATAACCGTTATAACTTCACGTGGCAAAGTAAGAATAAAATATTTAATTCAAACACTATTGATTGCCACTTTATTGAAATGCAATGCCACTAAAAAGATATTGCTTTATATTTAGCAAATACTGAACCGCCACTAAAAAGATATTGCTTTCCTAAGTAATAACATTTTCACTTCTAAAGTATAACTTTCAGAATATAATAACTTTTATTTGCCAGTATCTCAAATGCTTACATATTTGTCCACGTGTGAACTCCATCATGAATCCATCCCTTTTGAAGAACCAGGTTCCCATCTAGCTCTTGAACCCTTTAAGGTTTTCGTCTCCAGTAATTTAGTTAATGCAAAAGCATCAAACAATTTTATCAAATCCAATAAACATCTCAACATGTTCTAAATAATCTTGTCCTTGTACTTTTATAGCATTCTCCAAAAAACTATAGGCATTCCATTAGCTTGTCTCTTGGCATTCCATTTCTTTATCTTTTTAATTTGAAATAAAGTGACTTTTATAATTCTGGTTGACATAAAAAGTCACTTAAATTGCTCTATTAAATAATTAAATTAAGTTGTCATTATATTTCAATAACTTAATTTTTAAAATTATTTAAAATGTTCCTAATGTCCCAAAAAATGGACATTACACCACACAACCCCAAGATGGATGAACTAGTCTTGGTTGGATGTTCCTACCACTCGTGAACCCAAGGGATCGAATTGTCTTGGTTAGATGTTTCGTGCCCTTGGGCTTAGTTGTGTGGTATACTGGTCCCCACAATGTAAGGGCACCACCCCAAGTTGGATGGAATTGTCTTGGTTGGATGCTCCTACCGCTTTTGAGGCCAAGGGGTTGAATTGTCATGGTTGGATGTTCCAAGCCTTTGGGCTTATTTGTGTTGAACAATCTCCGAACACCCTATCATGTTTTCGCCAATCCATACTATGGTTGATTGTTGGAAGAAAAATTAGAGTTCAATTGATATTACATGATTTGGATATAGAATAACATTTAATTATTAGTTCAATTGATTTACATGCATTTATAAGTCATTGGAACCATAATTCTTATGTAAATAATTGACCTTATGCATTACATTTCAAATGTTGACTATCAATATTGAAGGGTTTAAAGTTTTAAACCAAAGTTTATGTCGGAAAGGCAATTGTTAATTGGTAAGTTTGTATTTTAATGTGCTATATCTCTTATTTTAATTGAACTTGTGATTTTAGAGCAAGATTTAAGTATATCAGAAATGGGGACATTACAATGGTATTAGCGCCTTGAACCTACCAACATGCAAGCCAAAGGGACATTTACCACCATGTAAGCACACCACCCCAAGTTGGATGGATTTGTCGTAGATGGATGTTCCTACCACTCATGAGCCCAAGGGGTCAAATTATCTTGGTTGGATGATCTGCACACTGGGGCTTACTAGTATGGTTGATTGTTGGAAGAGAAATTAGAGAGTCCAATTGAAATTAGTGCAATTGATTTATACGCATTTATAAGTTAATGGAACCCTAATCCTTATGGAGATAATTGACCTTGTGCATTACCTTTCAAGTGTTGACTAATGTTATTGCAGGGTTTAAACCAAAGTTTATGTTGGAAAGACAACTATTAACTGGTAAGTTAATAATTTAATGAGCTATATCTTTTATTTGAATTGAACTTGTGATTTTCGAGCAAGATTTAAGTATATCCCAAATGGGGACATTACATGTTTTGAAGCTAGGTCATATTTTTTGTGATCGTGCAAATACCATTCAATTATTAGTGCAATTAACTTACATTCATTTATAAGTTATTGGAACCCTAATTCTAATGGAAATAATTGACCCTATGCATTACATTTCAAATGTTGACTAGCATGATTGTGGGGTTTATGTTGTCGGGTACTTTGGGTAGTTAGACGGTTGGTCAGTCCGGAGGCATTACACAGGTGCGACGGTTCACCTCGCATCCCTTCGGATGTTATATATATGTACTTGTCCGTTTGATAGAGACACGATTATTATGTACGGAAAGCTACTGTGAATACATGAATACAATACTCTTTTATATTCTATGCTGAGTAATTAGTTATCTGTATGAAACTACTGTCTCTTACCCCACAAGGGTAAACATCTGGCGTCGTTGCCTAGACGCACTCGGATGGCGTGCGGACATAATGGGCTTGCCAGTTGGTGAAATTAATCCGGAAGCAGACAATGCCCGTACAGAGCTATACGAAGGGGAAGATAACCAGACAAGAGAATTTAGAATCTTGTTTCAAGTAGCAATCGAAACCTACATTTGTTGAGAAGCCACAAGCGAAGAAGTTCCAGCCAGTGTCATGTGGGCCGCGATCGAGGCTAACCCTGCAGCCAACAAACTGCTAAACCACCTCCCTCGTTTGCTAGCACAAGCATCGCTTGCACAACATGCTCGCAAGGAGGAGATTGCCCGAGAGGAACACCATCAGGAAATCCTTCGCGCATACCACGCCCGGGAGCACCTCCGCCGCCATCAGGAAGAAGGCGATGGCAACCGAAGGGGACTTTGAAATATGAAGTCGAGCGGAAGGGAGAAAGGAACACAGATACAATTCTAATGCAATTGAAAATGTTGTAAACCAACATGAATAAAATAAGTGTTCTTTTTGTTTGAAAAGCAATGTTTTGTGTTCACTCTTGATGCCCAATCTTTTAAATAAAGATAGAAATAAGAAAGCACAAGATGATGAAGGCGAGGCCGCACAGAAGGCTTTGATTTCCACGCAGCAACGTGAACATCGATATGGGCTGAGGCAACTTGCCCAGGACCAGCTTGCCGGAGGGTTGCCCGAAGGGGACCTCAGAAGTGGTACGGAAGGTGCACAACCCGACAAGGAACAGTTCACTTCGCCGGAACATCTGAGAGTGCGGAGTAGGGAGGAACTACTTGAGGAAACACGGTTGAGAAAATTCTTCCTTCAGGAAGAGAGAGATCGGTTTGAGGAAGGTCTAGCCCGTACACTAGATGCGGAGAACCAAACCCACGGAGAGGACGGTACGGCCAAAGGTGCTACGAACGCACAGGCGAACCCTCCGTTGGAGCCAAGAACTCCACACAATACGGTCACACCAGTTAACCAAGTGCCACAAGTGCCACTGGTTACTGCACACAATAATCAATAAAGTGCGAGTGCTGGCACAGGTGCCGGAGCACTGAATCCACCGCGGAGACAACAACCCACCATGGCTGCAAGTAAACAGAAACTGCCCAAGTTCACGGGCCAAGCTAAGGAGGATCCTATTCGGCATTGCCGAACTTGTGAAACTATATGGGCTGCCAACGGGGTTACGGACCAGGATGAATGGATCCAACAATTCCCTGCAACATTAAGGGAAGGAGCCATTGACTAGTATTCGGATGTAGATAAATCAGGCCTGACAACATGGAACGATGTGAAAAAGGATTTCCAGACAGAATTTCAATTGTTAAGGGACTACAATGAGATTTTAGCTGAGATTTATAATACAAAGCAAACGAAGAGCGAGTCTGTCCGTGCCAACGGACAGCGACTAAAGGAACTCATAGGGAAGATGGAGTCAGCCCCGACGGACGAACACAAGAAAAGGTGGTTCGTGGAGGGACTAAAAACTTCCCTTCGGAAGAAAATGAAAATCGTCCCGCCCACATCATACAGCAACACGTACAACCGAGCAATGGATTTGGAGAGCGAATGTAAGACATCCAGGAAGACTAAGTCTTCAGATGATGAATCAGAGGCAGAAAGCAGCGAGGGCGAATTGAGTAAGAAAGTGCTTGCCCTACAAAAAGATCTGGAGAGGATGATGAAAGAACTGAAGGCCACCAAGGGAGGCTCGAGCAAAATAGAGGAAGACACTGTGTGGTGCACAGACTACAAAGAAGCAGGCCACACAAAAACAAGAAAGCCTTTTGCGACATCTGCCAGATTGCGAAACATTCCACCAAAGAATGTCCCTACAACCTGAGGGCCAGAAATCAACAAGTGCTCTTCACCCAAGAGCAACCCTCCACGTCCGGGACCGGCGGTCAAAAAAATGTTGCATCATCCGACGGTTACAGAAACAACCAACAGGGAGGCTGAGGCAATAATGAGAACAAGCCACGAATCCAGTATGATGTGAAGGGGAGACCTATGATACAATGTAGAAACTGTAATCAATGGGGACATTTTGCCCGTGACTGCCAGAAAGAGGCTAACACTCCAGAAAAACTGTGTCAGTGGTGCGGACCAAGGGACCACGAGGACGCTAACTGTCTGAAGCCCGGCTGCAACATCCTGGACATGGAACAAGGGGGCACTGAGAAGGTCCTGGCAATCACACACAGGCAAACCAAGAAGGCCACGTATCCTCACCCTCCGACGGAGAAACAAAGGGTGCTCGAGGCGAAGGCTGAGATCGAGAAGGGTATGCAGGACAGAAGGGACTCCATAGATGCCGGCACTTCTAACCGAGCAATGCCTAAGCAAAATATCTTAAGGCAGATGATGCAATTGGAGGTACCCATAAAGGTCAAGGACCTATTGGAAACTATGCCGCATTTGAAAACGGCCCTATTCCTAGGCCAAAACATTCCTGCGAACACAGTTGAACGGACAGAGGTTCCCGGCGGCTCCGCAGCCGACCCCATGATGTTATCAATAAATAATGGGCGGAACCCTGTAGTGGTGGAGATGGGTATCTTGGGTACCATCCTCACAAACACGATTGTTGACAGTGGATCTGGGGTGAACGTCCTACCGGAGGAAACCTGGAAGAGCTTGGGGAAACCAACACTGTGGCCACCGACCTTCAACCTACTAGGGGCCGACCAGCACGGCATCAAGCCCCTTGGAACCGTAATGGCACAACAGGTAACCATCGAGACCCAACCATTCATCCTCGACTTCATAGTAATTCCCCTGAAGCAAAAGGGGTATGACGCCATCCTAGGGAGGGGGTGGCTAGTGATTGCCAGAGCCAATCATAATTGGAAAAGAAACATCCTGTCATTTGAGAAAGGGGGAAGGAAGTTTGTGATAGACATCACAACGCAGATGGTCAGAGAAGAGATGGCATCCTCCTCCAATCCGGAATCAGACGACGGAATAGACAGAGGGGAAGAAACCATGGAGCCTAATGTCGAAGGGATACTAAAATTGGAGGATGATGATGAAGATGAAGTAGGGGTAATCTCAGCCACTCCGCTATTGTTTCCACGTCCTGTACCCTCTAGTGGGGCACAAGTTGCCTTGGTCTCGAGTCCTACAGCCATTCCGGCATTTGGCCAGGTTCGGGCACCAATTCAATTACTCCACCTGTGGTCACATCATCCAGGGTTTCCATAATGGATACGCTTCCAGAGTGAGAACTAGGGGATAGTGAGTGTACCTCCCGGGAGGGACCTGACAGAGGAGATGGAGTAGTTTGTCGAGCAGAATAGGGTTGAGTCAGGCCACGTATGGCTAGAGATGCTGGGGTCGAAGCTGGTGGTAACCTTTGAGGACTCTGTGTTGATTGAGTCCGGCCATGATAGTATGGATGGAGGAGTGCCGGTTGAGGAATTCTCTACGCCTGTGTCAGACTGGACTACCGGTGATAGGTCGCACAAGTACTTACCTGGCACAGAGATCCCTTCCACTAGTGGCACGGGGATCCGCTATTCTGTCCCCTCAGCAAGAGGACTCCCATTGGGATGATGGCGAGTTGGGTGATGCTGGAGGTGGCAGGCAGAGTGTAGAGCCCACAGCTGAGGTGCAAGCAAAGAAGGGGAAACCGATAGAGGTGATGATGGCCAAGGATTTGGCAGAGTATATGGAATCTCTTGAATTGGTGATTGGTAAGGGTCGGCGGTTGGTGCAGACAGTGATCACGGCACGAGAGACAGAGGAGGCTCGGGAGAGGGCGCAGGTGGCAGCAGACAGATCTCGGGAGGAGATGGCCGCCCAGTTAGCAGTCGAGCGGAGTGCTTGGCAGACGGAGCGTGCAGCACTTCTAGCACAGCTGGAGGCAGCGAAGCCGATAAGAGTCTAGTCGAAGGCCAGTTAGCTCAAAAGGATACAGAGCTACAGGAGGTTACTCTTATGCTCAAGGAAACAGTTGAGGCCAACTCTCAGATACAAACAGATCTAGATATCTGTACGCAGCAGGTGTATCAGTTGAGACGGAAAGTCAACTCTTTGGCGTCCCGACCATCGATTCCAGGGATGCCCCCTTCCACTTCTTCTTAGCTGATTTCTTTTTCTTATGTACTGGGCATTATCTCCATTTTTGTTGTTTAGTCACCGGAGACGACTTTTCTTTTGGGGGGGATGATGTTGTCGGGTACTTTGGGTAGCTAGACGGTTGGTCAGTCCGGAGGCATTACACGGGTGCGACAGTTTGCCTCGCATCCCTTCAGATGTTATATATATATACTTGTCCCTTTGATAGAGACACGATTATTATATACGGAAAGCTATTGTGAATACATGAATACAATACTCTTTTATATTCTATGTTGAGTAATTAGTTATCTGTATGCAACTACTGTCTCTTACCCCATGAGGGTAAACAGTTTAAACCAAAGTTTATGTTGGAAAGACAATTGTTAATTGGTAAGTTTGTATTTTAATGAGCTATATCTCTTAATTTAATTGAACTTGTGATTTTAGAGCGAGATTTCAGTATATCCAAATGGGGACATTACAATGGTATTAGAACCTTAGTAGTGCAGCAAACTGATTCCCACAATGTAAGCACACCACCCCTAGTTGGATGGAATTGTCTTGGTTGGATGTTCTACCACTTGTGAGGCCAAGAGGTCGAATTGTTTTGGTTGGATGTTTTGCACCCTTGGGCTTATTTATGTCGAATAGTCTCTAGACACCTTCTCATGTTTTCCCCAATCCATAGTATGGGCATGCTTGGCAACCCTAGGTGTTGGAAATCAGGGATATCAGTGCAACATCAGACTTATGGGACCAGATTTGGCTGCTGTAAAGAATAACAACAGATTGCTGATAATTGTATGCCATTATTGCAATGGAGTTAGGGTATGCTACAGTTTCACTTAGTGCAAATGAAATCTTAACTTGTAAAATAATATTTGATCTTCTTTTTCCTAGTTGTTCCTGTTATTCTTTCCTGTTTATCCTTCAATATCTTTAAAAAAAATGAGGAAAAAATCTGAATAAACAAAAAAATCAGAAATTACAAAATACCAAAAAATCAGAATATCAGAAACTTCAGAAAAATAATCAGAATTATCATTTACAGGTCAAGGGGGGATATTTCAGTTATGGATACCTCTCATGACCAAAAGTTGAGGCCCCATGGATTTGAGTATATGGATGTAGAAAATAAGCCTAAATTTAGTCTCAAGGCATAGAAACCAAGAGGCAAATTCAGCTTGGGGTTGATACATTGAAGTACTAACCACTTGATATGGAGCATGCATAGAAGCTGGGCAACATTAGAGTCAAGATCCTTCATATACAGGCCCAACCATTGGCCCAGAAGATAGGCCATGCCAAAAATTTTGACCAATATAAAAGTGTAGGGTTGATGATTGTATCAAAAAGGCATAACTTGGAAGGGATGACCTAGAGGTGCATCTATAAACATTGACAATCCTAGACAAAAAGTGAGGCATACCCCTCGCAAAGGCACAAAAGAGGAGACAACTTCATGCTAAAGATAGACCAAAAAATTGGATCCCAAAGTGTATTGAGGCTAAAGTGATCTCTAGACATTCCCCTTTGTAGAACACCTACAATTTGGAGAGACAACAGTTAGAGATATTTAAAATCATGACCTTAGTTTTACTAAGGTTGACTGCAAGCTATCAAAGTTCATAGAAATAGGCAAGGGCATTGATGTTGTAACTCTACAGCGGAGTGTAATTGGAGGACAACATCATCAACAAAAAGGAGGCTAGCTATAGCCATCTCATGGGAAATACAATCATCATCTAAATGGGTATGTTGTTGAAAAAACTACTCTAACTCATCAATGTAAATGCTAAGTACAATTAGTATGAGAGGACATCCTTGCCTAACCCCAAAGGTACTCTTCAAAAAGTTAGAGAAACTTGGTTGAGCATGAAAACACCCAATAGATATCTCATATATCTCAACTTCTAGAAAAGTTAGTGTCTTGAAACCAAATCAAAGGACTTTCTAAAATCAACCAAACAACAAAAGATTTTAGAAGGCTACGACAAACCTTCTCAATAATATCTCAAAATGTACAGATGTGATCAATGGTCTAGTAATCCCTCCAAAAGCTAGGTTTCCCCCAAGTTCAAATATTATTCCATTCTAAGTCCCATAGCATGTCCAATACCCTGGTATAAATTTTGGCAGGTGTATGCCTAATCTTAATGGTCCTGTAGTTAGTAGGGATAGAGAGACCCTTGGACATACAAACAAGGTGAATGATGTCTTGGGAACATGACTATGGAAAAATTAACAGACCACATCATTAAAGAGTGTGGCAAGGGGAAAGACAACAAAATCCACACCAAATTTGATGAATTCAGCCTGAAAACCTTTGCAATCAACTACTTTCTTAGTGAACAACTTCAATCTTCCTTTCTCGATAGAAAAAGTGGAAAAGACATAGGATAGTGGAGGGGGGCATAGCAGAAGGAAAAAACATTGTAGAGGGATCTAGCATAGGAGACCTATGTGCTTGGGTTCATATCAAAAACTATGATTTCCCTTTAAAGAATAGTACGCCAAAAGATCTTTGGTGAGTGGATATTAAGGAATGCAAACTACATTGATGCAAGAAAATCCCATTTCTCACATTAGAGAAGATCATTGCACTCCCATACAAAGGTTAAATATGGAGGGAGGGTTGTGGGCTAGGGAAAACCAAACTCTCTTAGTTACACTCAACATCATACTATCAATTCATGGGGCAAGATCTATGATGGGAAGGGAATCAAGGGCAACATCTCAAAGGGTCTAACGTAGAACTCATAAAAGGATTTGGTGGTGGGCAGAGAGAAGGAATAGAACACAAACATGAGAAAGGAGAGATGGGCGTCAATGTAAACATCATCAACATAGATTATGTTATGTAATGTTGGAGGGTTAGGTGGAAGGGGAGAGGAGAGTGGTGAGAACCAATGTGTGAATGTCAAGATGGCATGATCAACAAGGACCTGAGTAGAAACAAAGAAGTCACAAGTATGAGGGACGAGGTACCTACTGGCAAGAACATAATACATAATGTTGAAACTATCTCCATGGGAAAACAAGTGAATCTACTAGAGATAGGGAAATGAGGAAGCCCATTAAGAATACGGACACTTTACTGGAAAAGGTGTCTTCCACATGCTATAAGTATAGAATTATTCTCTAGAAAAGTTCTCTATAAAACTTTTTTTTCAAGATCCAACTCAAGAACACATAACTCATCCTATGTAAGGTCAACAATAGCATCCAAAGGTTCCTCATATGGGCATTAAAAATTCTGAAAAGAAAGATGTCACCAATGAAGAACTAACCAACAACTATGAAAACATACCAAAAAGAAGGTAGACCTCTTTGAAGCTATAGCCACATGCATATTGAGTGGACTTCACAAGCCATAAGTGAAACTCTAGACCTAAGGCATACCACCTAACTATGGACACCACCAAATATGTGGCTCACAATGAGAAGCCAAAACCCACAAGTACTCCATGACTAATCAAAAAGCCCATTTGAGGCTCTCATGTGTTCTTAATGAGGAAAATGAGATCTCAACAAGCAATAAAATCCTAGAAGGTACTTGGAGAAGACCATACAATGTTATTGTAGTTATATCAAGCAATGGAGATGTTGCTACCACACATTGAGACCAAAGCCCAATGTCATGTTGACAATCTCGGGCCTGACAACCACAAACTGCACAATATCTAAGAGTAGCTTAATTGTTTTCTTTCCTAGCAACTACGACCTAAGTACCAGCTTTACAAAGCTCCTCCACTAACAATCATGTGATATTTGCATCTACATAGATTCCCTAAGAGAAAAAAGTTTCTTGCTTTCTTTGAAAGCTTGCAAACACTGTTTTGTAGTTTGGAATTGGATAACAAGGATGATGTCGAAAATGTCCACGCTTTGTTAACATAGATATCGTTCAATTCCAAAGATGCATGCAAGAACTTGTGACCTGCCTAAAAGTGACTGAATGGTTTAGGGAGGCCATGAACATGAAGGTTGAGTGTCTTGGTTTGAAATTCCATTTCATTTCAAGATTAGCTTGGACAACCATTTCCACTAACGGAGGTGTTCTCTGCATTTTAATCACTCGAACCTATGAATTTTGTTCAACATGTTTTTGGAGAGATTGTTGTTGAATTGTGCTTTCTTGTTTAATGTGCTCATGTCAAATTATTAAATCTAATTGCTTGTTCTTGATTTTTGAAACCACTTCGTTAAGCTACTAAATACATGGAGATCCAGTGAGGATTTCTTAGGTCTATTTGAGCTTTGCGATTCTTGGTAGAAAATCAGCAATAATATTATCTTTCTCCTGCAACTATGTCTGGAACATTGAAAGAGATCTCAAAGTTCAGAACCTAAAGCCTCAATTCTAGATATCTGCCTACAAATTCCAACATATTTAAATTTGGGGATAAACACCTTATGATAATGAGTGTTAATGTTTTGAACCAGAATACTAGAAATGCAAAGAACTGAAATACAAAACACAAATAACTAAGGACACTATAGACATAGAGATTTACCCTGGGAAAACCCTCCTACTTGAGGGAAAAACCTAGCCACACCTGGAAAGTAGATCCCTTATTTGGTTCTCAAACCAAATAGAGAAATTATTGCTTATGATTGAAGTCTACATACAGTCAATCAATAAGCCTGTCTTTTACTACAGAATCTCAGACTCTCTGAATAAACAAACTGATTACAAATGATATGAATCACACACCAAATAATCATGCATCAATCGTATACAATAAGACAATACAAGATATAGATATGCCTTGCACTTTTAGTGCGATATGTTCAGTACACAAAAAAATTTGTAGCGATGCTTTCTAATCGCAACCCAAAAACCCATGAGCTATCTTGCAATAAGTTTTCTGAAATACGATCAACCAAAAACATCGCACTATCACCAAAATGAAGTCTCTGGAATACCAACTGAGAGGCATTATAGAATATACATGGCAGCATGAAATATGAAACGACGCCTTCATTATCAGGATTGTCGATGTGAATATGAGAACCGTCGACTTCAAAATATAAACTGCCAACACAATCAAAGACATTACTTGACGGTATACACTGTCAGTAATATAATGATACACGCATGATGCCAAGTTGGAATTAAACAACAATACATACTGCCAGCAAATGCATAACACGTGCTTGGTGCCAAACAAGCACACGCAAGGAACAAGAATAAAGTATATGTGATAATCTTCAAATGCTATATAGCTCGACAATAGGAAGGTAAAACAGCACGCACAAAAGTCAATGAAGAATGATAAAAGAGAGTTGGGCAATCATATAAGGTAGATAAGCTCTCTAGCTGCTACCGAAAACTCAACACACCCTCTTAGCAAGAGAGGGATTATTTATATGACATAGTGTGTCT
Source organism: Chamaecyparis obtusa (assembly GCA_027943335.1). Classification (NCBI taxonomy): domain Eukaryota; kingdom Viridiplantae; phylum Streptophyta; class Pinopsida; order Cupressales; family Cupressaceae; genus Chamaecyparis; species Chamaecyparis obtusa. The sequence goes on along the minus strand of BSBK01000811.1, from coordinate 264,457 downwards.
CAACCTGACAAGCACAATGGAGCTGCAACCAAAAAATGTCAATAACAAAATCTCATCACAAATTTTCTCAACATAATATGTCATCTTAGCATGACATTCACCATGGCTACTCCTAGAGGGTGAAAGAATAGAAAACTAAGACAAGGATTATCTCACATGACATCCACCATGGCTACTCCTAGAGGGTTGATCCACCATAGCTACTCCTAGAGGGTGGAACAAGGGATTTCACCTCAAACTTCTTTCGCAAAGAATGCATTAACAAGGGATTGCACCTCAAACTTCTCCCTCTCAGAGAAGAACTCACTAACAAGGGATTGCACTTCAAACTTCTCCCTCTTAGAGAAGAACTCATTAACAAGGGATTGCACCTCGAACTTCTCCCTCTCAGAGAGGAACTCATTAACAAGGGATTGCACCTCGAACTTCTCCCTCACAGAGAAGAGCTCATTAAAGCACACATAAAATATCATTTTAATGTTGAGACTCCCTCTCAATAGGGGCAGCATTCTCATAGCTTTGATTATCACAATACTAGGAAATTGGCTCTAATGTTTGTCCAACAATGAGCTTTTGCAGTGACACTGCTACACAAGCTTGTTGATCCTTTGCAAGGGACTTGACATTCTACATCTGCCACTCAAACTCCCTCTGAATCTGATTTCTGCAGCTGAATAGTCTCCCTCTGAATGTGACTTCTTCCTCTTTGAAGAAACTAATTGCAATGACAATTTGAATAGGTTATTTTTCTTTAATGAAGTTATGTGCCACCAATTCAGTCCCATGGCTGCGAGCAGCATTCCCGTGTTCATTTCAATAGCCCGCATCATTTTGCATGTAATCTCTCATCATCCCGTTTCTTTTTGATCCATCCTGGAAGCATTTTTAAAGAGATTAGCAATAATTCATAGAATCAAATTGAATGCTAAAAGCATACATGATTCACCATTCTCAATATTATAGCATGAATTAACTACATAAAATTCATGATCAATATTCAAATATCTCTCTTTATTGCCTAAATGTCCCCACAATCGACCAATAGACCTTTTGTCATCACACAATTATAGTGTAGGCAGATAATGAAAAATTTGAACACCAGTACATTTGCTATCCTCGTAAACATGAATGTAAAACATGTAAGCATAGACGAACATGACAGCATCCTCCCCGTCCACCTAAGAGACTCTATCAGAGATTCTACCCTCCAAGACTCTTCAACTACACATTCTCATATGAATCCCTCATTTTGAACAGCATATTTGACTCCTATTAGACGACATGATTCTTCTAGAATCAAATTGGTCTATTCTAGTTTGGATCGTTTCCTTAGACCCGCTCTAATACCATGTTAATGTTTTGAACCAGAATACTGAAATACAAAACACAAATAACTAACGACACTATAGACATAGAGATTTACCCTGGGAAAACCCTACTACTCGAGGGTAAAACCCAGCCACACCCGAAAAATAGATCTTTTATTTAGTTCTCAAACCAAATACAGAAATTCTTGCTTATGATTGGAGTCTACATACAGTCAATCAATAAGCCTATCTTTTACTACAAAGTCTCAGAGTCTCTAAATAAACAAACTGCTACAAATGACATGAATCACACACCAAACGATCATGCATCAATCGTATACAATAAGACAATACAAGATATAGATATGCCTTGCACTTTTAGTGCGAAATGTTCAGTACACAAAAAATACCGTAGCAATGCTTTCTAATCACAGCCCAAAAACCCGTGAGCCATCTTGCAATAAGTTTTATGAAATATGATCAATCAAAAACATTGTACTGTCACCAATACAAAGAGTCTCTTGAATACCAATCGAGAGGCGTTACAGTATATACACGGCAGCATGAAATATGAAACAACGCCTTCATTATGAGGATCATCGACGTGAATATGAGAACTGTCGACTTCAAAATATATACCGCCAACACAATCAAAGATATTACTCGGCGGCATACACTGTCAATAATGTTAGCAATTTAAGTTGTCATTAGTGTCTTTCACAAACTCTCATTCACACCAGTAAAGGGTCACCGGTTACTCACATTACTTATAAGACACCAGTAGACTATGAGCGGAGTATATGCACCGGTTGACGATACACCGGTAGAACGAACTAAGTAAAGCAGTACCGGTCTTATGTTGCATACAAGGACATACCGGGTATAAGGGTATACCGGTCAAATTGCTAGTAAGATCCAATCCGGATTTTGTGGATCAGTTTGAGTTAAAACTGGATTATACCGGATATCCACCGCTTGTAAGTGGAGTTAACTTCTTAACAGGAGTTAGCTTTATTTCTACGGATGTCTTGCAAGGTAAACTCCAGATCAGAACGGAAAGCTTAAAAACTAGTTGCATGATTTTATTGTTGAGTTTACAGCCCGGCAGTTCTATGAGTTAAAGGTTTCATGATGAACTCTTGTATAAATATAGGTCATAGGACGCAAGAAAGTTGTTGTTGATTGTTGGCGATTGCATAGAGCAAAGGAGAGACATCTTCCGAGAGAAGAGCTACAAGACACAGAGGTAGCGGAGATCAACAGCCAGGCAAACCGGAAAAGAGGTATGCTCTACGCAGACATTCAGTGTCATATCAGATAATTGTTTTTGTTAAGTAGAGGAAGCAATTGAAATCCCTTCATTAGGGTGGACCTAATCGGTTCATTGTAAAAATCCCCTAACAGGGTAACATCCTTTTCGATGTTCAAAGTCCTGTAACCAGGCATCTCCTAACAGGGTTCAGATCTTAACGGATCTTTTGTAAAATCCCTTAATCAGGTAGCACCTTAACCAGTGCTTTGTAAACTCCTAACAAGGCGCCTTCATTCTGCAGTAGTGAAGTTGTGAGCTTTGTCTCACCATGGTTTTTTTTCCTTCTAACTGAGGGTTTCCACGTATATATCTGGTGTTGATCTGTGTACTTACTTTTATGCTTGCATACGATTGATTGGTTTTGGAAAAGTATTGTTCAAACAAGTTGTAAAAGGAAAGAAATAGTTGTTACTGATTCACCCCTCCCCTCTCAGTAACCGGTCAGTACTAGCAATTGGTATCAGGGCTTGGTTCTCTATTTCAAAGTCTAATAGCTTGAGAAAAAGATCATGGAGGATTACCGGTATCAGAAACAGCTAGAGGAAGCCAACGACATCATTTCCTCTCTGGAGAATAGACTGAGGAGATCACTTGCAAAGAGAAAGGAGTTGGCTCTACAGTTGAATGAGAGCAATGAAACCATTGATGTACTCTCCGGGCAGAGTGGATCTGATGAAGTTGAAGAGGCAGTGTCTGAACTCATGGAAAAGAATCAAATCCTGACCGATCAGATCTCCAACCTTAAGAGGGAACAAGAGGACAACGCCCTGAGGATGACTGAACTGATTGAGAAAAAGAGAAAAGCTGAAGATGAAAGGAACTCAACAGTCAACTCTTTGACTACCTCTGAGAAAGCAAGGGGCCGGGTAGTGGAAGCCGTAGGAGCAAATGAACTCATCATTCTACAATTTCAAGAGGACATGCAAAGTGTCACCCAAGAAAATGCCCACATGCAGAAAGGCTGGCATGACAGGAATGAGGCATGCAATAGACTGTCCCTAGAACTGTACCAACTGAGGGAACAGATGAACAAACTTGAAGAAACAAATAAAATTCTGAGAAGATACAATGAAAGTTCAGTCAAGCTTGATGAGCAACTTAAAGCTCAAAGGAAGCATAAAGATCAGACCGGTCTTGGATTCACCGGTGAAGTCACCAAAGAGAACGGTGAGTTATCTGGTGCTAAGTCAAGCAAGAAGGACAAGAGAAAGACGCTAGCACAAAAAGGCAAGAAAACCTTTAGCACGTCCTATAAGCATTGTGGAAAACTGGGTCATAAAACCAACGACTGCAGAAATGCACCGGTAAGAACCAACAACAGTTACTGTAAGAACTGTTGCAAAAATGGCCACAACACCAATGAGTGTTGGTCCAACCCTGTATCTGTGTCCAGTAGAAGCAGGGGAAGCTTCAAATGCTACTGCTATGCATGCAACAAGTTTGGACACAAGGCTGAAGAATGCAGATCAAAGACAATGGCATTTAGATCTCCTAAGCCAGTATTCACCAAGAGAAGCAAGAACCGAAGTACAGCCAACTGTACAAACTGTGGAACACACAATCACAATGACTCTTGGAACAAGTCACCTAACCCAAGTAGGGTAAACCCATGGAAGGCAACCGGGATAGTTTGCTATCACTGCAACAAAGTTGGACACCTAGCCAAAGAATGCAAGAACCGGTCGTTCAATGAGAAGAAGGAACCGGTCAAGCCAGAAGAAAAGATCAACAAGGAAGAGAAGACTGAGAAAACAGTCAGACAGATTTGGTCCAAAAAGAAATCAAAGAGCTCTGGCGAGGAGAAGACAAAGGAAGGATCATCATCTGTCAATGGTGATATCTCTTCAACAAATTGAGCCATAAAGGCGTAGAGGGAACCGGTAGATCCACTACCGTTCCCGGTATGACTGGTGAGAGTCAGACTCACTCAATCTACAGGACAACCAGTAAGGTAAGTCATACTCAACCGGTTGAGAAAAACGGACAGTAAAGTTAGGTAAGGCATTTATTACCGTAGCCGTTTAACAAATAGTTACCGTTTGGTAATTACCGTTATAACCTAACTCTATAAAAGGAAGGAGGATTACTCACAAGTTTTCACTTTGCTTATTGTATTATTTACAAATTCTTGTGCTAAGTATTATTCTCGCGCTTTGATCACTGAGAATCACTGTTTGCAAAACCGATCCAAGCTACTTTCTGCAAGTTTCTGGTTAGCAAGAATGGCCTCATCATCCGCCAACATAGAGTTGATCAAGGGAAATCAAATGGATCGACCTGCATATGATATCACGCCAATTCAGAATAGAGAAAACAACATGGCAGGGGCACTCTCATCTGTAGCCAAAGGAGTCCTCTTAACTGAAGACGTTGCAGCATTCATTCACGCTAAACAAGAAGAATTGGGTGAGATGTACATTCAAGGCGAATATGTATCATTGTGTGAGGAAGGGAAGCTTCCGGATAAGTATGCCAAGTTGATATCATCTGGACTCGTCAATGGAGTATACTATCCATCTGTCTTCCATGAAGACATAACTCGACTAGTTCTCAGTCGTCTTCACGAACCAGGTATCTGGCTCAACAGAGGTGTATGTATTCCCATCACCAAAGACGATTTGCATAGGGTGACTAGATACAGCAACCGAGGGCAAGCTCTAACCCTAAGGACCATCGCCAATGCCATGGTCAATATATTAACTAAGTCAAAGCCTGATGGTCGACTTATGACCGTAAACGACATTGAGGATGGAGTCCGGTTTGCGTCTGTTGTACTTGGCTACAAGGTCTATCAGTCAAGCAATTTAAACAACATACCGGGTGGTGCAATTCATGCCGCATACTGCATAATGCACGACAATGCCCAATACGACATTTGTGCAATGCTTCAAAGTCAAATATTTGAAAATATGAAGAAGCTCAGAGTCATAAGGAAGAAATCAATGAAGTACGAGACCCTGCTGGTATGTCTCTACTTCTACTACTCTAACTTTTTCCCTGGAGTTGGAAAAGTTGTATGGAAAACCGATAGACCGGTCATGCATCAAATCACAGAGATGGCCAATCGACTAGGAGACAAGTTAAGAAGTGCGATGACTGAACACTTTGAAGGATTTCAATTAAAAATGCACGCAAGAGAAAGAGTGTCGTCAACCATTGTTGACCAGTGCAAGGACGACATATGCTTTCTGGTTACCACCGATAACTGCATCATTCAAGCAGTGGAACCAAAAGAAGTATATGCTCCTGAGCTAGGGTATGAGATCTCTGCCAAGACTGCCAAGGCATATGCTGATGCCCTCAATAGTGCAAATTTGGACCTCTCTGCAAACCAGTTCGGGACATGTGATGAGATTGAAGAAAATCTGAAAAAGCGGGCAGAAATCAAAATTGTCTACACCAAAAGGACCCCCACACCGAAGAAGAAATCATTAGCAGAACAACCCAAGTCTCGAGGGAAGAAAGCAGAACCGGTATCAAGTAACCAAGAGACAAAGACCGAGGAAACAGTTCCTCTGATTAGGAAGAAGAAAACTGGAAAACTGGTAAAAGAGAATCCAACAAGAAAGGCCAAGCTCACCATTGATGAATATGTGGCACTGTTGAAAGAAACTGGGGAAATGAGTTCGGTAAACAATAGATATTCACTTGGTAATGAAGAAGATAGGAGAAAGATTGAAGAAGTAGTTGTGTACTGCATTCACAAATTCAACTTGCATCCCATTGAACTTATCAAATTTCTACTGGAGGATCTCTTACAAATTCTTGAAGCTAGAAGGGAAGCCTCAATGAGCAGAGAAAAGGAGCTGAGAATACGAGCTCTTCTAGAAGTACAGAACCACCTCACTCTAGAAGAAGCCACAGAACAAGCTGAACTCACATCTGCTGAAGAGTCTACCACCGGAATTGAAAAAGGTCAGACAGAAGAGTTCACAGCTGGTGAACATCTAAATGTTGAACAAGGGCTTGACAGCGATATACCCTTAGGAGAACTTCATACTGCTGAGGAGCAGCAACAAGAAGTCCTACGGGTAGAACAAGAACAACATGCCGCAATCAATGAGCAACCGGAAGAAGAAGCTCAGATCCAGGAAGAACCACCTGCAGAACATGTTCTACCTGGCACAGAGGTTTGACCAAGCACTGACAAGCTTAAGGGACAAGAGGAAGAAAACCCAGTGCACACTAAGGAAGCTCAACCGGAGAACAAAGCTCATCAAGAAATTAAAGATAATAAGGGACAAGAAGAAGAAATTCCAGTCCACGACGAGCAAACTCAACTGAAGCAAGAACAAGGAGACATACCAAGCTCCTCATCCAAGAGAAAGTTGTCATTTGCCAAGGAGAAGGAAGCTAAGAGGAGCAAAGTCACCGATACAGTGGTTGACATCAGCAAGCTATCAACTAAGCAGCTCAAAGAGCTGACCAAAAGAAAACAGGACATGGTCCTGACCATTGTAAAGAACATTTTGTGCAACTTCGTCCCTGATACTGACCTAGATGACGATGAACCGGTCATCGATCAGCTAGAAGTTTTAGCACAGGCAATCGGTGAGGATCTCAGTGATCCGGAAATAGTGGCAATCGACCACTACGAGAAGAAAAGAGTGGGAATACTCCACAAACAGGTTGAAGAAATCAAGGCAAATGTAGCAACCAACCTGAGAAATCTACAACAGCAACTACATGAGGCAGGAAGATTAATGCACAGAACTTCAAACTTTGACGTGTTTTTGCAAGATCTGACAAAAAAATCTGCAAAGACCTCAAAGGAAATTAAAGCCCTATCGTCTCAGTTTGATATTAAGAACAGAACTGCAACTTTCTACAGCAGAGAAATGACAAGTTTAATTTTAATACTGAGAAAAATTGCTGAAGAGAAAAATAAGAGAATCCAAGATATTATTGGATTTCAGATGTTCTTGGCACCAACATTTGACATCATGAACCAAACAGCAAGTTTTACAGAAGCTCTGCTCAATGAACCAGCCTACAAAACTGTAGAAGATATGGAAAATATCATTGTTTCTCTGAAAGCAGCCCAGAAGAATATAGAATATGTAACCGGTCAATGGGCACCATTCCTGCATTCTGCAAATACCATATATAAGGATATCTTCACCAAGCTTCAACAGTGAAGAAACACATTACCCTTTGTCCTATGGAGGCAAAAAGGGGAAGATAAAGGTACAGAGGAAAGAGAAAAATAGGAAATAAGAGCAGAACAGGAAGAAAGCAGTGCATGAGTCAGTCAGAAAGCGGAAAAAGCAAGCAACTCAGGACAGGACAGTGCAGAACATTCACCCGGAGCACTCAGACAGGGGAAGGGTTCTACAGACAAAGAGCAGTCTGCAAAGAACACGGTATAAGTTGCACCAGAATGTGAGTATGGTTTGTATATAGTTTTGTTTTGCCACCAATGACAAAGGGGAAGATTGTTAGCAATTTAAGTTGTCATTAGTGTCTTTCACAAACTCTCATTCACACCGGTAAAGGGTCACCGGTTACTCACATCACTTATAAGACACCGGTAGACTATGAGCGGAGTATATGCACCGGTTGACGATACACTGGTAGACCGAACTAAGTAAAGCAGTACCGGTCTTATGTTGCATACAAGGACATACTAGGTATAAGGGTATACCAATCAAACTGCTAGTAAGATCCAATCCGGATTTTGTGGATCAGTTTGAGTTAAAACCGGATTATACAGGATATCCACCGCTTGTAAGTGGAGTTAACTTCTTAACAGGAGTTAGCTTTATTTCTACGGATGTCTTGCAAGGTAAACTCCAAATCAGAACGGAAAGCTTAAAAACTAGTTGCATGATTTTATTGTTGAGTTTACAGTATGGCAGTTCTATGAGTTTAAGGGTTTCGTGACGGTGAACTCTTGTATAAATATAGGTCATAGGATGCAAGAAAGTTGTTGATTGTTGGCGATTGCATAGAGCAGAGGAAAGACATCTTCCGAGAGAAGAGCTACAAGACACAGAGGTAGCGGAGATCAACAGCCAGGCAAACCGGAAAAGAGGTATGATCTACGCAGACATTTAGTGTCATATCAGATCATTGCTTTTGTTAAGTAGAGGAAGCAATTGAAATCCCTTCATTAGGGTGGACCTAATCGGTTCATTGTAAAAATCCCCTAACAGGGTAACATCTTTTTCGATGTTCAAAGTCCTGTAACCAGGCAACTTCTAACAGGGTTCAAATCTTAATAGATCTTTTGTAAAATCCTTTAACCGGGTAGCACCTTAACCAGTGCTTTGTAAGCTCCTAACAGGGCGCCTTCATTCTGCAGTAGTGAAGTTGTGAGCTCTATCTCACCGTGGTTTTTTTCCTTCTAATCGAGGGTTTCCAAGTATATATTTGGTGTTGATCTGTGTACTTACTTTTATGCTTGCATATGATTGATTGGTTTTGGAAAAGTATTGTTCAAACAAGTTGTAAAAGGAAAGAAATAGTTGTTACTGATTCACCCCTCCCCTCTCAGTAACCGGTTGGTACTAGCAAGTAATATAATGATACACGCATGATGCCAGGTTGGAATTAAACAACAATACATACTGCCAGCAAATTCATAACATGTGCTTGGTGCCAAATAAGCACACGCAAGGAACAAGAATAAAGTATATGCGATTATCTTCAAATGCCATATAGCTCAACAATAGGAAGGTAACAGAGCACGCACAAAAGTGAATGAAGAATGATGAAAGAGAGCTGGGCATTCATATCAGGTAGATAAGCTCTCTCGCTGCTACCAAAAACTTCAACAATAAGGAGTTACAAACTCCTACAGTAGAGGGAGCTCCATTATGTTCGGTTTATAAGCTTGCAGGTCTGAAATACAAATATTTGCCTTTGCTTGTAGACTTCTTTTCTTCTTTGTGCATAGTGTGATAAAATCACAACTGTCCAAATTGTGCTCACCAGCCCAACTATCACAGTTTCTACCTGATGTCCCCCTTTAAATAGAGACATGCCCTGGAATTCACAAAAACAGACCTCATGTTTCAAGAAGCCTAGAAGCATGAATTGCAGTAGCCACCGACCCACCATGTGGGACAGGAAGCAGAGCAGAGATGTGGAAGCCGTGACTAACACAAACACAAGCCAGGAATGATGAACATAGCAATGAACAATGCTGCTTAAACTCAAACACAAGTGACATGAACCAGGACAGGAAAAAAATGAGCATATGTTGTCCCCAATTTCCCAGGAAAAAGAGCAGAGATGTGGAAGGAGCAACAAACACAGACATGAACCAAGAACAACAAACTGCACAGATGTGAACAACACTAACCAACCTCACATAACAACCAACAGGAGCCCTGTCAGAAGAAAAACAATGAGCATTGGCTATCCCAAATTTTTCTGTAAGGTTATATAGTTAATGAAATTAAAACAGGGTTAAACATTCATCAGATTTTAAACCATTATAGGCATATTATTCCAAAAAAAATCTGAGTTTAGTAGGATTTTCAGTAGTTTCCAGGAAGGATGTTACAGGAACCTTTTATTGAATCCAAACAATGTAACTTGGATTACACTAAATTAAGAATAAGAGTTCTTAGGTAAAACCATCTGATTGAGAAGCCATCCAAATAATCTTTATGAGATCTAGCGTTTCTTCTTTTGGTCCTGCTTGTGACAAATCAATTTCTTTCCAAAGACATTTGCTCCAGACATAATATGGACCACTATGTCTGATATATACTTCCATATGTTGCATGTACAATACAAATTTTATGTTGTTGGGGATAAAGCTTTATTTTAGTAGGTCTAATCACTGCACCTGTGCAATTAGAATATAAGACCTAGAAGGGCAAAAATTGAATGCTAACATTTAAACAATTCAATGATCAATTTCAAAACTGAAACTTTCAACAATAAATGTAAGTGTTTAACTTCCTAAAAACTTGAGAATTGATTGAGGGCTGCCTAACAATCCCTTGACTACTCTAGGGATTCAAGTTTAGAAATGAAAAAATCATTATTCCACACACACAGTTGTGAATAGAGTTTGATAATCCAATCAGCAATCTGATAAATATTCACTAATAAACTCCACATTAGTTATATAAAGTAATATAAGAAATTGAAATAGAACTCAAAGAGAATTAAATTTTATATGCAAACAATACACACCTCAACATATACAACATACCTGGTATTGTAGTCAACAATTGCATTTGAAGGTTTGACCAATTTGTCAAGGACAACCTTTAAGCAAGGCAAAATTGGAACAATTACTATTTTTTTAAAACTTGGAAACATGAAAAAAATTATGATAAAAGCAACAGAAGCATGACAGAAACAAAGTAGTGCAGTAATTTACTCAATCACACCAAAGCTTTATGTTAATAAAGATATTAAATAGAAAATATCCAAATGATTGTGACTTAAAAGAAAACAAATATTTACAGGGACCTATAATACTATGATATTACTGAGGTTACTTAATAGTGTTAAGCTCTCCCTTACTTAAAAATCAGACAGCCATAGATGACAAGACATCTTCTGCAGATGTTAGGCTATATGTTAGCTGAATAAGTTGTGATAACAAGTAAAACCAAGCCCTCTATCCCAAATTCAATTGATATATGCATCTATGTATTAAATAAAATTATAAATGCTCTATTTGTAGTATACTTCATTTCCAACTCTAAGTATATTGCATTTTTAAGCCCTACCTGCATTAGTTAATTTTCTTATCCAACAAATTCAAAAACATATGGTTTTAAAGTTCCAGATCCTCACCAAACTCATCCTTATTTAGCTTCACGACTACCAGAAACAAGCTATACTAGTACTATGCAAAAAATTATTTTATCCCACCTACATGGAAATGTAAATTGAGAAGTGACATACAGGGTTCAGGCCCATCTTTACTAACATAATTTTCTTGCTCCAATACACTATCTTTTCTGGACTTGCCGCATTGAATTTTATATCTAAGATGTAAGCTTATGCCCATGCTCCATGGATCAAGCTTATGAAAATACCAAGCATCTAATGCTTTAAAAATTTCTGAAGTGTCAGGGAGAAGCTGAAATTATAACTAAAAAAGTCTTGAGGAAATATACTGTACTAAAACTAACAATAATGCAAAATATATGTTGGTATTGTAAAGTAGCAATCCATTGGTGCCAAAACTCACTTCACTACCTGAAGGAAAGTTGGCATCAAAGGACAGTCAATGCCAAATACCAAATCATGTTTGGTAATTTTTGGTAAACAGATTTGTCAATGCAAATGCTTCTTCAAAATTGACCTTGTTCGCTCGAGGAGCAGTGACAATTGTGCCAACAGTCGGAGAGGTTGCAATCAGATCGCAATCTTCCTCTGTGTTTGAGAGGGGCAAATCCCTTGTATGATGGAGGTATTTATTGTTTTTGTGTGCTTTTCACCTGAAAGTACAAAAACGAGACAAAACAAAACTAAAGGAAATAGGTAACAGAAACCCCAGCAGTAGACATACGAATACCATATGAGATTCTCAAAGGATAACAGATTACAAGGGGGGTTTAAGCATAGAATGCAATGATGAGAAAATATGGATAACAAATCTTGACATATAAAAAGAATTTCCAACATATTCACACCAAGATACCAAGAAATGAATGCATTTTGTCAAATCAATTACATAGTTTAGAAAGACCATTGGATTCCATCTATACATAAAGAACTTACCAATTTGACATACAAAAAGTTAGTAATAATAATTGACAAACACATTCAAGACATACGACTAAATGCATTCTTCATTATCACTTTGAAAATATACAAGTTCAAAAACACTTTTGTACATAGTGTAAACCCAAAAGCATGTTTGGAAATTTCTCCATAGTTTCCCCTTTGCAAAAAGACCTCCCATTTACATTACAAATGAGCTTGAATTTATAAGCTCTCCCTAATAACTAACGTATAACCTCTTAGAATAACCACTTGGCTGACTCCTTGGGATAACTACTAAAGACTGTCACTTAAAATAACCACTTGGGATAACTAGTTAAGATAACTACCTAAGTGATTACTTATAATAACTACGTGATTGATTGCTTCAAGTAACTACCTTTTTGAGAACAAGATAGGATTTACCTAGCTTATACAAAATTAAGCCCAAATTTTAACCTTTGCTTACAATAAGTGACATAAGTCACTTTTACAAAAAGTTGCAAGAAGGCAATTTTGAAACCCATAACATAAAAAAAATAAAACCAAGATACTGGAGCTGGTGACTTTCGTGTCGTTTCTAGATCAATGAGTCTTTCATTCATGAACAACTTAACCTTCAAGAATATCATTGGTATTTAATAACAATCCTTTTCTTCTATGGAACTTGTGAGTTCATAAAATGTTTTGCCTTCCCTTTAGCCAACTCTAACCCTTCAAAATCTCTTTGTCATCGTACGAAATGAGAACACATAGCAACTTTGCACATGCCTATGCTCATCTTTGTTTCTCAACCCAACAAAATATAGATGGAGGTTCATCTCCATTAAGCACTTCAAATTTATAGTTCCCCAACATTAATAGTAACCAATGTAAGCTTCCCCTTTTCAATAAATTATTTTCTATCTATTATTGCAAGCATTGCATCATCCCTTTAATAGAAAATGTAGCTTTTATGCGCATGCACTCCAACCATATTGGTATGTCTTCTTTCCACAAACCTTCACAAGAATGCATAATGACATCACCATCCTCAATAGTGATTGATTGAAATAATTGTGCACACCATCTTTTACCAGCATCAATCCATAACCATAACCATTTGTAACTTTGCACCTAGACAAGGGGAAAAGCCACATTTAATTTTAAATGTCACTTTACTTTCACTGATAAGGCACCCATATGACTTCAACTCTCTCTTTGTGCACATTCTACAATCATTTCATATCATTTTTTTTAACATGTCATTCTTTGATTTACATTTGGCATGCACGTGTATGATTGCATTGCTTTAATGGATGCTCATACCCATTTCGAAACTAAAAACCTTTGCAAGAAATCCATTTTCTGCAAATCTTGCTATCATTGCATTGAATGAAATGATATTTCTTTGATGCATTCCATCGAATAGTTCGCATGTCTTTTCATGATTCTACATTTTTGTACCCATGTCTATGCGAGCATTTCCAATTATAATATTTGACCAAAATCTCCTTTCTATCACGCTTTGATACATGTCTATAATTTGTTCAAAGCTTCCATTTTCTAAATATCTTGCAATGTCAATATCCCATGAGATCAAATCTCTTTAAGGAAGTCTATCGAATAATATAGGTGCTTTGTTGATGATTCCATTGTTTGCATGTGTAGTCAGCAAGCATTTCCAAACACATTTTGTTACATAGATATGTACCTTTGTGCTTTCAATAAGTGTCCATGCACTTTGCCTTTTCTTTCACACGGATGGGGAAGATGTTGACCAAGGTTGCGGAGCGCTGCTTTATACCGGCAATTCACATTGGTTTTAAACAAATCAAAACTATACATATCCTGTGGCTATTGCAATCCGTGTGACCACATCACTTTGAGGCATTTTGTCAAATACCAGTGCATTGTCGATAATTACATATTTTGAACACATTTCAAATATAATATCTAACAAAGATCTGCCAACCAATATGCTTTGATGCAAGTACATAACCTATGCAGATCGCTCTCTGGCACGGCATTGATGGTGTGGGCTTTTGATCCTTTATTTTAGATTTCCATATTGGTACATGTGCTGAAGATGTTGGAGAACACGTCCATGTAGCCGCTACAGGTCTCAATTGAATCACAATAATAATGATTGGGGTGTTTTGAAGAAAGCCGCAATTGGCATAAAGATCAACCATAGAAACTTGTCCACTGGATGTTAGAAAGCACTTGGGAGTACTTCATTGCGAATTTGCTAGGCCACTTTTTCTTTATAACATTTGGAGTTAGTTAGAATAACCAACTTTCCCTTCAGCCTTTTGCATAACTGAAAAACTTACTGATGCCCACCTTAGAAGATTCCCAACTTCATTGGAGATTTAGGCTGCTTTGAAACTTCACAAAAAGAAACAAACCAACCTTTATCAGACATTTTGGATGCTTGCACAACTTCACAAAAAGACGGACTTTATATTTCACTTAATCAATGTGCCCACGTATCATTTGGTTTCGAAGTCTCCCAGTTTCACTGTTTTAAATAAAGTTCCTCAATTAGCCGATAATATTGATCTCATCAGTGTTTCCAAGGAACTTTGCCAACCTTGACTAAAAGCCAATATTGGCATTTTTTACAATTTGACAAACCAAGTAAAGTTGTCGATAAAATATATTATATACACTCTTCCGCCAATCCATTTCTCTCATACCATAGAAGGCTTACGTGCTTTGACTACTATCAGTAATTTAAAATACTTTATCAACTTTTCCAAATGGGCGATGGAAGTTTGCTATAAATAGTTTGTCAACTCAATAAAAAAAAAGACTAATTTGACAATCTAAAGTGTTTAACAAACCATGTAAAATGATTGAAATGAAACTTGTTGAGCATTTTTTCTTTGTCGAACTTGTACAAACATCGCCTCCTGGTTTCATGAACTTGACCATCCATTTGGTTGATGTTGTCGATGATTATTAGTTACACATTGTTTTGACATTTTAAAGCACATCACTAATCATTTTGAAGTCCAACTTTAACAAATCTTGTCAATATAGTTTATTCTTCTCTTTGCATTGGATACATGGAGCTATTCATCACTTCAAAATTCCATAGAGATGTAGCCTATGCATAGAATGGCGGAAACAATTCACATCCCTAAGAGCTCTTCCCCAAATCATAGATTCAAAGATGAATGATGATGCACCATAGGAGCCAAATGGTGCTTTGAAGGCTATAAAACTAACACAGTTGTCAACTTTTTATGAACCAATTGTAGCCACTAGATTTTCACTATGGTAACTGATAATGATTATTGCATCCCATGAGAGATCTCTTTAGGAAAAAATCCTTACACTGCCCGCATGCCTTGTTTGTGTGAAATTGTACAAGAAGAAATGATATGTTTGTGCTTTCATATTTTGTCACTAGAATTCCAAGAGCTTGTAAGAGAAAAATATTGATAGCTTCTGAACCGCTTATCATTTTGCCATGAAATTGTGATGGGATGACTGAAATGCAACAATAAGAACCTAGAAAAATAGAAACATTTCAGGCTGACAAATTCCGATCTCAACAACTTTGGGGAATAGGGTACGAAAAATAGAAGCCTTAAAATCTCCTATCCAGAGTGGGTTGTGGCACCAACTGGCCACATAATGGGTTCGATACAAAAGTTTAAATTTTGGCTGTTCTAAAATTGGGGCTAACAATAGTTACAAAAAATTGTGTCAAAACTAGACATTAACCAAGACAATGATGGAAAGCAAGTACACATACTTGGTTTCATTATTGTTAAAATGCACAGGGTTAATCCTAACTAATTGCACAAAGCCACATTTTCTATGACATCTCCGGAGATTTCTTTCGAGATTATACCTATTATTTTTTCATATTTTATACACTAGGCAGAAAAACACAGAGCAGAAGCAGTCAGAAATATTTTGGTCTAGGGATAATTCAAGACATTTTTTAAAGTTTTAATTTGAATAGATTTATTTTGGAGGTTAAATTTTAAACCTTGATGAGTATATTTTAAATACCAAAATGGAAATGAAATAATTGATTCTTAATTTTGCTGAAAATTTACTGATTCTTCAGTGTGTACACCATCATTTATGAATTTAATTGATATCATTATTCTTGTTGAGATTATACTAAGAAAAGCTAAAGGTTGTTTTGTCATTGTGTTAAAAAGTACTATAATGTTAGTTTATTGAGATGAACTTAAGGTTCACGCTATTCATGAATATATGGGTTAAGCTACGAGTCTCTACCAGCACACATGACAAACAAAGAAGAGGTAAGGGGAATTTACACAGCAAGAAAGCATCCAAAGTAGAGGATGGATCCTTTCAAACCTACGACCACATATATCTAGAGTGCACATTATAACCTCCCAACAGAATTCTAGACATAAGCTATCGCCAAGGTTGCTAGGAGACTGGTACTGGTACAGGAAACTAGTACCTATAATAGTACATGTATTCTTTAAAAATAAGAGATGGGTACTTGGAGACACCATTTTTTTAATATAATTTAATAATTTTCTAGCAGTAAAACTGAAAATATTAGTATCACAAAACAGAATCACATATGTTGTTAATTTCCTAGATTTCCGAGACATTTCCAATCCAGGAGACATGTCCCAAGAGGTTGGAGATGTAAGAACCCTGTTGGTTCTCCCCTGTCTCAAATCTCTGCCGGATACATTTTTGTTTTGAAGTTTTGTATTTTTTTTTTGTATTTTCAAAATATTTGCTTTTTTTTAGTTTTTTTGAAAATATTGAAATGACAATGCTTTAAATTCAGAATAGCTATGCTAACTATGCACCAAACAACCTTTATTTGCTAATCACCAAATTTAAATGATTACAATGCTAATAACTATTAGTATTTTCCAAATTTACCAAGGAATGATCAAACTATAGAGATCTTCCAAACACTAAGCACAGAATATAGAATAATAAACACAAGAAAAGGCAAGATGTTACTTGGATTTGGAGACCTTATGTTGTCTTCAGATCTGCCCTTGTTGATCCTCAAGATCTGAGATCTTATCTTCTATATATACGATCCAAATATCCATGTATCACTGATTCAATATGATACGGATCATATTGACAAAATGCAGACCTTGAAGATAATCCATATCGCAAAAGGTGACTCCAGTCATATATTTCGCAGCCTTAATGATGCTGGACATCGCTCCATATAAATCGCACCATGCTTGTCATTTTCACATAAGTTCTGATCATAGTCACTTTCCTTCTATTGCTGCTCTTGAATGTGCAGGGAAGACCGATTCTTGAGGGGAGGAAAGCACGATATGTTTTTGGTGTCTCCTTCTCCAAGAATCACACCAATATATATATGTGACAATAACAATTTAAACCCTCCTCTAAGAGAGCCAACCTAGCCTACCTTGGGCCCTCAATGTAATTGCTAATACATATATATATTTGCATTTATAATAATATCCTTATTATTATAAAGTCGTACAAGGGTATAATTAATAACATTTAATTATTAATTTGTTTGTCCAATTTGATCTTGGCCGAAAGGCTATAATTATTAACACTCCCTCTTAGTCTTGAGGGTAAGATCAAACTATACATCCCATCTATACCAGGACACACCCTTCACTATCATCCATGATAGTGAAATCAAAAACATAACCATCTCGGATACCCTATCCTGAGATGTCATAGATACCATATCTATGAAGGTAGATCCTATCTACCACAAATATATATGAAAATCATCTTTCCATGGTAAATCACAAGATGCTCACCAATCACGAGTCTCCGTGACTCAAAGCACATAACAAAAATGGATTCCTTATCCAATGATGCCATAGATCTCTCATCTATGATAGTAGATCTCTATCTACAAGATATAATGACAATTGGCCTAGGTGGTTTCAGTTTTAGGCCAATCAAAGCAGTTTTCGCAGGTTTCCAGGGTACTTACTATTTATAGTAAATCAATAGGGTTCAAAATTCTCAGTTTTTCAATAGTAGACTTGGAGCGTCTCACCGAGAGCTTTCCGGCGAGCTATCACACGTCGGCATCCAAGCTCGTTTGGGCCTCCGTTTTAATGCCAAAAGATTCCTCACTTTATTTATTATTTCACTTTATAACTCAATGGTCATTTTATTTAAAAAGTGACTTAAAGTGAAATTATAAAGAGACGAATTGGGAATATGAAGAGTCGCAGTGGGGAAACTGAAGAGTCACAGCTGCAGCCATAAGAGGAGGTTGAGAGTCTCATTTCAATATGCTTCAGTTTATGGATTTTTTATCTCTCCTTGAGAATTCAAGAAGCTTCAACTATCGAATCTGAAATCTGAGGACGGAAACTTTCAGTATTTCTTGGTGGATTGGACGGAAACCTGATTCATCTCCGGTGCGGATTCACATCAAAATTCTCCATTTTTTTACAAGTTCTTATCACCCAGTCTTACTGTTCTTGCTGTATTTCAGATTGGATATTGTAATTCTTGGTTATTGTATTGTTGATGTATAAAACAAACCATATTTCTAAGTCATTTCATGAGAATGTATTTGATGGTTATATGAATATATCTACTGGTTATTGTTATTGGTTGAATGGTTATTTGCATGTTCTATTGGTTTTCGAATCTGCATGAGATTTAGTTGTAAAAATTAGTAAATGGCCGGTTAAGGTCATTTCAATTTGTATGCTACTAAACATCATCTGCTGAATCTGGAACATGGTTTCAATGAAAAAACTTAAAATAGACAGATTTTTATTATCCTTGTAAAACACATGATTCCAGTATGCCCTGCATATGAATACAAAACTCTAAATCCATCCTGCTGCAAACTTATACATCTATTGTGTCAAATTGGATAACTCCAGTTCATACAACTTAGAGATATCTACACACCTTCTGTAGATTCAATGATACTCGATAATATAAAATACTGTATAACAGCAAAATAAAATTAGATTCTGGAAATAAGATGCATTAACCAGTCATTGTAGCATAGAATAGTTAAAACATAAAATATGAACTTATATGGATAAATAAAATGGTAATCAAATGGATGCCCTGATTTTATGAAATCAGGGCTCCATCACATCCAAAATGATGGGACATTTCACACCTTGACAATTATCTATAGAGACACTCTTATTGCTTAAAATTTAGAGTGATCAACATTTAATGGGTGTATGTAAGCCATGTGGCCCAATTAAGAATTCAACAAAAAGCCCAGTCCTATACATCATAATCAGTTCTAATATGAAATATAAGAAAATATTGCAGTGGACTCTTTAGGTGGCTTGCCAAGGACTAAGTTCAGGAATGGTTGTCTTTATATTGTGGTTGACAATTTTAGTCAAATAGAAGATCCAGGACCCTACAAGAAGAACATCAACAAGAAAGATGCTGCCAAATTTTACTTTAAACACCTATTATTGGCATGGCTAACTGCAATGTTCAACAAAATTTCACCTATAGATTAATGGAGAAAAATATGGCAAATAGGGACTGATAAAGTTGCATCAAAGTTAGGAGAAAGGGTAAGTCCAAATGTTGTATGGAAGTATTGGGCACAAGTCATCCAATATGTGAGTCAAGCAAAAATTTTCTCATCTAGGCAAGCTATTTGAATTTCCATCAAGTACACAAGTTAGGGAACAATAGTACGTAACTGCACAAGCAAATTGGAGACCATAAGCTGCTAAAAGCACGAAGTCTGACTCTTATAGGTTAAATTTTGGAAACATTGTAGGTATATTCAAAGCTTAAGAGTTAAGACAATTGCATCGCCATAAAGAAAGTTGGTGGGAACAGATGATCAGTGCCAAATATCAAGAAATAAGTAATAGTATTTCAATTGAGTACACTAGTTAGTATCTAACTGCTCAGAAAAATTAGAGAGCATCAGCTACTAAAAGTGGGAAGTCTGATGCATTAGCAGTGCATAAGGTACACTCATCTACCAAGTTCTTTCACTAGCCGTAATCTGACAGACTATCATATATAATTGACCCCTCCCTAGAGAATTGGTCTTTGGAAAATCAAAGATATTCAAGGCTCAATACAATTTCATCTTCAAAAGGAAAGTTTGTTTGCAGAGATGATCAGTACCAAATATCAAAATCAAATTGGCATCCAATTTGGCAAAAAAACCAGTCCCAAATCAGGACATACAATAGAAGACACTGGAATCAAGAAATTATTAATTTTACATCTAGAGGAATCTGCCCTAGCAATCAATCTTAGTCTCTAAACAATTAGATTGGTCACACAGAAACATTCATTGTATATATGTATCATGAAAATATTTAAAGCATTTTGATCTCATGTCAAAAAGTATTACATTTTTTTTTCAATTAAAAGGCCAGTACTGGTCAGCCTAATTTCTTTTGCAACAGTCAAATTATATATTAATAAACGACAGAATTCAAACCTCACCAATGCAACACAAGAATAGAAAGCATTATCAGTTATTAAAAGTAAAGATATAACCATTCTTTGTAAGCTACAAGTTTTTATAGCATCTAATCTCCTACTACTAGCTGGTGAAGAAGCCATCAGATGACACAGATTAATTGCAGACAAAGAACTCACGATATGATAAATGCAAATCATATTAAATTTCATTAAGGTACAAAGTACATACTAATAATCTGAAAGTATCAGAGAACTCCACTGCATGAAGAATCATTTCCAAACATAATTTTCATCTAGAATTTTTGAATGGTCTCATTTAAGTTTCTTAACTCAGCCTTGGGTATTTTATCAAAGTATGTGTATGACAAGACAACAGATACATAGTACAGATGCCAGGGTTCCAAATATTGTTCCAAAATGGTATCTTTACACAAATGAGACTGCATACCTTCCCTTCAATATTCACCAAAGTAACCCTAGTCAGCTCCAGGCCTTCTGATGTATAACACTATCAATGACATGGATATTATCAAAAATGTATCAACAAAGAAATATAACAATTAACTGAAAATGAAGTACTCAAAGGTTGTGAAGAGATAAATTAGTGAACAACAGCCAAAAGTTCTGTAGAACATATTTTCTAATATGGAAAAAATTTCAAAATATGATAATCAACATTAGGAAACAGATAAAGTAAGTTGAGTGTATGCTTGATCACTATACAGACAACTTTTCTAAACATTACTATTTCACCAATAACAAAGCACTGTGACTTTGATACACAGAATACATAAAGCCTTGTGAACACAGTATACAAAATGTGTAGTTCCAGATTCATAAATTGTCAATTGTTATTTAATATGATCAAGTGAACATATTCAAACTGTAGCTATTGTTACATGCAAGTAGTATAGAAAGAAATAAAATAAATTCTAAAGGTGGCATACATTCACAAGGTTCTGAACTTAAATGGCCCTTCCAAAAAAGGATACAATATGTGCCAAATGAAATGATAGAGTGATATGAATTGTGATAAGCAATTAACATTTATTTATAGCTAAAGCTTAAAAGTACATTTAATGACTAACATTTATTTAAAGATAACGGTAAATGTAATGATTAACATTTATTCAAAACTAAAGGTCACAACATCTTGGTTGCAGTTCATCAAAATGCACTGTCATATTTCATCATTAAAGAAATTTGACATACCATCTCACAATCAAGTGCAAGCATTTTGTGAGTAGATCTTGTAGGAGCTTGACGTGTTGAAACAAACCCTGCATGTTGTATGCCATGTTAATAAATCAATAACAAAAACAAATTGTGGCTCAAAAAGCTACAACTAAAGTAATGTATGACAAGCAACACCATATATACCAGGCATGCTGTTATGCCCACCAGCAACTTCAGCAGGATATCCATTGTCTTCCAGTTGTCTCTCAGTAAGAGTGTAATATATTGCAGGAATCGGCACCTCCATAGAACCTAAGGCAACGATTAATTTGAGCGACTCTGCATAATATTTTAAAGGAATTGTTTCCCTATGATCACAGAAAATAGAAACTTTTTAAATAAAGACAGAAAATTCTACAGGACCAATGAAATTGCAAAATACATGCAGCACTCCGAAAATAGAAAATACAGTCCTACCTCTTGTAATAGAAGATTGGTCTAGATAGATGGATGCAATGAGAAAATTCACATATTCTAGCTGAGATAACTAAATAAAATCCAAAAAATCTACTAAGGCATGAAATCACCATATGATGGGTGCATCACAGAATTCTTAAACAAAAACAATGATGAATGCTATGGGAAGTTCAACTTAAAGCTACCACTGAGTGATTTGCCAGTTAGTTTCAGCCTACTATACAGCAGTGAAGAACATATCGATCATGAACACCAGTAGATTGAGATACTTCATGATAACTTCCCAATTATAGTTTTCAGTGTGCAAAAGCACATTACCATATTCACCATTTATTTCCAGCTTAATTTCCAGATCTCTAGCCAATATATCAAAGGAAGCTTTCTCTGTGAAAATCAAGCAAGCGCTCATCCCTCTTTACATTTGAGGACCAGCATTCGGTGCCATGTTTCTTAGGGATCCCTTCTCAAAAGAATGAGGTTAGACTCAAAAAAATATAAGGTATTAACTACTAGAATTATAAGATGCAAGATACAACTCAGGCCCGAGGATATTTAAAGCTAGAATTTTCAGGTTAACTTGTGATGGTCCCAACCGGTGCTGAGAGGGGAGGGATGAATCAGCACCTACTAAAACTTTAAAACAAATCTGATAAAATATAACTAAAACTGTAAGCAGAATAGATTCTATCACAAAAATAGCATCAAACAATCAAGCAATAATTAACACCAAATTTATCACGTGGAAACCCAAATTGGGAGAAAACCACGGTGCAAGGAAACCTCACAAATTTTGCACTCTTCTGAAATGCGCCCTATTAAGAGCCTTCCATGTTAAAGGATTACAAACGCATTGTTAGATGCGACCCGGTTAACGGATTTATGAAGTAAGGTCTGTTAGAACCTGCCTAGTTAGAGGAGTTAGAACATCTAAATAGATGTCACCCGATTAAGAGATTTAATACAAAGGCCCTGTTAATGTCCTCCCAAAATATTGGGATTTAGCTATTGTAATTGTTAGAGAACAATAGAGAATTTGACCTTTTAGAAATGGCTTTGCTTAGCCTGATAAGATCGTTGTGCTAATCAATAGAGTCATCACCAATCACTACGGGTGTGCTCTTCTTTCAGCTGTTGTGCTTCCTTGCACACTCTCCTTGTTTTCACCTCCTTGTAGCTTCTTCCGGCTTACAGGTTCACTCTTTTCTTTGGCAAAATGAAGGCAAGCGATATTCTTCACAGGCTAAAGAATATATAGTTTTTCTTACCTTTTTGCGTTCTACATGCATGACCTATTCAAGATCTTCTTCGGATCCATCACCCAGTGGAGTATTAGTTCACTTAGGAAACATCCGATGCATGCCATGTGCTTTATCCGATTTATAAAGAAAAAAAAAGATGCTTGTCAAAAGCTTTCCTTCACTGGAGTTCTCTGCATGTTTTAATGCCACAAACCTCGGCATTAAAACCTTCACTTGCGCCTTGCACCGATCATCTTGATAACACAAAGTCTTCCGGATTTTGTGCAACAGATCCCAGTTAAAGAGTCACACAATTGTTTATCAACTCTGACTTTCCCAATTCATCAGTCTTGCTGAAATCTTTACTGATCGGCTTACATCCCTAGATTGTGCACAGGTAAAAACCTGCACTTGTTACCTTTCCTTCCTCTGTACGTACCGATTGCATCCTTGGTTAACCGGTATCATCGGTTCCTGTTACTAGTTACCAGTGGCACCATCCTTGATGACAGGTTGCGCTGATGATCAGTTAGAGCTTTATTAGTAACAGATATAATCTCCTCTTGCTTACTGTTGTCAGTTGCGCCTATCCTTGCTTCACAAATCAAACACTGGTATCCTTAGTCATAAATGACAACACCTCTTTGCCAATCAATGACAATACCTCTTTGCCAAGTACCAATTGCATTCTTACCGGTTAACGCCAACAACTTGTTCACTGCATAACATTGTAACTCTAATTAGATAATATGTTGTAGATAAAAATGTAATTTTTAACATTATTTGCTAGACCCTAAGGAAATTTATAGTTCTAGATGGAAAGTAGAATCGAAGAGCACATATATGTCAAATGTTTGCACCTTGCAACTGCATTAATATTTGTTATTTCTCAATGCAAAACAATTATAGATAAAAAAAATTTTAAAAAATGCCTACAATTGTGTAGATTTGCTCTGCTTTTGCGAAAATGGTAAAGCCTTTTGGTGCAAATTCGAATATTTTCACCACGACTTCCCTGGACGCTCAACTGCATTTTTTTGGTAAAACCAAATATGCCCACTGCTCTAAGCCTCCATTGATCTGTAATGTCCCCTTTTTGGGTACATTATATTGTGCCAGATTGTTAGCCTTTTCACCTTAGCTCAAAGGGCTAACCGTGGCGTGGCAGTGTTCCAGGGGATGATCGGCCTAGGTGGTTTCAGTTCCAAGCCATTCGGTGCAGTTTCTACAGGTTTCCAAGGCACTTACTATTTATAGTAAGTCAACAGGGGGTTCAGAATTCTCGGCTTTTCAGTAGTGGACTTGGAGCGTCTTGTCGAGAGCTTTCCGGCGAGCTATCACATGATGGCATCCGAGCTTGTTTGGGCTTCCTTTTTAATACCGGATGATTTCCTCACTTTATTAATTAATTCACTTTATTACTCAACGGTCAAATTATTCAAAAAGTGACTTAAAGTGAAATTATAAAGAGACGAACTTGGGAATATGAAGAGTCACAGTGAGGAAACTGAAGAGTCACAACTGCAGCCATAAGAGGAGGTTGAGAGTCTCACTTCAGCATGCTTCAGTTTATGGATATTACTTCTCTTTGAGAATTCGAGAAGCTTCAGCTATCGAATCAAAAATCTGAGGACGGAAACCTTCAGCATTTCTTGGTGGATTGGACGGAAACCCGATTCATCCCGGTGCGGATTCACTCAGAGTTCGCCATTGCTTTTATCAAGTTCTTTTCATCCAATCTTACTGTTCTTGCTGTATTTCAGATTGGATATTGTATTTCGTGGTTATTGTATTGCTGATGTATAATACAAAACCCGATTTCTGAGTTATTTCATGAAAATGTACTTGCTGGTTATATGAATAAATCTGCTAGTTATTCGAATTTATCTGTTGGATACTTGCATGTTATTGTTTATTTTAAATCTGCTTAAGATTTATTGGTCGGAATTAGTAAATGGTCGGTTAGGGTCATTTCAATGGTATCAGAGCTGGTTTTCCTGCCAACCTGTGAGGTTCTTTTCAGTAACTTACTCGCAGAGATTTTGTGAAGCTTCCTTCTACAACTTTTTCTGTAGAAAATCAGTTGTTTGTGAGCGACAGTAGTAGAAGGGAAAACCCTTCATCTTCATAAATTCAATATTTTTCAAAAATTCATTCCACAGCATTTATAGACTGGGTTTTTCTTCAGAATCCTTAATTGCGTTGGAAGAGTGGTTTTGGGCTTTTAGTTTGGAAGAGTTCATTCAATCCTCAGTCGCTTGTGTTCTGCGATTTTCAACAGCCTTCTTCTCAGTGTAGGGCGACATAAGAATAACAGTAAAGCACCCTTAGCAACTCCAAGCACAAACACTACTGTGTGCGCACATTTTGGTTCGATTGGTCACTTCAAATATTGCACAGGGCTTTGTGAGGAGATGCATACAACGTCACATAGGTAGACAGTGTGTTTAGGCCGAGTGTTAAGGAACTCGAGACCTTGTCTTATCCTCACCCTTCGCGCAAAACAGGTTAGACACTATACGTGCCGAGGTGGTCACAGCACCTTCCCAATCGACACGCGTGACTGCAGCTTGGGTGGTTTGGAGCACGGTTAAAGAACGGTGTGCGGGCCTATAACTGTAGATTACGAGTGATTAGCGGATTCACAATAAGTGGAAAAGATAGCAGATCGTAAGGAAACTGCTCCAGCAGCTCGACGTGAGCAAAGAGATTCTGTGCGGGCCTAGAACGATAGCAACGATTCTGGTGGACTGGCAAGCGTAGAGGGAGAATACCGTAAGCACTTGGTAGAGCACGATGCATATACAACTAAACTGGGCCACAACATTATAATTGATACGAAGGGAATAATGAGTTGTGACTCATATTTCTGATTGTAACCGCACGAGATAGACTCTTTAAGGGCGTAGAGAGATCACGCAGTTTGTTTTTCAGTCTTGGCGTAGAACACATCTCTGGTCTTATGCCATGTTGACTGGAGGACATTAGTGGGATTAAGGTGATGAGAAGGGCGATACTCAAGCTGGTATCGAAACTACACACATCTGGGCAGCCTTGAGTGGGAGGAAGATCAGGGGAATTCCATGCGTATTGCCTGGTCTCAACACTGGTAGCATAACAGTGTTTGCTTAACTGGTCGTGTTTACCTTGACAAGTCATGGGTGGAACTGTGGCAACCACCATTGATATCCACACCAAACTGGCTTAATATCTGCTACGCGGGGTATGTTCTAAACAATCTTGAATAGACTAACTACAGCGTTGAGCTAAGGATCCGTCTGGTGAAAAGAGTTTTCCTCACTACCGCAACCGAGCCATCGTGCATGCAAGGCAGGAGCGGAAGGGACCGTTTATCAAAGAATCCAATTCTAATACTACAGACGTTAACAGAGGACTGACAGGAACAATGTCTCCAGAAACGAATGTTTAAAAAGCCATGATTTCGATTGCAGACTGAGCCTCTACCGTTTCCACGAAGGATGTAGCTATTCGGGAGTTACTAAATAGTTAGTGGAACCCAATCACGGTCGGGGGATATTATTTAGTGGCAGGAAGTTCTTAAATCGGAAGCTACAAGGAGTGGGGCCCAACCCATATAATCGTGAAAGTCCGTAACTGCGTTATCTATAAAACAAAGAGTTGAATAAATCAAACTTTTCATTACCATATACTCTCTGCTTGGCTAGAAAGTTTATATTTGCCGTATTTATGAGATGCATATGTATTATTAAAATTGTTGGTGAATATATCTCTTCAAATATTCAAAGTGAATCAAACAGTGGCAAAAAAATAAGGGAAAGAAAATACACACTTCAAGTGAAATGAAATTGATACTATCACATTCACGATTGGATTAGATTACTACACATTTACAATCTACGCAGCAGCTCATAGTGTTGTTACTGTTATTCATAAAGATCTTCAAGATCCAAGTCATTCGCCGTTACAATTGCTTTTGAAATTTTGGTCTAGATAGAGCAAATTGGGCATCATAGAATTGAATAATAATAACTCCATCAGCACCTGTTCGAACATCGTCAGTATTCAGAACGTTACGAATTTCCCGCAAAGACTCACCTGGATAATTGCATTGATCAAAGAATTTTAAAGATCGGAAATTTGCATAAGAAATTAGCACATTCTTACAGACTTGCATGCCTATCCAACAAGACGTTATCAAGACAGCATATCTTAGTTTCAAAGGAAACTCAGTCTTTGCACGAACTTGGAGAAGACTAAATCATGGAATCCTTAGAAAGCCCAATTTTCTCTAAGGAAGTCAATGGCACGTTCTACGGTGTCCATCTCAGAGATATCCAGAAGGAAATGGAGATAGGAAATGAATTATGTTGCCTTGGATGGCAACTGGAGGAGCAAAAAATTGCAAGCAACATGCTGGCCAAGCTCAATGAAATAAATTCATATCTATCCAGGATAGATCAAGCTGATTGCAGACTTTTTAATTGGGCCATGCATCCCACGATGGTTGCCTTAGTGCAACGCAGATTTTTTATTCATCCACTTCGAGATGTTAGGCTTGCAGTCGCCTCATGTCTCAGTGAGATCATTTGCATCACAGCCCCCATTATTCCTTACACCAAACATATTTGGAGACAAGTGCTACAACTGATTGTAGACAGCTTAGATGGGCTGAGGTATGATGGAGACTCTACTTTTGATAAGCAGGTAAAAATCTTGGAGTTAGTGGCAAGCACTAGAGTTTTCAGTCACATGCTGAATCTTGGTTATGATGAAATGATTCAGCAATTGTTTTGGTGTCTCCTGAATAATTACAAGGAGCGTCATTCAGATGAGGTGAAGAAATGCATAATGACTATCTTATCCTCGATCTTAGATGAGGAGTATGACATATGCAAGCAATTGCGATATGAATTGCTAGCACTATGGAGAGGAGGGATAAGGAACGCATCCATGGCATACGAGCTCTCAGCTGAATTGATTAAGCTTCAGACTGAAAGATTCATGAGTTCATTATCTGAAAACGAATGGGCATCATTAGGCTTACAGGTTGCAGGATCTCCGATGACAGACCAAGACTCAGTGATTGCAGGGCAGATTTGTTTCTTGTGCCAAGCGAGCTGGTCACAGGGGCATGTTTGCACGATTGATCAAGGGAAAGGTAAATTGCAGCCTAGTGATAGAGATGTTACAGTTGAGTCTTCCCCGCTTTCGGGACTCGGTGGTGAGTGTTCAACACTCTACTTTGGTAATTTGGTGGCGGAGTTCAATAACTCCAAGATTATGGGTTGTGATGACCAGTGGGAGACTTTCAGTGATTCCAGTAATGAGGAGTCATGTGACTTCTTTAGCAGCACTTCACTTTTGCATCACATGGATATGGATGATCCATTTGGCAGTGCATCTCGGGGTAACACTGATGAGAAGTGTGCCTTGAAGAGGCAGCTGAAAGTTAGCGATGACGCTATTATTGCAGCATTAGTTCACCATGATAGCGCTCACCAGATCATTGATGATCTGTACAAGATAGCTCAAAGAGATCAAGGGCAGGGCAGCAGAGGGACTAGATCCTATACTGTAGGTTTATAGGGAGTCAGGACAGCTTTTGAGGATTGGAAGTCGGAATATTTGAGACTTCTTACAGACCGTGACCACCTATTACAGGTTGCCAGGAATTATGCTGAGCAGTTGAGGAATAAGGAGGTTGAGATCGATAAGCTCAATAGGGAGCTTAGTGCTACTCATGGCACTTTGGAGCATACTTGTATTGCTCTATAGTAGGCGAGGAATTTGATTGTGGTCTCTAGCCAGTACAGGGAGCAGGATGACAAGGATAGGTCTGAATTCTATCAGGAGGTGGTTCAGGAGCTTGATAGCATACAACAGACCTATGACTTGGACAGTTGTCCAAGAAAATCTTTGAGTCATCAGGAGTTTTGTAAAGAGTTAGATCACTTTCAGATGATGGGCAATTCCCTGTTTGATATGGGTGCGGAATTGACTATCGATAATCCCCTCTTTGAGTTAGTTGAGGGAGATACTTCCTATCCCCAGGAGGAGGACGAGATTGGTTGTCGGGTGTGGGACCCAGGGGCAATTATCAGAGGTGAGCCTTGGTCATCAGAATGGAGTAGTGGGATGAGCTCAGTTGATGAGCAGTATGGTTTGTGTACCCGCAGCCTAGGAGTGGTAGCTATGTTTGGTGGCATGATGAGAGTTGTCTTTTCCTACATTTCGCTCGATGGGGATGTTGATCAAGTAGGACTTCTTCAGTATGGGGTTATCGAGTTTGACATGTTGGCTATGCTGGCTGGTGTGAGTTCTTCACACAATGGTATACTTTATATGACTCCGAGCATTGAGAGGCAGTCATGGAGTCCTTATGCTGATTTGGGGTTTCCAGCAGAGATAGTCAGTGCATCGCAGGTGGAAGTTTTCTCTGGCGATTTTGACAGTTTGCCTCTTCAGCGCAGTTATTGGTTCAGGTTACAGATTAGAGGGGCAGCTTTATGGCAGATGAATACTTCCGTTATGTCACTCAGTAGGGACAGTGAGCACTGAGATTTTTCAATTAGCTGGGGAGATGTATGGCACTTTTGCTTGTGGGATCCAGGAGGGGCATATTCACTGTTGGTTCTCATTTTTGGGGTCAATCGACAGGAGATTTGGTTTTCTCCAGCACATGACGGTAGAGGCGCGGGAGATCTCAGTTGGAGAGAGGTTCTCAGTTGGGTTGAGTCCTTACTCACAGATGACAACAGCACAGAGCAGATGGGCACAATTGATCTTGCAGTGAGTTGAGAGTCGGGCATTGGTTTGGCTGCTATTTGGTTATGTAGAGGGTGGCTTCACAGATCGGAGCCTAATGACTATGTCAGCTACACACGACAGGTCGGTGGAGCAGCTTCCCTGAGGTTAGTTTGGGATCCAGGTATTTGATTGCAGCATGCAGATACCGATTGCTTGAGGGCAAGCAATCTCCGGGAAGGGATGATTGTAATGTCCCCTTTTTGGGTACATTATATTGTGCCAGATTGTTAGCCTTTTCACCTTGGCTTAGAAGGCTAACCGTGGCGTGGCAGTGTTCCAAGGGATGATCGGCCTAGGTGGTTTCAATTCCGGGCTATTCGGTGCAGTTTCTGCAGGTTTCCAGGGCACTTACTATTTATAGTAAGTCAACAAGGGGTTCAAAATTCTCGGCTTTTCAATAGTAGACTTGGAGCGTCTCGTCGAGAGCTTTCCGGCGAGCTATCACATGACGGCATCCAAGCTCGTTTGGGCTTCCTTTTTAATGCCGGATGATTTCCTCACTTTATTAATTAATTCACTTTATTACTCAACGGTCAAATTATTCAAAAAGTGACTTAAAGTGAAATTATAAAGAGACGAACTTGGGAATATGAAGAGTCACAGTGGGGAAACTGAAGAGTCACAGCTGCAGCCATAAGAGGAGGTTGAGAGTCTCATTCCAGCATGCTTCAGTTTATGGATATTACTTCTCTTTGAGAATTCAAGAGGCTTCAGCTATCGAATCAGAAATTTGAGGACGGAAACCTTCAGCATTTCTTGCTGGATTGGACGAAAACCCGATTCATCCTGGTGCGGATTCACTCAGAGTTCGCCATTGCTTTTATTAGGTTCTTTTCATCCAATCTTACTGTTCTTGCTGTATTTCAGATTGGATATTGTATTTCGTGGTTATTGTATTGTTGATGTATAATACAAAACCCGATTTCTGAGTTATTTCATGAAAATGTACTTGCTGGTTATATGAATAAATCTGCTAGTTATTCGAATTTATCTGTTGGATACTTGCATGTTATTGTTTATTTTAAATCTGCTTAAGATTTATTGGTCGGAATTAGTAAATGGCCGGTTAGGGTCATTTCACGATCTCAATGCACAAAGTTGCCAGGACAATTCAGCAATCTTCCCCTAGAAACACCTCTAGGGCATCACCACGGGAGTTGCTTAATCCAATCCAGGATAATTTCTAGATGCCGGCACACAAACAAAATGCCAGGAGGGCTAAGCAGCATGAAAAAAAGTGCAGAATGTAGAACTACTTTCATCATCAAGCGCCTTTCGTTCTGCCTCTTGGCAACAATTTCGATAAGCTCAGTACAGAGAAAGCAGTTTTATACTCTCCACCCCATAGGCGGCACATGGGATTTGTTTCAAAAGATAAGTCTTTCAACCCTAAGGATATGCGGCGTAATTTGGTTATAACCCAAAATTCGCAAAGGCCCGTCAACATCTCGCAGAGTCAGCAAGGTGTGAAGCCCCACGCTTCCCCGCACCGCATCTATAAAGGTATGTTTAAATTAGCAAAGTTTCAGAAGATCTTTCTGCTAAGTCTCTGGTAGTAAACACTAGAGGAACAGTCAATCATCAATATGCATTAGTTAAGCATAGCTCTGTTTACTCTCCCCCTCATAGGAGATATGATAGTATTAGGATAAACCCTTATGAAATGGATAAATCCAAGCGGCAGAGCAATATCCCCTCAAACCCAAATCATTCATGTTCTGATGGGGAGATCACTAATCTAGATCTTAAAGATGGTTGCATAGAAAGAGTTCAAAGTATCTGTGCAGGTTTCGGGATAATTTGCAGATGGAACGGAGTTGAAGCCTCAATCTTCGACATAGCAACTTGGCTGAAATCTCAATGGCAAAAAAAGGTAGCAGTATCAATTCTTACAAAGTTTTTCATTTATCTAGATTTTAGTAATAAAGAACTTAAGAAGAAGATTCTATCAGAAGGATGCCCTAAATACAGAAGTATATCATTTACTGTCTTTGATTGGATTCCCCTTTTCAACCCTGAAAATCTTACTGGCTTTATGGTAGACAAAGCAATTCTCCTTAAAACCCTCCCCTTGGAATGCACATGGCAGGAAAACCTTAGAAAAATAGGTAATTGTATTGGCAAGTTTATAGGGACAGTTCAAAATGAGTATAATCAAGCAGAAAAAATAATTATAGTCAAAATGAATCTTCACCAAAAGACAATCCCTCCCATCAGATTATGCTTTAAATCAAGTTCGGTGGTCATCAATCCCTCCATTGTTGATGACTACATAGAGGAGATGGAAGATTTCCCGGTTTGTCCTATCAGTCCAATAGAAACCCCTAATTATCATTTGAAGAATTTGGACATTAAGGTAGATTTCCTTGAGCATAAGGGAGGGTTTGTTATCAGTAACATGCAACGCAAGACTATGGCGATTGCACCCTCACTTCCCAAGCACAGTAACCCTTAGGTTACACCCTTGGACGCAGAATATGTAAAGGAGGTTCAAAATAAGATTATGAATGCAGAACACAGCCCTGGCAAAACTTCTGGTTGTATACATAATTCTGTAGTAAATCAGGAGGATAATATTGAGGAGGAGCCCAAGGCAGTGCAGTCAGATGCCAATGAAGAATTTGAATTCTGTAATAATAAATCTGATAGTAATTTTCATGATACAGATGGGATACTAGATATCCATCAAGAAAGTAAAAATGCCACTTCTGTTTTTAATATTGTTGAGAACCAAGCTTTAGTTTCAAATCAGAGAAAATATGAGGAAAATCAAGATCCAATGAATGTGATAGATAAAGCGTCCAAGATCAACAAGGAACAAGCTCCCATTATGAGTACAATAACTGTAATCAAGGGCACAGAAAGTTCAGCAAATATAAGAGATTCCAAGGAAGATACTCTGACTGATGTAGAAGACGAAGAACAGAAATGTGAGAGAGAGGTCAATGAAATTTTAGAGCATTTAGGCGAAAAAGTTACAAGTGATTTAATGGATCTACTTATGGATGAAATCTGTGACAGGGATGAACTAGTTCTACAAAGGAATCTCTTAATAAAAAATATTAAGGCAGCTAAGGAAGTGAGGATAGATAAAATAGAAGCACTTGAGCAATTGCAGGGAACAGAGTCTCAAGCCAAAGCTTCCACCATATATGTGCCTATAGAATTAGAATCTCTCAACAAGGAATTTGGATGTAGCCCCGAAAACATCATGGAGGATTATGGAAAAGATTTGGTAGATCAAGAAGATTCACTTATTAATTTAGCTATGGGACAGAGAGAGGATGGACAGAACAGCCTTTCAGAGAAGATTATTGGGAACAATGAATAGACAGAAGATGGACAAGATATTCTCAGATGCATGAATGGAATAACCAACAAGGACAGACAGTTAGGTATTGCTATGAATAGGGAGGGTCTATCCTTTCCAATTACTCTCAAGAATAAGAAAAAAAGAGGCAGAAAATCTACTAACGAGCTGAGAACTTTAGCTGGCAATGCTGATAATCAGCAAAAAAATATCTGACATCTTGTATGCTGAGAAGGGGAAGAGCCTTCCCAAAGGACAATGAAAATAACCACCTAGAATGTTAGGGGCCTTAATGCCCCTAACAAACAAAGGTTAATTAAAAGATATCTAAATTCTTTTGAATCAGAAATAATAATACTACAGGAAACTAAGCTAAATAAGGAGGAGAGCTTGAAGTTCAGTCTCAAATTAGGTATATGGAAATCCAAAATAGTCCACTCAGCAGGTGCATCAGGGGGACTGGGGGCCATATGGGATCCTAGGAAAGTAGTGATTGAGGTAATTTCTAAAAATAATAATTGGCTATTAATTATAGTTAAAAGTTTAAAGACAAATTTAAAATTTAAACTAATTAACACATATGGTCCTACCCATAGTGTAGATAAGAGAAAAGTATGGCAGGAAATACAGAATCAACTGTCTTCCTTTCCCAATGACATCCACATTTTAGGTGGAGACTTTAATGCAATTCTAGAGTGTAACGAAAAATACGGTGGTTCACAATATATCTCACAATCACAGAAGGATTTTAGTCAATGGGTCATAGACAACAAATTAATAGATATTAATACTAATAATGGCATTTTCACATGGAACAATAGAAGATTAGGCTTCAGCCATATAGCTGAAAGACTTGACAGATTCTTGATTAACGGAGATATGGGGAATCTTAATCATAGCTTTAGTGCAGAAATACTCACGCATGCAGGGTCTGACCACTTTCCAATAAGACTGTCCATCTCGGAAAACTTTAAACCCCCTAGAAGCCCATTCAAATTCGAGTTCATGTGGTTTCAAGATAAGGATTTTATGTCACTTATAGAACAATCGTGGAAACAGATCAAAATCACTGGATCAAAAATGTATTGCCTAGTGGCGAAATTAAAGATCATTAAGCACAAGATATTAGATTGGAACAAGGATAAGTTTAATAATATTTTTGAAGAAAAAAACATTGAATATGAAATAGACTGTCTAAACAAGCTACTTATAGAAAATGGGATGAATGAAACAAGTTATTTAAGAGAAAAAGAGCTTATGGCAGAGCATGCAGAGATCTTATTAAAAGAAGAAATATATTGGAAACAGAAATCTAGAGAAAAGTGGTTGAAAGAAGGAGATTGTAATACAAAAAAAATTCATAACAGCACAAATAACAAAAGAAGTATAAATAGAATAACTAAAATCAGCGATAATAATGGTGTTCTTACAGATGACCCAACTCATATCGGAACAGTTCATAAACTTCTATAACAATCTTTTTAACAATAATGAATTTGCTGACCTTAGAGCACAGAATGATATGCTCTCATCTATACCCAAACTGATTTTTGATGCAGATAATAAATGGATGAACAGCAAATTTACTATTGAAGAAGTTAAAAAAGTTTTATTCCAATTACACCCCGAAAAAGCCCCAGGACCAAATGGTTTTCAGGCAGCTTTCTTCCAAAAATTTGGGAGGAGATATATGGCAAGCAGTGGAAGCCACCAGAAATTCTGGAACACTTTTAACTGAAATTAATAATACCTTCTTAACTCTTATCCCTAAGAAAAATGATTGTATCAAACCAGGAGACTACCGCCCTATATCCCTGTGCAACACCATTTATAAAATCCTCTCCAAATGCTTAGCAAATAGACTTAAAACCTTCTTGCCCTCGATTATCTCAGAAGAACAAACTGGCTTCGTCCCTAATCACTCAATCTTAGACGGAATTGTAATAGCACAAGAAATAGTCAATTCAGCACAATACAACAAAGAAGCATGTATGCTAATTAAAATTGACATCCAAAAAGCATATGATAAGGTAGACTGGAGATTTCTATGCAAATGCCTAGCAGCTTTTGGGTTCTCTAAACAATGGATCAACTTAATTTTTAGCTGTATATTTACATCCAAAATTTCACTCCTTATTAATGGTAAACCCGAAGGTTTCTTTGAAATATCTCGTGGAATTAGACAAGGCGATCCCCTCTCTCCCTTCCTCTATGTAATCATGGTTGAAGCTTTAGGTAGATATATAACTAAGGCTCACATAGAGGGTAAAATTTCAGGAATCAAAGTTACAAAACAAGTCCTTAATATAACACACCAACAGTTTTGCTGATGATACCATACTTCCAGGAACATCCACCTGTAGGGAAGCTAAAGCATTCAAAGATGTTATGGATGTATATATGAAGGCATCAGGACAGATAGTCAATCCAAATAAATCTGAAGTTTTTTTCATTAATACATCCTCAGGTAGAGCTCGACAGATATGCAACATCCTGGGCTATAAAATTGGCAAATTTCCCTGTAAATATCTAGGGGTCCCCCTAGACAAGGGAGTTCATAGCACTAAGTTATGGGAACAAGTTCTATACAAAATTCAATCCAAGAAAGGAAGCTGGAAGGGTAAATGGCTAACTAAAGCCGGAAGGGCTACAATGATTAAATCTATATTGACAGCCATCCCCACATATCAGATGTCGATACTACCTCTTCCTATCAATATTAAAGCTAGCTTAGACAAGCTTTTTAGAGATTTCTACTGGCAAGGTCCATCAAAGGATAAAAAGTTAGCCCTTATAAAATGGGAAAATTTGTGTAAACCAATCTCCCTAGGTGGATTAGGTATAAAAAAATCCGCAATGGCAGAACAAAGCACTAGGTGCCAAACTCATTTGGAGGCTATACAAGGATTCTAGTAGCAAATGGGCCACAATCCTTTTGCACAAATATATTCCAAATGCGGACCCTATCAATATCTTCAGATCCCGGTCCCATGTAAAAGGATCCCATATTTGGAACTTTATTAAAGAATCTAGAGGAGTTATTCATAATTTACTCACTTGGGATATTGGAAAAGGGGACAAGGCCCTTTTTTGGGAAGACTCTTGGGGCGGTTATACACCCCTCACTAAGTTAGGTTTCTCTCAAGGTTTCATAGACTCCTATAAAAATATTAAGGGCACTCTCTTGAAGGATTATATTTTCCTAAAGAGGATCAAGTTTGGAAAACAGTAAATGATATACCAATAGAAAATGAGGAAAAACTAAAACTCATTGACATTTTAAAAGACAGAGTTATTTCTATCAAAAATAGGGAAGATAATCTTATTTGGGCCGGCTCAAACAATGGATTATATAATGTGAAGGACGGTTACAAATCAATTGTGCTGGATCAAAATTTGGATTCCCTAGATATCCCTCTGAACTTATGCTGGCATAAAATGTGCCTCCCTAAAGCAGGAATGTTCCTATGGACAGCATTACAAAAGAAAATCCTTACTATAAGGAGGTTAAGCTTTGAGGGCCCTTCAAGATGCCCTTTATGCAAATCTCAAGAAGAAGATGTCAACCACCTACTCTTAAACTGCACATTTACCCAGAAGTGCTGGAAATGGTTGTGTAAATGTCTAGATTGGCATGCTGCTATGCCCTTCGATCTTGTGGATTGTCTTAGGGCGTGGCCCTCTCTGAATAAGGATAGCCTATACAAGGATATATGGGTCATCTCCCCCTCTATTTTAGTTTGGGAAATCTGGAAAGAACGAAACAGAAGAATCTTTACTGACCAAAAGCTTGGCTGGACAACGATTACCAACAAAATAGAAACATCAATCACTGAACTCGTAAATAATAAACTTAGAGAAAAGATGAGTATGGAAAATTCATTTAAACAATGGGACAATAAGATTAGAAACCTCTGGCCTCATTTAGCAATCCCACCATTATATGGAAGAGGGGGTAACAAATCAAAATCAGACAGAAGCATGTGCAAATGGTCACACCCCAAAGATGGATGGTATACACTTAATTTCGACGAGGCCTCTCGCGGCAATCCGGGCATAGCAGGTATAGGAGGAATAATACACAATTGGAACGGAGAAATGATATCCAAATATGCTAGGCCCATCAAACCTACAACTAATAACATGGCGGAATGTAAGGCTGTATTAGAAGGACTTAAATTATGTAAACAACTAGGCCTCACCAAGGTCAAAATTGAAGGCGATTCTCAAATCATAATCAATGCTATTAGAACTAGAAAGACTCCAAACTGGAATCTCAATTCGAAACTAGGAGATATCATTGACATCCTAGACACCATTCCCCAACTTGAAATCAAACATATTTATAAGGAAGGTAATACAGATGCGAACAAGCTTGCTAATCAAGGTGCTAGTGGGGATATTGTGTAAACATTCTAATATAAGTAGATTATCTAAAGGTCTTTCATAGCAAGATCTAAGCAACCTTATGAGTTTGAGATAACAAACTCTAGATTCTTACTTTTATTAGTTTATATATCATCTACTTAGTATTATAGTTGAAAAGTATAATTTTGATATCGGGTATAAAAATACATAATTAGATATCTTGGTATTAAGATATATGTTGAAATAGCCTCAGGTTGATTATTCCTTGACTACAACTACGCCTTTTAGCATATACTTATCAGCATGAGGTTATATGTAGTTACTTTTAGATATCTAGTCCTTTTTAGGCATATCATTCCCTAATGATATAAACTAGAGTTGAATAGAACTTATTAATATATTCACCCTCGAAATAATATGTACGAGCAAGAGGTATTATTCACTCTGCATGTTTAACTGAGTATATTCTAAACTCACTTATGAGATTTTGTAAATCTCTCATAGTATTAGTAGCCTTGAGTCGCCACAGGCCTAATAATCTTTTAAATCTTTTGATTTCATGATTAGGGTTTGTATGTCACATCTCCTCTTGCCCCCCATGCCCTAGTGAAGAAGCTATATTCTTAATAATCATTTTCAGGGGTAGGTTAGCTTGGAATAGGATAACTTCCCTGGTGACAGTAAATTTAGTCTCAGGTTTCCCCTTTCGTAGTACTGCCTTAGGCTATCATAGATTGTCGAGTTCTATCCTAAGTATCTTTATTCTTCATTATCCATACTCTTCATTACCCAGCAGGATAACCTTTAGACTATTATAGGCCCTTCTCCTCGGATAGACAAACCTACTGCCCTTTACTAGTATTAATCAATGTTAATAAGTTAATTGGAAACAGAGTGATGACTTAATGATTAACCCTGGTTTTGAGTACACATGTTCCAAATGGTGTCCTAAAATATTATCATTTACGGGCTAAATCCATTATTAACTATCCAGATAGAACAATCAGGTCACCGAGAAAGTGGCAAGCCTCAACATCAGTAATCATTATTATTATATGTCGAAGTTAGATTTGCAGCATTAAAAATAAAAATGAGAAACAAACACAAGATCATTATGATCTCGTATTAAGTAGAACTACTCCTTTTCGATTACTAGCAAACAATGATTAATCAATATGGTCACCTTGTCACATTAGCAAAACTCTGTCATAACAGACCTCGGGAAATCGATCATTAGTTACTAAGCTAGCTCAACTTCAATATTTGATAATGCACAACTGGACAGAAAACTAATCATGGATATTACTTGAGGTATAGCTCCAAGATTTATAAGTAACCCACAGTCAACACAAACCTATCTCCTGTAAAACATCACCTAGACCCAAATTCTGCCTAGCCATGGAATCAAGATTGATCACTTTTTACACCAAAGGAAACAAAGCGATGGCCTTTAGAGGACACATTCTGCCTAAACGGTGGAACCAGGTCTTGAACCCACTGCCAGACTCAACTAGAAGGGTTGTAGAGAGAGCGTTGGGAGACCAGTACTTTGACAACAAGTTTACATTTAGAACCAATGGAGCGATTATAGGACAGTTCATTGCAATATCAATTTTCGCAAGCAAGACAAAAGAAGAGATTATACAGGTGGCAAGGGAAATCTTTGTCAAAGATCATCTTGGGGGACTGGAAAACATGGTAAATTGTGTCGACAACCACCTTACAATCCCATATCCAGAGATTACGATGCAAACTGAGCTAGACAAGCTTGATGAAATCCCCCAAACACAGCGCATACCAATGATAACCTTCAAAGATGAAGGAAGGTTTGACATTCATTGGCCGGAGATGCTAAGAAACTTGGACTTCCTCTTCCATGAGATCCTATCTGAGGAGGTGGAAATGGATTGGCTCCTTAATTACTGGCGAAAGGAGGGTTTCAACATACCAAGAAGCCTCGATCAAGTTAAGCCATCAAACCTTCATATCATGGTGCCGGAAGTCACCAAGTGTACTCGACATTCTAAGAAGGAAGCAGAAGATGTCGAATGTATCGTGGTGATGGTAAAAAACGAGAACATTTGGAATTGCAGTGCAGTCCAGAAAGGTGAAGCCAACTGATCGATGGTGTCAAGGGTCTGTTAATGGAGGATAATGTACATCTTTACAGCTAGATACCGTATGAACACTTTACTTAGATGTTTTAGTCACAGACTTTGCCATAAAACCCTATTGATATAGTACATAATTTCTAGTTGTTGCAAACTATGTTCACAAACCCATGGATATATAGTAATATGATATAGTTTGAAGTATATTTCTTATTGTGTGCTTGGAATGACCTCTATAATTAAAATTGGTATATTCTGGGTTAATTATGCTCTAACAAATCGATTAGATTTCGAAGGATAGATTCATATCTCTCTTAACTTAAGCAAATAAACAATAGTATGCTCTGCAGCATCTAAGATACACTTCATGAACTCCGAGCCCCAAAGATAAAGTTTTTGTGCGAAGGAGATGGGCCTAGTAGAATATTGGAGATGTTTCCTTTAGAAATGATTCTAAGTATTCTCGGTATGAAAAAATAGAATAGTATGGGCCTTATTACTTTATTGATGCTAGCAACTAATTATACTTATACCTGTATTACACTTGTACATAACTCTATTTGGGTATGAATATAGTTCAGTCGTTTCTATGAATGCCTCAGAAGTATTATTTGATAGATGCTTAATTTGGAAATCTCTCTGTTACATCTCTATTTTGACTGGTATGGATTAATTTGGATTTCTATGTTCTTTTCATACTCTCTCCCATTGATGATTTGGTATGAAGGTGCCCATTTATTTCAGTTATGCTTTTTTTGTTAAAGAATAGAGAATATGAGGTCGACGTCTACTGATAAGGTGTTTTCAGGTAGGCCAGTCTCTCTATACTTGTATTTATTTATTGAAGATTACTAAGTTCAGCAAAACCCCACTGCTACATTAGATATATTAGCTCACTAACTCAGCTTAACTTTCCAGACTCTCATCTCAAAGCAAGGTAAATTTGATCTCGAGTTGTAAGAGCAAACAAATAGTTTTACAATAAAATGTTTAAACCTTTTTTCACATTACATGCCGTTTTACTGGCCTCCGTATATCCATTATTTACGAAACGCCTTGGCTCCCCCTTAGAAGATGAAGCAGTTATGTTGAGAGACACTTGGAATTCTCTCAATCTTTGATATCCAACAGGGAGGGCATTCTTAATAAATACCCTAGGTCTTTAGTATGACTCCCAGTCCGACCCTCCAGAAACACTAGGGAAGGCTAACCTGGAGTCCTCAACTATGCTTACATGCAGCAGAGGACAATTGGCTTTCGAGGGCAAGATCATGCCAAAACATATCAAGAAGACGCTAAAAGATAAGAATCCCCTCATTAACAGAGCTGTCTTCCGTATCCTAGGCAAGGAGTGTATTAACTCTGATTATGGATTTAGGACCCTTACCAATATCACTTCCTATTTTGTCACAGTCATTTCCTCTTGGGGCTTCGATGAACAGGTATTATGGAGTCTCTGTAATAGAACATTCAAAAAGAGATTCCCAGGCAACCTCAATTCAGTACTCCATATTAATAGGCACACTTTTTCTGGAGACTATGATATGATTCATTTTCACATATCCCCATCCATCAATGACACTAAGGAAATGGAAGACATCAAAGAGAAAGAAGACATAGCCAAGAGAAACACAATTTTTTTGTTATATTTCTTGTGTATACTCAAACCCGAAAAGGAAGACTGGTTCTATATAGACTGGCATCGAGATGAAGTAGGAACTACAGATTTGGAATGCTTTGCAAAATTGGAATCATAAAAGTTAATTGATCTCTGGTTGGATGAAGGCAAAAACATAAATAAAAGCAATTTGGCCACTACTAATGATAGCTCAGAATCAATTTAAGGTATAACGAAGTAGATCTATGAATACACTCTTTCATAATAAAATGTGGGTTGATTTCTAGAAGTCGTATAGTCCCCCAGTAAATTGGGACTTTTGATTAGATATTTCTTTGTAATATTGCAGCAAGACCTTACTTATTTCTGATGAACAAGGATAGTTAGCTCTCATCAATTTTAATTAGATCTTAGTTTTCTCACTCTTCAAGTATATTGCTCTTATCAACACCAAATAGGTAAGATTACTTCCTTCTCAATAATTTGTTTATCCTTCCCCATAAATATGGTACCCATTACCGATAGCAATTACACATAGGTTTTGATTTAAAAACATTGGAGACAATTAGTCATGTGTAAATTATATTAGGAGAAATTTGTATTATAGAGGCAATTTCTATGATAAACTCTGTTTAATTAAATAGACGGATATTTCTGGATAAAGAACATAATGTGCCTTTTGTGCCTATGAATGCATGTGAAATCAGCATTTAGTAACCCTCCTAGCTTTTAAATTGATATAAATATTGGAACAGCTAGATCTAGAATGAGCCCTGAAGTCAGTCTCTTGTTAGAATCTTATGTAATCAACATATCCGTTTGATCGCAATATTGGGTAATCAAGGTATGGTTTTGACACCAATGGAACCTGATTTAGCTGTTTGGCTTGAGGAATCTATCTTCTTTTTACATTAATGTATATTAAGCATAAAGTAGTGTGAGTCTCAAAAGAAAATCTTTTTTCTTTATTGATAACTAGTAAGCTTTCATGTAAGCTGTAATCTACTACAAGTCATGAATAAATTGGACACCTTATAGCATTATATTAGCAAACAACTCATATGATACAGAAATCAAGAGGAAAATATGTTTAGAAAGAACTATGGGATTAACGAATAGTATAAGTAATACAGCATTATGATATATAAAGGTACATGGAATCTATTAGTCAAATTCATTTTTCTTTCTTTGAAGCACCTAATGTTCCTTAGTAACTTAAGGAATATCATAGATTTAAATATCTCGATAAAGTAAGGTCGATTTTCTAACCATGGATAGCCTTTGTAAAAGATGTTGCGTTTAGTATTTCTGTGAAGTGATTTTGTATACAGGTCATCTGAGACAACGATATGAGAGGTTTCGAGTGCCTTACACCAGCAATCCAGATTTCTATCAAGCCAACCGGCCAATATAAGAATCGAATATCAGGAATATCAAAATTATTAACAAAAGATTGCCTTTTGCAATCAATGTAAATGAGGGTATGCTTTCATAATATTGTTTTTAATATTATTTCTGGACCTTGGTCTTGGGCTAGACTAGAGGTTTTCTTTTCCATTCTTTCCTACCAATGCCCGCATAGAATGGAGCTCTGTACTATATTTCTTCTTTATTAATAAAATTCTTTGGCTTAGGCCTTTTACCAATCAAAAAAAAAAAAAAAAATTATAGATAAAATAATTTCAATCTGTCAGTTTCCTACAAAATGGTTCCTACAATTTAAACCAAAACAAGCTGTCCATGTTGTACATAATATAAGTGTTCCTCCATAAAATAAAATAAAAAAACAAAGTGTTTGTGAACCAAAACTGTTGTACAAAATGTTAAACGTTTTTGGACACGTTGCCTGAATTTTAATTTTCTATATCATCTAAAATTATTTTTATATTCACAACAATCATCTCACATCAGAATTAGCCTATCAAATACATCAAACAGAGAAGTTTTGCAGCAGACCAATCTTTTTCTTGCTTCCAGTTGTTTCCTTCAGGCATTTGCAGCTCCTTGTTGTTTCATTTCCATTCTACACATTTTTTTTAAATATGTAAGTCCCAGAAGCTTCATATCAGCAAATACTAAAATTTTGGAAGAATTCCTCCACTCTAAACTACTAATAAATATCTGTCATAAATATTTTAAAACATGAAACTCTAGCTAAAACCTGTTACAAATCTTCTAAAATGCAAAATTAAAGGCATCCAATTCCAAAGAAAATGAGTCTTACCACTTGATGTTTCCTTTTCTGCTTACAAG
Source organism: Chamaecyparis obtusa (assembly GCA_027943335.1). NCBI lineage: Eukaryota > Viridiplantae > Streptophyta > Pinopsida > Cupressales > Cupressaceae > Chamaecyparis > Chamaecyparis obtusa. The sequence continues at coordinate 220,423 of BSBK01000811.1, read as the reverse complement.
TTAATAGAGTTTCTATTGTGTGAGATGAACTCGCAAGTGAACTGCCAAAGAAATTTACAAAGTCAATCAAATCAAATATGTTGCATCAGATTATTGAAAGCTACTGTTAAAAAATACCAGATGCTAGGATTTCAACTAAGTTGTAGTTTCTCATTGAAAACTAACCTTGTAGCCATAACAGCCCTTGGATTACCACAGCAGTCCCTCATACTACTTAGCAAATGAGATCGAGACATATATAATGATGCATCAAGACCTGGCATATAAAGTAGTACTACCTTTGATATCAACAGCTTATTCTGCAGATCAGAAACTATCAAGTTTAAGACGTTACACTTAAGAAGCAGCAAGCCACAATAACACTGGATCCTGGAGAGTCCAGGAAATCTATTCCTAGTATCATCATAGCATCCAACTAAATGAAACACAAAAGGTGAAACAAACAGAAATAGGAAGAGAATGAATTACTTTAATAAATATCCATGATGGCATAACTCCATCTCCAAAAACCCAAGTAATTAGCCCTTGAATATCCTTTTAGACAAATCAAGTTCTTCATTAATTTAGGATGTGACTCTTTACATGTAGGATTCATAATAAATAACCAATCCTTCAAAATAATTTGTAACAAATTTTTGTTTCGTTTTCATACTTACCTGTATACATAATGCACTGTGAGCTCCAGGTGCTTTCAAAATAGCTTCTGCCCTTGCCTAAAATAAGTAAATATGAATCACAATATTTTTAGGAAATACCAATTACACCAAATAATTCAAAAAAGAATATGAGACAATGAAACTGTTGACAACAATATCCTTACCAAAGCCAACCTACTAAGTTACGTCAAGCTGCCTTATAAGAGACTACATATGCATATCAATTTTCAGAAAACGTCGAAGTAAGAATAGAAATCATCTACTTTAGATAAATCAAACGTGACAGTTGAGACACAAGTCAAATGACTAAACTCAAGAGCAATGACAAATCATTTCTCAATAAACAGAGAAAACATGATTTACGCATGCAATCCATTTTAAACTATGTTAAACAGAAACGTGTTTCCTATCATTAGGGGACTCGTTTCCATCCCCGAAACATTTCGGGGACAGTGGGACAAAAAGGAAACGTCCCCCAACCGTCCCCAATTTCAAAAAACAGGAGGAAATTGTAGGAAACATCCCCTGACATTTGGGGACGGCAATCCGTCCTTGAAACATCTAGGGGACACCCTAAACATCCCCAAAACAAAAAAGCATCCCTGAAATATTCGGATGATTTTTGGCATTAAAAATTAAATAACACTTTTTTTTTAAATTCTTTTTGTCAAATCAACAATGTGGAAGGGCAGCACAAGGTTCAAATTCATGCCCACGGACGATAAAATTTGTGATTAAATATTCGGCAATGAAATTTGTAATTAAATATGTTTAAAATTTTATATATTAAATCATAAATCTTAAAGAAAATTATAAATCTAATATTTAATTTAAGTTTTTTAATATTCATCATAATAAACATATGTTCAAAAATTTATATTAAATAAAAATATATTATAATTATAAATTTAATTTAATAGCTTTTAAATATTTAATTATTAGAATAAAAAACAATTCAAGTAATTTTGTTTAAATTTCTATATATAATATAATATGTATATAAATTTTAAGACCATTGAATTTAAAATTTAAACATTCATTGGATGATCTATTTCTGATAGAGGGAGATAGTAACTCAGATGACTCTGAGCCTTTGGATATTTGATACTACAATGAGGCTAAGTTTCATAGGCTGTGCCTGTAGCCTGTTATATTTTGATGTTTGAGACTTTTGGATGCATGTTTGAGACATTTTGATTTGGATATTTATATTGATAGACTATGGTTTTGATGTTTGAAACTATTGTTATAATGCTGTTATACTGATTTATACCGCTGCTATTATCATTTATGTTGTTATACTACTGCTGTAACTAGCGAATCGGTAATTTATTTGCATATTGTCTTGTTAATAATCAATCATTGACATATCTCTCTCTCTTTCCCTCTCTCTATCTATAATATCTTAATATGTTTTGAAAAACACACACACATATTTTAAAAATTTGTATACTGTCATCCCCTATTTTTGGCTCTTTGGGAAACATCCCGAAAACGCATCCCCTGCTGTCCCCCCATCCCCGCCCCCAAAACGTCATGGAACATAGACTTTAAATCATCACAATATTATCATGATCATTCATGTGGTTTTTCCTGCATGCTAGTAATGTAAAACATTAGTTCATGACACCGCCATGCAACAAAAGAAACTGTCGAGTAGGAACCAGCTTAAACCTTAGTAATAACCACTAGCAAATAGATTTTATGCATATAGGTTCTATATTACACCATCATAAATACAATTCTAATTAATTAACAAATATGAAAATGAAATTCTAAGATCACTATCAGTTCTATATAGAAGAAAATGAAAACATGTATTCAGATTTTTCTCTACTCAGCCGATCATTAATCTATCATTGTTCATAAATGAAGGAAAGAACCAAAAGACCGCATCATTATTTTTGTAAATATAAATTTGAAAAAACAAGAATGGAGGACAAAAGATATTTCAGATATTGTAATGTCCCCGTTTTTAGACTCATGGGATTAGCTTGGTTTGTCGACCCACACAGGCTAATCAGGCGATCAGAGGGGGGTCAGATGGTGGAGCCAGCGTTGGGATTCCATTCTGGAGGTTCAGATTATCAGGTCTGCTCTTCGTTCGAACCATTTTGGTCGACTTACTATTTTTAGTAAGTGGTATTTTGGGCATGGCCAGGGTTAGCAGGGTGTCTGCACGGAGCGTCAAATATCTCAAGATCGAGTTTCAGTGAATCTCCAGTTTGAGAGACTTACTATTTATAGTAAGTCTATTTTTAGCAGTGGCTATTTCTGGCAGGGCAGTGCCTATTCATAGATGGGCAGTTGGACTTGGTGCTTTGTCAGAAGTTCGTTGATTGCAGTCAGACAGTTCAAGGGCTTATATTTTTAATGTGTTATTAAATTAAATTAATTTGATTTAATTTAATAACTTATGACTTTATAACTTAATGTTATAAAGTGAGATCATTTTTAAAAGCCATTTAAGCGAAAATATTAAAAAGTGTTTTTCCCGAAAAAGCACTTTTCATTATCCATTATGCAATCATTATTTTATTGAAGTTTGTGAAGAATTGCCCTGGCTAGGGTTTCGAGGACGGATTCCTCTTTCTGGTGATTTGAGCCATTGCCTATAATGGTGAATTTCACAACTGATTAGTTTTGTATCTCAATTCAATGATGTTGTATATTGAATTGATTGAAAGTTTCATTTCCAGAATTTGAATGCTGATAGATTTAGGTGAAGAATTCATTCAAATCGAGAAAGATTAAAGCAATTGGAGGTTATTAGTTTTTTCTGAGAAGTGGATGTAATTGGAGCTGCGATTTAAGATACATTTGGACTTCCCTTTCAAGTGCGGATTCCCTGTTTGTTGTAGACGTTCTGTTCTGCATGTTCGTGAGCTAAAACTGGACCGAGATTAATACTTTGGGATCCGAGACTGAGCTGGGACGTGAGTCTATTGCTGGATTCACGTTTTGATTGGTGATCTCCAGCGTTAATACAACAGACAGCCTTTAGGCTTAGCACGGCAAACAACACAATCCCCTCACGTACGGCTAATTCTGCAGTCGCGTGCCAATATCCAAGGCTGGCGGAATCAATGTTGTCACAGGCTTAGCAGTGATAGTGTATTGACGTTTTCCAGGCATGATCTCAGTCTGGGAATGTGGAAGTCATTTTCAACAAGACTGTATTGCCTCTTTGGCCACGTGATCAATTCTTGACCTGAGTTTATTATTCTAGATCAGTCACGTGCATAATCACAGGGTGACGTGATAAATTGGAGAAGCTTTTTGCATGATAATCCAGGTGCCTTTGAATTTATTTGTTGAATTTCCTGTTAACAAATTTCTTAGAGGAATAGAATGAACAATAGTTGTTGGTAATAATATTCAGAGGGATATTCAATATGCATGGAATACATGTAAGTTGGTTGGATATATTTTCAGAATTTATTGTTGCAAGTTATAATTGGAAGTTAGTTGGTTTATTTCAATTTCCTTTCAATATCTTGAAGAGAGCATTGTCAAGGTTTTTCACATATAGATGCAATTATTAATCAATAAACATTAGACATTCAGAAAGAGCCAATTGAGGGTCTTCACAGTGGTATCAAAGCTTTCTTCCTGCCATCCTGTGGGGTCTGGATACATTAATTTTATGAAGTTATTTTAAAAGTGTCCAGCACTTCTTTTTTCTAGCTATGGATAAATACAGGAGATCTAGTTCTAGAAGTCGTCATAGCAATAAAGGAAATAGAGCAGAATTAAATGCTTTGGTAGAAAGCATGGAGAGACTTAGATTGCATCAGCAGAGATTGGCAAAGAGGTTGTCGGATCCAGCTACAGTAGATAGGGCAATGAGATATATGGTCTCTGCTTTTAGAAGGCCGACATCTAGTTTGCAGGGGAGAAGGCTGGAGTTTTCTCCGACAGTAGTCCATGATGTTGATGTTCCTACATCTAGTTCAACACCTGTTGTTCCCATCCGCAGTGGTGGTGATAGATTTATTGCACAGGAGCCAATGGATGTTTCAGTGCCATTGGTTGACAGCAGCGCTGAGGATCACCAGGTTGAGGCTCCCAGAGCAATCACTACAGATTGTACAGAGTCAGCTAATGTTGCAGTTATCACTGAACGTTCAGATTCTTCCGTGGAGGGAGTTATTATCAGAGATGTTTATGTCAGCTGTAGTAGTGTTGCTCCAATTCAGGAGGCAGTTGCTTCCTCAGTTGAGACTGAGGCATGTACGGAGTCTTCCAGTGGTGAGGTTGGAGATTTGGGCATTACAGCGGGGTCAGTTGATGATAGTTCATGCTCCAACACTATTGGTGCACAGCCTGACGTGGAGTCATGTGTGCAGAGTCACGTGTCAACAGTTGAGATTTCAGCAAGAGATGTAGGAACTGACACATCTAATGACACTTTTGAGGATGTTGTGAGTTGCATTGGAGATGACACCCCCTGTGAGATGCTGGGTGATGACTGCGGGGAGCGTGTGAGCTCTGACAGCTCAAAGATTTATGATAGCAGTCACAGTGTAGGATCAGCACAGGAGATAGTGGTTTATTCCTGTGTTGAAGATGTGAGCATGGAGCTTTCTAGTGATGACACTCAGGATGAGAGTGTTGCAGATGATTTGGGCGACAGTTTCATGCTACAGTTTAGTTGATTCACATGACGACATTGAGTCGTGTATACAACCAGAGTTAGTAGAGGAGATGCAGATAGATGATGTGTATACTAGCATTACAGATATCTCCGATGTTGAGAGCGAGGATGATGAGTGTTGTAGTATTTCCGGCTTTCTATATCTGACTTTGGGTGTAGATTCAGCGTTGTCATTTGCGGGAGGAGGGTTCCAGGAATCTGTGTTACAGGGACCCACAGATGAGGACAGGGAAGCCTATGAGTGGCAGGAGTTTGTTTCAGCCAGGGCTTCCACTTTGGGAGAGAGGGTCACTTTGTCAGTAACTCATGAGGATGTGTCTCAGGATCTGGACTGTCAGATGGTTGCAGAGGACGAGGTAGTTGGAGATTGTGTTGACTCAGATTCAACAACAGCTTCCTCGGGGTTAGATGAGGACATGTCCAATGCCTGTACTCAGAGTATAGAGGTGTACTCAGATGTAAGTACACACAGAGAGAGTGATCTTGAGGGGAGTTTGTTGTATACAGCTTCCTCGCATAGTGTGGACAGTGCATTTGAGGTTGTACATAGGAGGTCGGTTGTGCAAAGTCATCATGTGACTAGCCAATTGCGAGTTGTTGAGAGGGATATTTCTTCTACTCTCGAGCATTTTGATGCCGCTCGTCAGTTGCTGGCTGTTTATGGTTGGAGTACTCCTATGACAGATGAGTCCAGCAGTGGTTACCTTTCATTGATAGAGATTCACTCTTTGAGTGAGGCTGTCAAGATTTTGAGACAAAACTATTTACAGATGGTAGCTGACAGAGATCACTTGGTTGAGTGGGGGAGTACAGCATATGAGGCATTGATGGACAGAGAGGAGGTGAGTGAGCTTACCCAGGAGCTCATAGTGACTAATGAGGTTTTAGAGGACACTCAGCGGGCCCTTCAAGAGTCGCAGATCCGGTTAGAGGAGGTGACCAGGGAGTTGGAGCATTTGCGGTCCACACCAGCCCCAGACCCAGTTCGATTGCACATTGAGGTGGTTGGTGGTGAGTTTGCTCCTACAGTTGGTGTTGAGGAACATGATGTTGTGGCAGACACATCTGTTCCGGATATGGGAGCACTTGGTACGGATGAGGTAGGAGTACCAGATGAGACAGGCTCTCAAGTTTATTTGCTTCCTTTAGCCGGGAGTGAATCTACTTCATCATTTCACATAGCTGATAGCACGAGACAGTTGGTTGTGCCACATTTTCAAAGGGATCAGCAGTGGATTGCGGGGGAACAAGTTGACGCTTCCACGTATAATTTCTACTGCACCGAGTCATTCATGGAGTATTTACTTGAGAGTGCAGATATGCGAGAGGATTCCTACAGAGTGTCCGAGGGTACTCTCATCCGTGGCTCTTTTGCTATTCGGAGGTTGGTCGGGAAGATTGTGGAGACTCTTTCTACTATGCTTCCCCACCGGGATTTTGAGGTTGGGTTCGTTGAGAGGGTTGCCCAGGACCCTACCCAGCCTGCAGTTATACAGAGTCAGAGATTGGAGCCATCTCCTGATTCCCGGTTTGGCCATGATGAGCGGTTGACAGAGATTGGGGTTTCTTACCAGCATTTCACGGTGGGGTATGCTCATCATTTTTCTTTTGACCCTCAGGTGGAAGATTTGTTTTTACGCAGGGGTAAACCTGCTCCAGTATTCTACCATCCATTATGGGATGGATTAGCACCATCGTTTGCCGATGGATTTGGCAGTTGCAAGTTAGATTACTTGCAGTCTCCACACACTCAGGACTGTTTATTAGAGGGCAGAGTTGATAACAATGATTCAGGCACATTTGGTCACTGTTGTTATTCCAGGGCAGTTGGGTGTGAGTGCTGGATTGACAGGGACTCAGGTTTCGACAGAGTTGTTATTTCAGTTGGGTTGAGTTCCACTGGGTTGTCTTCAGCATCGACATCTACAGTTGGTTTAGAGATGTTGTTTCCAGTGGTGCTTGTACTGTCGATGTTGGTTCTTTCTTCACAGGAGTTTGGTGAGGATCGGGACTTTACTTGTGACCATCCTTGGGATCCGGGTGGTTTATGATGTTGCTTGTTTTTCCTGATTACTTGAGGACAAGCAATCTTGGGAAGGGAGGATTGTAATGTCCCCGTTTTTAGACTCATGGGATTAGCTTGGTTTGTCGACCCACACAGGCTAATCAGGCGATCAGAGGGGGGTCAGATGGTGGAGTCAGCGTTGGGATTCCATTCTGGAGATTCAGATTATCAGGTCTGCTCTTCTTTCGAACCATTTTGGTCGACTTACTATTTTTAGTAAGTGGTATTTTGGGCATGGCCAGGATTAGCAGGGTGTCTGCACGGAGTGTCAGATATCTCAGGATCGAGTTTTAGTGAATCTCTAGTTTGAGAGACTTACTATTTATAGTAAGTCTATTTTTAGCAATGGCTATTTCTAGCAGGGCAATGCCTATTCATAGATGGGCAGTTGGACTTGGTGCTTTGTCAGAAGTTCATTGATTGCAGTCAAACAGTTCAAGGGCTTATATTTTTAATGTGTTATTAAATTAAATTAATTTGATTTAATTTAATAACTTATGACTTTATAACTTAATGTTATAAAGTGAGATCATTTTTAAAAGCCATTTAAGCGAAAATATTAAAAAGTGCTTTTTCCGAAAAAACTATATAACCAACTCAAAAAAGCACTTTTCATTATCCATTATGCAATCATTATTTTATTGAAGTTTGTGAAGAATTGCCCTGGCTAGGGTTTCGAGGACGGATTCCTCTTTCTGGTGATTTGAGCCATTGCCTATAATGGTGAATTTCACAACTAATTAGTTCTGTATCTCAATTCAATGCTGTTGTATATTGAATTGATTGAAAGTTTCATTTCCAGAATTTGAATGCTGATAGATTTAGGTGAAGAATTCATTCAAATCGAGAAAGATTAAAGCAATTGGAGGTTATTGGTTTTTTCTGAGAAGTGGATGTAATTGGAGCTGCGATTTAAGATACATTTGGAATTCCCTTTCAAGTGCGGATTCCCTGTTTGCTGTAGACGTTCTGTTCTGCATGTTCGTGAGTTAAAACTGGACCGAGATTAATACTTTGGGATCCGAGACTGAGCTGGGACGTGAGTCTATTGCTGGATTCACGTTTTGATTGGTGATCTCCAGCGTTAATACAACAGACAGCCTTTAGGCTTAGCACGGCAAACAACACAATCCCCTCACATGCGGTTAATTCTGCAGTCGCGTGCCAATATCCAAGACTGGGGGAATCAATGTTGTCACAGGCTTAGCAGTGATAGTGTATTGACATGTTCCAGGCGTGATCTCAGTCTGGGAACATGGAAGTCATTTTCAACAAGACTGTATTGCCTCTTTGGCCACGTGATCAATTCTTGACCTGAGTTTATTATTCTAGATCAGTCACGTGCATAATCACAGGGTGACGTGATAAATTGGAGAAGCTTTTTGCATGATAATCCAGGTGCCTTTGAATTTATTTGTTGAATTTCCTGTTAACAAATTTCTTAGAGGAATAGAATGAACAATAGTTGTTGGTAATAATATTCAGAGGGATATTCAATATGCATGGAATATATGTAAGTTGGTTGGATATATTTTCAGAATTTATTGTTGCAAGTTATAATTGGAAGTTGGTTTATTTCAATTTCCTTTCAATATCTTGAAGAGAGCATTGTCAAGGTTTTTCACATATAGATGCAATTATTAATCAATAAACATTAGACATTCAGAAAGAGCCAATTGAGGGTCTTCACAGATATGTATTCTTAATCCCTTTGCTGATCTCTCCAAAACAACAATGGAATTGCAACATAAAATGTCACAAAGGGAATGGGCATTAGTTTCCCAACATAGCAAATTGTTCACAAATCAAATTACATTTTCGCTAACTAATCAAACTATATCTTGTTAAGATGATTATTTATTGTTATAGAAATGAAATTAGTGTCTCATCTGTAGACACCTAAAACTGTCCTCGTGAAATCAGAAAATTCCTCTATTAATTATATAAATATTTTTATTTGTTTAATTAAATCATTAGCCTATTCCTCTATTGTTTAAATAAATATTCTTATTTATTTATCTAATTCATCAGCCACTTCTATCCTAACATTAAACAGATTCCCATTTATTTAATTACCCATTACCACATCCCTTTTCTCCTATTTATCAAATAAATGCCTTTATTTATTTTATAAATTCATCAATCCTTTTCCTTCTAATCTCACCAATCACCTCCACTCACATGGATCAATTCCACAAATTTTAGGCTTGTGACAAATGGCACTTGTCTCTTTGTTTGACTTCTCCACCTTCACATGTCTAGATATTATGCAAAGTCAATATCCTCTACCTACCACTTCATCTCATCCACTCATTTCCTTTCACCTCTTAATCTCCTTTATCCTCCATATTTCCTACCTACTCCCTACCTACTCTCTAATCTTAGCCATTGATTTACCACCTCTTAATCCTAGCCCTTGATTCTCATGAGGACTTCTATAAAACAAGATTTTCTCCTATCATTTGGATCCCTAACACTATTGCATACTTGAGCTTTTGGAAAACTTGTGCCCTTCAATACTTGTGATCTTTAAGAGCCCATAGCTTCCACCATTGTCGTCTTATCATTATCATCCTCATAGCCTCCATATCACCCATTATCATTTGCTTTGCATCAATCAACCAATCTCCATTCTTTCATAGCCTCTTGTACATGTGCTAAAAATCTGAGAGCACCAACATTATCATTGCAAGAGCTTGGAAGATAGGAGGACAATGGAGTCAAGCATCTCTTGAGTGCATTGGTATACTTGTTTTGCTTATTTATATGTTGAATTCATGAGGAAGTGCTCTATTGGTATGATGTTGGCTTCATTTTGTGTACCTAGGGCTTATGGTTGGGCTTAGTGGGTTTACAATTAGTTGGTCAATTTTCATCCTCTTCATTTTGGCACGCTCAATGGGACTCTTGTCCCTTTACTAATCTTATTTTTGTTATTAAAAATGTCTTTGTGAAGTTGCAGGTCCGAAATCGTCGGAGACACCAGAACTGCCCATTTGTTGCTCAGACCTACACATTTGATCTCTGTTTTTTGCATTTTCATTTATGTTTTTGCATCTTTACTGTTTCTGTACATTTGTTAGGTCCTCCTGTGCATCTGTGCAGGGAAGTTGTGCATTTGCCCTAAAGTTGTGCATAAGCTTCTTATTGTTGCATTCTGTTGTTGTGCATCTGCTCACTGGTCTCTGTTTTGCAGGTTCACTAATCCTGCACCTATGATTCACAAATTTTGTGCTTCTTGTGGTATACTTGAACTTTTGCTTTCTGTTTTTGTGCTTCAATTCCAGAAAGTTGTCATTTTCAGATCTGATTTTGATTGAGCTAACCCTTACGGACTAACAACTGGTGCAACTAGTTTTCGTGGGTCCAAGACTTCAATTGAGATTACTAACGATTTTTGGATGTAGATTTTACATTGCTTTTCTTAGAATAGCTCACATTTTGTTTTCTAATGGGGAATGAACCACCTTGCTTGTCTTAGATTAGCTCACATTTGGATTTGGTGCTCTAAAAAGAATCAAGTGTTTGATGTGTTTGGTGTGCTTGCACACTCTATGTTATAGTAGCTCCCAAGATTGTACAAGAGTATCCTCTCCCCTCACCTTCGTAGATCTTGGGTGTAAGAAACATTGTGCCTATCTTCTTTTCTTTTAGAGAGCCTCCCTTGGTGGGAAAAAGTACTCACCCCAAAGGAGCAACTCAAAGCAGTTTTTACTTTGGCCCCCTATATAAACAATGGATGGGTGAAAGCTGCTACCTACTTGGTGAACATATGCCAACAATGTCAATTTAAATGGCGAGGTACCCACATTTATGTGATTCACTTTTTTTTGTGATGTATATTAGGCCCCTTGTAGGGTTGATTAAAAGCCTTAACTGGCTTTGTTGCTGAATGTATAGGCATTGAGTCCCCAAATTGCAACTAAACACCCTAGGTTAGAGCTACTCTTATTTGCCTTTGTGTGGTGGTTTCAGTTGAAAGGGATTGCGTCATCCCTTGAAGTTACTCGCCATATGTGTTTCCTTGGAGTTGAGGCAGAAATTTTCGGCATTGCATAAGCTATTTATAGCTTTCTGGAAAGAGGGTGGTTGCCAGGTGAACCGGACCCTAGCTTGCCAAACTCTTCGCATGACAAGATTGCAATACACCCTCTCTCAAGGATTGAGCCTTTGCATCAGATGAAACATCAAATTGTGGGTCTGATTCATGTTCGCATTTTAATTCAATGACCTTAGGTAGAATAGCATTTTCTTGAATTGTCTTCGAATTGTGTTTAGACCAGTGTAAATTGGCTTACGGAGCTATTGAAACATAAACATTGCTCTTAGATTTTCTTTTATCAAACAATCAAACATTGTGTTCTTGTGTTTGAAGTGTTTTCTTGTCACAATTGGTCACAAACAAGAAGCAAGTTTAGTCAAGCTTGTAGACAATAGGACAAATTGTCATTTTCACCAAAGTTGTGCATCTGATCAGGGATCCTATGCCTCTATTTACACCAAACCTGCACTTTTGAAGGTTGTTCCTACGCCTTTGCTTCATATAGCTACACATCTGACACTTATACGTCTGCATTTGTTCACCAGTTGCGCTTCTAAGCTCTGTTCTTGCAGTTCTGTGACAAAGAAATAAAAAACAGTGAGATCCTTCCATTTGGGCTTCACATTTCAGTTCTAATCTTTAGGATCTTCGGTCATCAGTCATTTCACTTCCAAGTCGCATCAGTCAGTCAACACACTTGCATATCCATCATTAGTCAAACAAAGTCTTTAGCATACACCTAGGTTACTCCCTTTGGTCTAGAATCAAACATTGGCTATCATAATCACCCTTATCACTAGAGGTTCATCATCCTTGAGAACGGAACACATCAGTATCATTGGGTAGGGTAACTTGCTTGGAGTTCATTATCTCCTATTTGGCATACCCTTTCTTGATCCTTGTCTTTGTGTCTATCCATCATAGCACAACTACATTGTCTACACTATCATTTTCAGACCTAAAGTTACATTCGTTAGCTTCACATTTACCTTCATCATAGCAATCATATCAGACTTAGCATTTGTCTTCCTATGACACTTTGAGGTTAGCTCCATATCATATCATAGAGTTGTCTTCACATCCTAGAGTTTGCATTACATCATAGTCTTGAGTCTCGTATCATTTATCAGTTGTCTAAGGTCAAAGATCAAAACTCTTGTATGCCCGTTACAACTATATCTCAACTTCGAAGAGAAATGGCTCTAGAAGGTGAACATCCTGAGAATCGTGAGAATCTTGACAATGAGGAACAAATTAGTAAATGTCTGATATTGAAATGTAGAAATAATGTTGTAAATGTCATTAACTTGCATATGGATGTATATGTGTCAGTTTTTTCCTTTTCTCAGATTGATGGCCATCTCTGCAAACCATTACCCTTAACCTAAACCAAGGAAGATACTTAAAACACTTTGAACCAACATTTTCAATTAAAACTGAACGCTAAAAGAAGTTAGCGAAGATTCAAATGGACATAGGTGGAGTTCATCTATAATCGTGTAAGCTGTGGCCCATGGAAATGGAATGCAGGGAAAGAGTGCGCACCTGCGGGGGTTCATTAGCATCTTGATCTTCAGGTGAAGACAATCCCATCGTGAATACAAGCCGCCGCACCTTCAATCTTTCTACTCGATTCTTATTTCTTTCGTCGAAGGTTACCTTGGGTTAATCAAATAAATATAAACAAGAGATGTGTTCCACTAGGAGTCCCGCGTAATGATTAAGAAAAAAATTAAAAGATAAATTGACCAGTTGTAAGATAGAGTTACTTGATAAGAAGCATATTTATACTTAACACCCACAATAAAATAATTTGTGCAATCGGACAAAATGTTGTTAAATTATGTAATCATGTGGCTAGTTTGAAATGCAAGTTAAAATATCACTTTCCACTTATTACTAACTCTTTCATTACAAGTATTTGATACTTATTGTTTACAATGCAAATAACTTATTATAATTTGATTTACTTTATCCTACTACTCTATTGTCTTTGAGGTTGAAAGTATCTATTGAAATAATGTTGGTCTCAATGGTTGCACTACAGATTTTCTATTTCAAGAATATGTTGGATACATGAGACAAATTTAATTCTCAATTCACGAGTTAAGAATCCAATGTCGCATATTATAATTTCTCAAAAATCAAATTCATGATTACATGCATGATTTCTATTTATTTAGAATAATTAAGGCCTAGCCATTCAATAAAGTTTTCTTTCTTTTGGCATGTGCACAATTGTGGTAGGTATAGTCTAGACTAGTATAACTAAATCTGCAATAACAAAGATGTCAAAATTAGAATCATTAACTCAAGATGAACAAATTTCATGTTGTCCTTCATATTTAGCTCTTGATGAACAAATTCTTGAAATGGTCGAAGCCTATCAATTCACGTAGCACTCAATATCTAGAGAAAGAAATAAAGATGGGCATTGTATACAAAGAGGAAGAAGAACACACCTTTGCATAGACAAAATTTACTTTGACACATGGCAAAACATTACTAAGAAGAGACTTGGGTGTATTAGTCCATGCCAAAAGAGCTCCACCATCCATGTCATATTTTAGAGGGAAAGAAACTTTTATTGCTAGATCTGATATATCATACCCAAAAATATGTATACATTCTTTTAGAGAGAATAAGAAACATAGAGATATTGGGGTGGAGGGGGGGGGGGAGGGGGGATAGAGATAAAATATAGAGTGAAACATTGAAAGGGAGAACAAGAGAGAGAGAGAGACTGAGAAATAGAGGTAAAAAGAAGGAAAGATAGAAAGATAAAGATGTATGAAGTGATATATGCAGAGAGGTATTTAAGAGGGAATATATATATATATATATATATATATATATATATATATAACGGGTAAAAATATAAATATTTTACAATAATTTAAATTTTAATGGAGCAAAATAATTATAAATTAAACTATTAATGACTTTTGGTTGTCATAGTAATTTTTAAAAATAGACATATAATTTTAGAATAAAAAATCAGAAAAAAATAGTCAAAATATAAAAATGTAAATGCTAAAAATAACAATAATTTGAAATATATAATATTGATAATAAATAATGTAATCTAAGTATATCATTAGCTTATTAAATTAATTTTAAATACTTAAATAAGTGATAGATAATAAAGGTGATAAAGACAAGTGGGTGCAAGATAAATAATTCAAACTTAAATAGAACAAAAATAATTATAAATTAAATTATTTATAATAGCTTTTATTTATGATTGTGATAACATAAATAATTAGAATAATTTTAAATTTAAATTTAAATGAAAATGAAAATAGAATAAATAATAATGTGTATCAATAAAAATAATAATTAAAAATAAATAAAATAGAGTTTAATATATAATTTGTTTAATAAGATAATAAATATTTAGATAAAATTGGTTTATTAGATTAAATGTAAAGAAATCATGTATAAAAAGTATAATTAATATTAAAGAATAATAACATTATTAGTACTTGTACTAATAAATAAATATTTCTTTCTCCTACTTTTTAATTGATTAGACATTTTTTTTTAATTTTCAAAATGAAAAAATAATTAAACCCCTAGCAAAAATAGGAGCAACCAATAAGAAAAAAGAAATATTTTTCAAAAAATTCAAAATAAAAATCAACACACTGTCAAACATTGAAAATCATGTTTAATATTTTGGACAGGTGTGGTTTTTTATGCAAAATAATAGTAAAAAATGAAGTGAAAACATAAGTCTCCGCCTAGATAGGCGAGACTAACAATTAATAAATTAGGTTGTCTTGGGTATAGAGCGACTTTTTATCATGAAGTGTCTGGCATAAACAACATTTGATTCAGCTATGAGGATATTTTAGAAGTCATCTAGACAATTTAGGTAGCACATATATAGCTAAACAACCAACAAAATTGACTTTAAAAGATTTTTTTTAATTTATTATTTAAATAAAAAACCCCAATGCAATTGTCTTCTAATTTTTTATTTAATTAATAAATGATAATCTTGATGATTCAGTCGGTTGCATAGACGATGCCCCTTATTTGAAGAAACACAGCTAGACATGGCAGCAAACTTAGTGATTAAAATTCACTTTCAAAGAGCAAAGTTAAAGAAGAAGTTTCAAATGACCTAAGGTTTGGGCATCCTATTCTAGGCTACGTGCTATTTCAAGGGTCCCATGGTGTGGAGACGTTATTAAAATATTTCATTTCAATGATGGGAGACTTATAATTGTAACTATTGGAAGGATAGTGACATTTACTTTTAGAATTGAGGGTGGATAAATTTTGATTTAATCTTGTGATCTAGATGACTTATAGACTTTATGCAATTTGTACTAGATATGTATTTTAATAGAGATGAAGTTTGCAGTTATGGATTCATTTCTTTAAGTTTAAATTAAATCTTGTCCAAATAGAGGTTTATTCGTGTCACAAGAAGATGTGTTCTCCTAGTTTAATCCTCATAAATGTGTAATAAAAATAAGACAATAATAAGGCACCCTAAGATGATGCATGCAAATTTGTTGCTCCTTTTAAGACACCAAATTGAAATATAATACTATTGATTGTTCCTTCAATGTTCTAAAATGAAAATAAAGGACTTGTGAATTTTAGATGTGTAAGATAAATGTATTAAATATTTTTAAATACAACAACATAACAACAAATCACATAAATTTTTACTTATTCTACCCTTGGAGGGAAAAGAATTATTAAGAGTGGACCCAAATTTAAACTTAAAACTCTAAATTTGAAATGGTCAAGCATGTGACCATAGGATTGACCCCACGACTATAGAAATGGCCCTCAATATAATAAGGTGTTGAAATATCATGCATAGCAAGTTTATGTGAATATGTGTATGTATAAGCATAGTAAATTTATGAATAGACTAAATGTATTAGGATGTATGAACATAAGGATGGGGTAGGGGATAAGTAAATAGGGATGTAAAATGGATAGGTAGGTAGCATATAACTTTGTGTAAAATTACAGCATGTATACATATTTTAAATTATCAAGGTAGTGCTCTCTTCAAATTGGCCACAAAACTAAACAACTAATGGCATGGATATGCAAATTTCATCATTACATTTGTCCCAACTTTGAGGTACATGTCAATCCAAAAATAATCATGCATATAATGGTATGCAACACTCACAATATAAAGGTATGTAGTAAGTTGACAAACATGTATTTATAATAATTATTCAAACTATAAAGGATATGAATATTAGAGAGTCTACACAAAGTATGGACCTTATAGGATGTGATTGTGGAGGTTTGTCCTTCAATGTGTGCTCTCCTTAGAAACCTACAAAATAAACAAAAATTGTACAATGAGTAGCATTTACCTCACAAGTGAAAACTAGGTACATAATAAGAGCTTGTTAGTGTTTAGGAAATAGGAAAAATAGGAAATTAGTAAAACGAGAAAATTCCTCCTATTTAGAAAATGGCAATATGATGTGTTTGGCATTGTTGACAAAGTAAGTCACAAACCATGATTATGAGTTGATTCTCTTTAATGTTGTATTTATACCCCAATGTGATGGATAAGAAAAAGGATCAAAACATATGTGGCAATTTATAGCTTATGTGATGGACTACAATATGAACTAGCACTTGCACCAAAACAAGGTGCAATGGTTATGCCGATTTTAAGTTTTGTACAATATTTTATAAATTTAATAGAAATTTTGTTGTTAAATTTATAAATATGTTATTAAAAAATAATACAACATGGTAAGTGTGTATTAATCATTATTTTTCATTCATAGGTCTTTATACAAAGTTAAAAATGTGTATTAATCATTTATAAATCGTCATACAACATTAGGTGGCAAGCCTTGACATGAGTCACTTAGTTGATGTTGAACTTATGTAATTCTTGTATTCCTAAGCATTAAAGTGAGTTATTTTTAGAAGCCAATTTATTTATCTCATTTTAGTAGAAAGATAGATAATGCGAGTAATGTGAATTATTTCCTTAAAAAAATTGAATGAGTTGAGGAAAATATGAAACCAATAAAAAATTAATTATAATAGTTAAAACTAAATTATTATTATAGCATGTTATTATTGCAATGATGTTATAATTTGATGAAATTATTGGGATATTGATTATACATGTTGATTGGTTGATTTTATTATGCTTCAATCGGTGTTACATATTGGATAGGTACATGTAACATTTGACATAAATATATAGGCATACTAAAATGCTAATGGTGATTAATTAGACATGGTATACATTATTATTTGAATATTATACCTACTATGAGAAAACACTTGATAAGGTGAGACATCAACTATGAGAAACAACTTGATGCATATGTTCATTTGTCTCATTTGATTTTCAATTCCATATTGAAATATTTAAAACACATAAGGACACATGAGAGACTTTTGAAAAAATTTATGGTAAAGATGGTAAGATTAAGGAATATCAAATTGCCAAGGATTTGATGAATCACCATCTAAAAGGTTTTGACCACATTCAAGACCACGTATCCAAAATTAAGTAACTAAGAACATATCTAAAAGATTGCACTATTGAATAGGAGGATTGATAATTGTATTAAGAGCGGTGGACTCAAATTGAGTTCTATTGCATTTGGAATCATGTATCTATACATGGAATTGTATACTCATGATTTTAACAAATAAGATTTAAAATCCTACATTTACTAAATAATAGTAACAAACCATAAACAAACAATAACATAACCAAAAAACTATGTACACAGAGTAAATGATAAAATATCCAACATTCCCCCTTATTACATCATTTTTTTAGCATATTGATAAGAGAATACTAAAAAGTTTCAAAATTCACACTTGCAAGAGGCTTGTGAAGATGTTAGCATGTTGTTTCTAAGTAGAGAAAAAATGGAGATGAATGTTGTTTTTAAAAATATTTTTGTATGAAGTGATTATTGACAACTAAAATTGTCTCAATGTCTATAAGCAAAAATTTTCCTTTCTTTAGGGTCATTCAAGTTTTTGTGTTTTAAGATTCACTTTTAGAGCCAAAATGAGGTGTTCCTAGATTGCCTTAGGAATGCATGAAACCTTTAAAACACTCAATATTTTGCAAATGAAGTTTATTTTAGCCAAGAACAATGTATTAATATTGATTTAGGAACCTTTAGAATTGATTAGGAATGATTAGGAACTATTTAGGAAAGACATGCAGATTTAATCCTTTTTAAGCACTCAAAACTTGAAGTGTTCCTAGATTGCATGAAAAACCCTAAACACTTAAGTTTGGATGAATGAATTTCTTTTTATCCAAAAACAAAATATTATGAGTGATTTTGATCACTTTAAGATTGATTAGGATTGATTAGGATATGTTTAGGAAAGATATGCAGATTTAGTCCTTTTTAGGCATTCAAGAGTGAATAGAAGTTCATTTTAAGCCCAAGAAAGGAGGTTTTTTAGTTCCTAAACATGCAAGACATTGATACAATTTTAGTTGTCTATATTCACTTCATACAAGATTAATGAGCCTAAACCTTATTTCTTTTTATAACCAAATATTTTTAATCCATCCATTGAAGTCTTTAGTACTATCCCTATATGGGCCAGACTTGCTAATCTGCCCCTCCATCTGTGGCATGATTCCGCCCTTGAGGAAGTGGGTGGGGCTTTGGGGGAATTATTGTTGATTGATAATGACTCTAATAATATGTATCATTCTACTTTTGCTTGTATCTTGGTATAAATTGATACTTCAAAGGGCCTCCCAGCTGAAATTAAAATCAAATCCTCCTTGGGACCTTGGATCCAGAGGCTTGACTTTGAAGGCATTCCTTTTAGATGTCGAAAATGTTTTAAGACTAGTCATATTTCTTCCCAATGTGTCTTCCTTTCTAAGAAGAACAAATCTTCTCCTTCTTGGTGGAAGGGTGCTTCTAGCCAACATAACATTGTCTTGAAAAGCTCCTCTCACCCTGAGATGGAGGTTGCTCCTAATATTGGCTCTCCTCTACATGTTGGTGCGAAGGCTAGGTTATGTCCTATTATTAATGTTCCTGATGGGTTTGTTGGGGATGTTGGTTCTATCCCTATCCTATTTGTTGGATCTGAACCTTCTCTTTCTTCGATGGTTGATACTGGACTTATTATTGATTTGATGGATGTTGAACTTGCTAAAAATGATGGTATTTTTTTGGGTGTTTCTTCCAACATTACAACTCCATTTCTTAATCTCCCTTTGGCTGGATCTAATGGCGGTCCTGCACTGACTGTTTCGCTCGATGACTCTACCTCTTTCTTGGAGGCTAGTTTTTCAGCTCTTGATTCTTTGTGTTGGCATGATAAGGCTGCTAATGTTGAAGATGGTTGGATTACAGTTAAAGGAAAAAATTTGAATAAATCCTCCACGTCTTTTGACATAACACCGTGTTCTCATTTGAAGGGGACTAAAAAATAGCTTGTTTAGCTTTTGATGCAGTCTTCTAATGTTTTATCTTTTGTAGTGATGTGGTTGTTTCTTTGGTTGGGATTTTTTGGGTGGTCTCTTGGGGTTGGTGGCCTTTTGGTTTGGCTAATCTATTGTGTTTGGTGTACTCCTAATGCTTTATCTTAAGCTTCTTATTTATACAGGGTTTCAAGTCCCTTCAAAACCTATTTTTCCCATTAATCAAAACAATTTTCCTTTCTTCTTAATTAATTAAATAATTTTAAGTATTTAATTAATTTAGTTTCATTATTCTAATTCAAATTAAAAAATTAACACTTCCATCCCTTCTCACAAATAAACAAGGTTGCAATGCAACAAAGTTCCTGCCAAATGTTGGTAGGACTATTTTATTATAAAATATGTTAGGCATTCACAAAGATGTGGGCAATGTTTAAGGAGTTTTATCACATAATTTGTATGCTTTAATATTGTCCCCATATCTACATTTTGTATAAATTTTGTTAATTTTCAAGCATGTAATAAGTTTGACATTTAAAAATGGTTCAATCTTTGTTATTAGTCTATATAAAAAAATAGCTTTAGCAATCCTTTGCATTAATAATAGTAGCTATAATAGCTAATTTGTAAGAGGTTTGTGAACAAAATGTAACATGTTTAAGACAATAAGATGATTGAATGTATACTTTGATTAGACCAATTGAGATTTTTTTCTCCATAATACTAATTTTATTTTATTAAAGAACTAGGAAAAGCTTGGCCCAGACCAAGGATGGTAACAACAAAGGGTACCATCATCCCAAAGAGACTAAGAACCAGAAGGACCTATTAATAGATAATAAGCTCAAGAAAACATCCCAAATCACAACAATTCAAAAGTTTAAGATTTAATACTAGCACCCCCCTTAGAATGAGATTAGAGTACCATATCAAAGGGGTCTTTCTTCATATCTCTTTTTTCCCTTTCTTATTGTGTCAATCATCTTTAATTTTGGCTGCCTCATTCTTCCAAACCATATTTTTAACCTTGGGAAAGCTTCTATGGTTCACCATACAAATGTCTTCCTTTTAGACCATTCCATCCATTGGCTACATAGTCCTCTCCATCTTTTTCAACTCAGAAGATATGTCTTTCTCTCTTCCCTCAGGGGTACTCACATCTTTAACTAGAATCAATTCTCTTATACCTCAAACCAAACCATTGTCATTGTGTAGATTCTCAATATTTCCAACCGGGCTAGTTTCATTGTGCTTCATTGGTTGCACTTCTTGAGCAGTAGATTTTGACACCATTTCCTCCACAACAACCTCAGAAGAACTCCTTTTCTTCCCATCCTTCTTCTCAATTGTATAATGTTGTTGAGAAGAATCTTTCCATCGAGAAGCTTCCTTATGCATTCTATCTTTACCATATTGTACATCCATATGTCTAGTTTGAAAACACCGTCTACATCTGAATGGATCTCCTTCATAGTCCAGGGACTAAACCCATCTACCATGTGAGATGTTAATAGAAATTTCAGCTGGAAGCCCCTCAGAAACTTCCATTTCTACCAAAATATGGGCATAAGTAGAGTGAAAGAGATTGGAAGAATTATCATCCACTAGAAAAATATTTCCTAACGAATTGCAAATTGCTTCAAAACATGCATCAAACCAAAGGTGTAAAGGAAAATTTGGAATCCTTATCCAGAGCGGTATCTTATCAAAAGTTTCAAAAGTTGGACATAAATCTGGATGTCATGGCTTCAACATTATCGCATACTTCTCCTCTCAACTCCAAAAATGTTCACATGGAACCTTGTTTATGTCTTGAGTGTTTTAAAAAACAACAATAAAAAAAACCCTTTGCTGTAGGGTAAATCTAAACACATCCATCAAGAATGGGTGCGCAATTTTTGGTTATCCAAGAATGTAAGTTATTTAGAATTGGCCACAAACCTCTTAAGCGACCAATGATACCCACCTCAGAGAAAATAGATATATTATGGGTAATTTCCTTTGTTTCCCCCACGTTCAAGTCCACAAAAATAGTCTTGGACGAAGGAAGAAGAGAGGTATCAAATGAACCCCTGTGCTATTGTTGAGGTTCGTATAGATTCTTAGTTGTCTACGGGGATCTATGGTCATTTTACTATCTCTTTTTAGTGGCACCATTCACTGGTTTGCCCTCAATTTTAGCCCTTTTGAACCTTCAACCTTCTTCATCCAACCTCTTATTCCTATTTACCAAAAGCTCTTCACCTCTTTGATCTATCATCTTCTCGCACACTCCTTCCTTTTTTGCCTACAAGAAATCTTTGGCATCTCCACTTTGGGATCTACCTACATTGAGGGAAGTTTTATCCTCTGTAAAACCTTTAAACTCCATACTCCACATTCATACCAAGAGGTTGTTGTCATTAGATTGTGTATCATTTATGCATCCCATTGATGCTCCATTACAAACCCTATGTTTAAATAGATTCAAATCGGGGTGTCAATAGCGTGACAAAGGACCAAAACTAACTCTATTACCATTGCCATGAGTCAAAACCCTACTCCCAAATCTCAAAGATTTTAAACACTTCGGTAGTGCAATTTATAATCAATTGAGATTTTTATTAAATAAAAAAATGTGAAAATAATCAAATTCAACAATGAAATAGATAATTTCATTGGTATTAAGTATTTTGAAGTCCAGTAATTGTAGCCAAACATAACACAAGTGATAAGGATCATAAATCTAAACAATGCTAGAAATAGTGATCATAATAAAAATTAAGAAATAAATCAAATTTCAATTTCATTAAGAAATTAATCTCTATAAATATCTTTTGGAAAAGCTTGCATTTGCAATGAGGAGTTTTGTTACTCGTGTATTTCTCTCCTAGAGCTTACTTTTTATCATGCTTTCTCATTACAAAGAACATAATCACAAGCACAACTAGATTGCCCAACCCTATGCATTTTGAAAGAGCTTTTATCATGATTTCTCATTAGGGAGAACATAATCACAAGCACAACTAGATAACAAACCCAATAAATTTTGAAATATTGGCCCCAATAACATAAGTTAAGCACATATGCTAGTTATTTTGAAAATGCCTACGAGCAAGCCAATGAAATTTAGAATATGTTAGAAGAACAATATTTTTATTCTCAACATGTTATTAGTAGCAACACTAGTAGATAATATAAAATAAAATTTAGATATTTATTTAATTGTCCATAATAAGAGGAAATAAAATTAAAATATAAGTATATAGGCCAGTATTGTATTTTGGAATCCATTTCCTTCAAATATACATTTATTAAAATTATTAACCATCTCAAATATAAAATAGAATTAAAAAAAATATGTGTCTTAAAGAAATGAATAAAAAATAACACTTTAAAGATAATTTGACATAAATTGAAACTAATAAATAATTTTAAATATTTTTAAGTTAAATAGAATTTATTCTTATTTAAAAAATATAAATATGGAAACAAAATTATTTGTAAATAATTAAATTAACAAATTTGATTGATAGAAAATAATATTACTATTAATTATATAAGGAACTAAAAATATATAAATAATATTTTTTCCCAAAAACACTAAAAAAATTAATAAGTATAAAAATAAAAAATTAATTACCACATAATGCATAAAATAATTTTTAACTAAATAATAAATATAGCAACAATTTTTTAAAAAAAATACTAAAAAAAAAATCAACATGAAATAGAATAGAAAAAGACAAAATTTAAATCTCATTTACGAGTGTGAAAGAAGACCATATGCCTAGGGCTCCCATGCATTCTTATGACATGAAATGAGGTCTCCATTTATTTACACCCCCATTATGGAAGTGGAGAGTGTTTATCATAAATATCTGCCATACCAGACATAACAAAAAGCCATCTATCTTTGTCTAATGCTGAAAAATCATCCATATTGGATGATTTTTTCAATCAATAATATTTTAGAAAATTATTTTTTAAGTAGATTTTTTTCTATTAAATATAGGTAGATCAAATACAAAAAGAGTAACCACCGAGAGTATCAAAAGAAGAGGCCCAACCTCACCATGAACTCAGAGTATCATAGGAACAAGAAGGAAATAGGAGGAAGCAAAGGAGCAACTAGTCTAAGACATCATGATGGGTATCAACCCAAGCAGTCTAGCCAAGTGGACCCTCCATCCAAACAATGTTCTTATGCTCCTGAATTTGCGTAAGCATGAAAAGCTCATCTTTTCTGGAATTAATATTTTTCTTGATCTCTTGATTCAACCTTTTGCAAGTATGCTCAAACATTTGAAGGTCATCGAGGTTCCTCCTCCACTCATATCCATGCTTTAACTCGTAGATGAAAAAGGTGGCATGCCCATCTTTCAAGAATCTCCTCAATTTATCTTTCTCAACCATCATAGTAGTGTGAACCTGAAGAAAAAAAAAATTTAAAGTGAGATTTTGAGAAAACTCAGTAAGAACTCTAAGGTTACTTTGATACCTTTCCTCATTCCTGCACTTCCAGATCTACTAGAGGATGTTAGAAGACAACATATTCCAAAATAAATTAGCATCTTTTTTAAGTCCATCAATATGACCAGTGACAATTTCTAGAATATTCACATTTAAAGGGTAATAAATACCAAACATGTTCCAAATTTCTTTAGCAAAGATACAATCAAAGAGGATATGTCTACCCATTTCAGGAAGCCTGCAGAGACTGCAAATGTCAGTAGTGCGACCATCTTTTCTAATAGGGAGTCTATCAAGTAGAGTAAGCCATTTAAAACATCTGATTTTAGGTTCAATAGGACCTTTCCAGAGAATGTCAAAATACTTTTTCCAAGCACCAACATCAAGAGAGGAATACCAAACAACATTGATATGACTAAGAATACTTTCATTATGATCAATAATTCTATAGATATTCTTGGCTTTGAGGCTAGCCATGATGACCCCATCCGACCATTTGCATTTCAGATACCTATGAGAATCCACATGACAGTCAGAAGGCATGTCGTTAGTGGCCTTGACAATCATATTATACGTCTTCTTTTGGGAGTTTGGAATATTAAATCTGAATTTGAGATCATCCTAGCTGATGAGATTATTAAATTCAAAAAGATCAATAAATTGGGAGATCCCCATCTTAGCCCACAACCTAGCAGAACATCCTTGGGAGAGGGCTAGGGGTTTACCAGCGAGGTGCAGGTTCCATCAAATGGACCTTTCACTATAAAGATGCTTGGCATCATAGAAGTCCTTATTAGTAATAAAGTTCCTAACATGATCCCAGGCTCTCTAGATGGATCTGAAAACCGCAGAGCCTTGAACAATGACAGAAAAGTTACCAATAATTAAGTCACAAAAAGGGAGATTTCTCCAAGTTCTATCTTTTTTAGGAAAGCCTCTTTCAATATTATGCCTCACCAACACCTTCCATGGATCGTTTCCTTCCATAGAATGAAAGATCCATTTGGCAGATAAAGCAATGCCCTGAGTCTTAAGGTCTTTGAGCCCTAGCCCCCCAAGGAGTTTGTCAGTATGACACCAGTCCCATTTGACCGCATGCATTTTTCTGTTGCCTTTACCATCAAACTAGAGGAATTTCCTAATGGCTTTTTGAATAGACATAGAATAGAAAAAGACAAAATTTAAATCTCATTTACGAGTGTGAAAGAAGACCACATGCCTAGGGCTCCCATGCATTCTTATGGCATGAAATGAGGGCTCCATTTATTTACACCCCCATTATGGAAGTGGAGAGTGTTTATCATAAATATCTATCATACCAGACATAACAAAAAGCCATCTATCTTTGTCTAATGTTGAAAAATCATCCATATTGGATGATTATTTTAGAAAATTATTTTTTAAGTAGATTTTGTTAAAAATTTAACATGTATACTTTGGTTAAAACTAATATTTATTTTAAATAAAAAAATATTTTCAATTTGATTGCTTAAAAAAGTAATTAATAATCGCTAGTTAAATTTGTCTAAGTAGAAACTAATAATTTTTAATTATTTAATTATCTATTTTTCTTCTAATTTAAATTAAATAATTTTAATATTTAATTAATCAATTTCCTCCACTTTAAATAAATAATCTTTATTATTTAATTAAATACTTTCTTCCATTTTCCTTCATAATTAAATAATTAGTTAATTAGTTAACTAAGTCTTCTATAATTAAATAAGTTTTTTAATTTATTTAATTTTTAAGTTTTTTTAAAGAAAGTTAGAGTTGTTTAAAAATAAATATATTTTTTATTTTATTTATTTTTCTCAAAGAAAGCAAAATCTCTTCTAAAAATAAATAAAATCTTTATTTTATTTACTTATTTTGAATCTTCTCCAATTAAATAAGTTTTTTTAAAATTTATTTAATTATTCAATATTTTAAAGAAAACAACTTCTTCTAAAATAAATAAAATCTTTGTTTTATTTATTGTTCTCTCATACACATGATTAAATATATATTATCTTAATTATTTAATGATAATTAAGTCTTCAATTACATCCACATCTCAAATAAAGCAATCAATTTATTTTTATTTTTCTCATCATAAATCAACTTTATCAAATCTTCTCCATCAAAGATAAATCATTGCCTTTTAACCTCAACCGTCTATTCAAGTCTTCAATTCTATAAAAGGAACTTTGTTCCTCATTATTTAAAAATAACCACAATTTTCAAATTCTCATGTTATCGTAATTGGAGCAAATCTAAGAGCTCACAATTGTAAAGAGAAGGAGAAAAGACAAGGAAGGCTTTATTGGTTGATGCATTATTTATTATGTCATTCTTTTTTGAATAGGAATATTTTGTGTAACAATCTAGATCATGTGATTAGATCTAACATTGATTGTTGTAGATATACAAATTATTCAATATTTTACCCCTATTACAAATGATGAACCTAATGTGAAATTTTTTTTTTATATTCTAATTTTGGAGTATTTTTGGATTTTTCTAAATACATATTCTTTCGATGCAATTGATAAATAATATGCCACAATCATTTTCTCTGGATTCTAACTTTACATTTTTGTGTGTTTTCTTATTTATATTTTCTTACATTGGATTCATTTGAAAGCATCATTTCAATTTTTTCAACTTTCTGATTTTTGGTAAATTTTAGAGGTTTCCTGTGTTACTAATCATTTGTGCGGTGTGTGTCATGGAAGCAAAGGAAACACCAAATCAAAATCTTGATTGATGATATATTTTCTTGTAAAAAGAAAGAGAAAAACAAAAAAAAAATTCAAGGATATTTCCTATCTTGCTTTGTGTTTGCAGTAGATCAAATCACACTTGGTTTTTGGTGTTTTAAATTGACACATCATTTTCTATCTACATTAGACTAGCACCACACTTCGATTGGGACTTAATAATTGAGCAATCTATCTTGCATTCTTGGCGTGCTTGCACACTCTATCATTAGAACCTTTTTTTATTTTCTTAGAGAGGCATATCTGGGGATTTCATCACCTCAGAGGACGACCTCAAACTGGAAAATCCCTTTGGTTGGTATATGAATAAGATAGTGAATAAACTCCAGAATGTCTTATGCCTAACTAAGCTTGGGAAAAGGTGTTGGTGATAGCTCGAATTGGGCCTACATGCCTAAGGAGCCAACACGAACAATTAGAGACTTAAGTGTCTCACACTTGTTATCCAATTAGGTAGGCTCCATAAATCTCACTGAAAACCCTAAGGTAGTGGCCACCTATTCTAAATTCTAAACATTATCTTATTTTAGTGCAAGGGGAGGGAAGAATATTCCCCCAAGATTTCCACCATATGTTTCCCAAGAAATTGATTCAATTGGAGAGAAATTCTCTTTGATAAAGATTTGGAAAAAGATAAAAAAAAATAGGCACACCCTAAGGTGTGATAGGGTTATTTGAGCTTATGAAAATCCAAGCACTGGGCTTGAAATATTATAATGAAATTGTGACCTTGACTAATAGATGTATGTTTATTCTTTCATTTATTATATGACCAGTGAAAACTTTGGGGCTTGAAAAAGTCCTTGAACATACACAAAGCATAAAAGTCATAAGTCTACCAACAACCATTAGGCTTGATGTGTCTTGTGTGAGTGTTAAGCAAATTGCATCACTCAAACACCTTACCCAAACTTTAAAAAGTTCTCCAAAATTGATCAAACCTTTCAAAACATGGAGTTTTAAAACCTTTAAAAAATATGGAATCTTGTTTTAACCTTAGGTTCTTCTTAGGTTAGAACCTTTACATTGTCCTCATTACAGTCCCCATTAGTCATTGCATTTTCCTCATTGTAGCCCCAATTTTGATTGCATTGTCCTAATCATAGTCTTCATTTTCCTTCCATTGTCATAATTATAGTCCCTATTTTCCTCATCGTAGTCTTCATTTTCCTTGCATTGTCCTAATCATAGTCCTCATTTTCTTGCATTTTCCTTATCATAGCTACCTTATTCCTTTCATTGTTATAATGTTCTCATTATTTCCTTAGATCCTAGATCATATTTGTCTTTTCATTAATTTCCTCATCATTGCCTTAGACCTTGGGCCATATTTACAAGTTGCATTACATCCTAAGCCATTCATTACCTTATCATTAAATTTATTTCCTCATATTAGCCCATTAGTCTTAATTGTCCCTAGATCCTAAGTCAACTATAGATTTATCAATGTCCTTTTCATATTAGCCTTATCCTTGCATTATTTTCCTCAAATTATCCTATTTCATCCTCATTTGCACTTAGATCCCTAAGTTAAACTTTGCAAGATCCCAAAATCTAAGCTTTAGGGTTATACCTTGAGTTGTTGATTAGAGAACCTTGATCTTGTCAAAAATTTTCCTTTTGTCATCATCATCATCATTAAGACCCTATCTTGTCAATTTTGGGTTTGACTTATCCTTTATATTGTCCTTTGGTCCTTTAAGGTCTTGATCTCACTTTAATTTCCTAGGGTTATTCCTTTAGGGTTGCATCTCTAAGGTTTTTCAAAGTCCAAATAATCCAAAAATATAGGTTGCATTGTCATCCCTAAGTTACATTTTTAAATTTTCAATGACGCAGAGCAAGGATGGAGGATCCAATAATGGATGGTCCAAACCTACACCAGCAACTATAACAACAACAATCACAACAGAATACAACCATATAATGCTTCAAAATAGAATTTCATTCAACATGCTCGGCTGTGAAGCCTTCCGAGTTTCGACCTTATACAATGAAATTATGAAAATAGAGACTCCGCTCTCATCATATCTTCTCTACCTTCCTCTCTATCTCTTCCCACTCTATTGCCTCCTCTACATCAACCCAAGCTCCCAATATATAGCCAACTAAGCCACAAGCCGACCAGTCAAGCATTTAATTACATTATAGGTCCAACCAGGAAGAGTAAACCAAAACTAAAGAAAGAATGAACAAAAATCTATGTGAGTTTACATTTACATCCACAAATGATCCAAGAACATATTCCTAACTTAGTAAGATCCCATTTCATCATATGGGACCGCGCAAGATGAAAAACTCCAAGTTTCACATGAAACTGGCTGAAAATTGATACCCGAGGAAAATAGTGATAACTTCCACCTCATGATGAATTAGGATTTGTGATCTTAAGTGAAGATATTATTTTAGGTCCTCTTTAAGGCCCTAAGATTGTAAAGGCTGATTCATTAAGGATCAATGGCTACATGATGTGCAATCAACACACAGAAAGTAGGAAAATACGGCTCCAGCAGCAAGGCAAAATAGCTCTAACTTCGACACGATCCATCCAATCCTTATGCACTCATAGGAGAAGGTTCTAGAATAGGTCCTCAACATCATGTTAGCTTCGCATAACATGAAACCAACAACTACAATGGCTATAATGCAAACAACATACAAGTACAAAAAATAGGAAATGTTTTGGCGATGCAAGATTGCTCAAGACCTAAGATGCTCCTGCATCAGACACCCTAGGTAAATAAAAAGTTCTCATGAACATCTTAAGGGAATCAGGACAGGTATACCATATTTTTTCTTAACCCATATCTCCTCTTGTCCTTCATTCCATGTTGTCTTCACTTTACCCATTGTCACACCCAGCAAATCATCTTGCCCTGCACTTTTCTCATCTTTTCTTTCTGCAACTGACAGCAACTAATTCTGACCATCTTTTCCACTATCGATTACACCAGCACTTTGGTGAATCATATCTTCTCCAAACTTACTAATCAACTCAACATCATCTGCATTCCTCTGTGTCACTAGTGTCATCATTTGCTGCAGTATCTTTGTCAAAAAGACCATCTGCCTCTTAATATCTATAAATTCCTCAGCTGTATCATTCTCTTTTCCTTTCAAACTCAAATCCCTTTCATCCACATGAATAGGTTCATCAACTCTCTACTCTTGATGTTTGCCATTGTCATAGGGACTACACATGATAACTCCACATCCCCTAGTCCCTACTTCATGCAAAGGCAACAACTTATGCATGGATCCACCATGCATTACCACATATTTATTTGCATGACCATCAAACATAACATGCCTATCAAATTGCCATGGTCTCCCGAGCAACATATGACAAGCATCCATAGGAAATACATCACATAATATTTCATCATGATAAGATTCAATCTGAAAATTAACCATGCATTGCTCTTCAATCCTAACCTTAGACACATCTTGTATCCAACTAATCTAATAAGGGTCAGGGTGTTTCTACCTTTCCAAATTCAATTTACTAACCATCTCTTCTGAAACAAAGTTTTCAAAACTACCACCATCAACTATAATATTACATACCTTATTCTTGCACTTACATCTGGTTCTGAACAAATTTCTTCTTTTCATCGGTTCCTTAGCACATGTAGCCAACCTTCTAGTGATAAGAAATTCACCTTTTTCTGCAACATTCTCTATGTCTTCTTTGATAGTTAGTGCAACTCTTTTTCTAGGACATTGAAAACTTCTATGACCCTTCTCACCACACTGAAAATAAGTACTTGTGAACTCATTTCTCCATCTCCCTCTCTATCCATTATTGTAATTATTACCGGCTTGACCACTGCCAGATCCTTCATCGGTCTTCTTAGGATTCTCTATCACATTACCTCTAGCAATTATTTCACTAGTCTTACCACCTCGGTTCCTATTATTTTGTCTTCCTTCAAACCTCTTGTTCAACTTCTCCTTAATCTTTAATGCCATCTGATAAGCATATCCTATAGTTGTCATCTGAACAGTAAGTAACTCTTCTTGAATAAGAGGTCTCAAGCCATAAACATACCTAGCAACCTTCTCTTTATCAACTTCAGAATGACCAGTCCTAATCAGGACTTTGTAAAACTCCTCAAAATACTCTTGTACTGATTTGTTTTTCTGCTTCAAGGCTTGCATCTTCTTAAACATCTCCAACTCATAATCCACTAGGATGACTTGCTTTTTTAGCTTGTCAACCATTCGGTTCCATCTAGTGATATTTTCTTTTCCTCTCCTACTTATTTCCAATTGAACTTCTCTCCACCAAATATTTGCATGACCCTTCAGCTTAGTCTTTGCAAATCGAACTCTATCAGGATCTTCTATTTCTTCATGCTCAAATTACTCATCTATCTCATTAATGTAATCAATCAAATCTTCTAGAAAATGTAGAAACTTTGATCTTAGGTCTTTTCCCCATTTTAGACATAGCATTTAGGATTCTAGTCTCTTATGGATCCATGGATTCTTCTATAGCTTCTTCAAAATGATCTTCTTCCTCACACTCATCTTCACTATCTTCTTTTGATGTATTCTTCTTTCTCAATTCCTCTTGTAGATCTTGCACTTGTTTTTGCAAAGCCCTAAAATCATCAAGATTGAATTCCCCAACAGGCTCTTCCTCTGAGATCTCACAAGCTCTCCTCGAAGGCATCTTCAATCCAAGGTCCTAGTGCAAACTACCTCACCTTTGGTGATCTGTCCACACACTTAGAATCTTCAAGCTCTAATACCACTTGGCGCAGGGCAGGTTGGAGGATCCAATAACGGATGGTCCAAACCTACACCAGCAACTATATCAACAACAATCACAGTGGAATACAACCATATAATACTTCAAAATAGAATTTCATTCAACATGCCCGACTATGAGGCCTTCCAAGTTTCAGCCTTATACAATGAAATTATGAAAACAAAGACTCAGCTCTCATTATATCTTTTCTACCTTCCTCTTTATCTCTTCCCACTCTACTGCCTCCTCTACATCTACCCAAGCTCCCCATATATGGCCCGCTAAGCCACAAGTCGGCCAGTCAGGCATTTAATTACATTATAGGTCCAACTAGGAAGATTAAACCAAAACTAAAAAAAGAATGAACAAAAATCAATGTGAGGTTACATTTAGGTCCACATGTGATCCAAGAACATATGAACCTAACTTAGCAAGATCCCATTTCATCATACAGGACCGCACAAGATGAAAAACTCCATGTTTCGCGTGAAATTGGCTGAAAATCGATACCTAAGAAAAATGGTGATAACTCCCAACTCATGATGAATTAGGATTTGTGGTCTTAGGTGAAGATATTATTTTAGGTCCTCTTTAAGGCCCTAAGATCACAAAGGCTGATTCATTAAGGATCAATGACTACACGACACACAATCAGCACATGGAAAGTAGGAAAATATGGCTCTGGTAGCAAGGCAAAACAACTCTAACTTCGACATGATCCATCCAATCCTTATGCGCTCATAGGAGAAGGTTCCATAATAGGCCCTTAACATCATGTTAGCTTCACATAATATGAAACCAACAACTGTAAAGGCTATAATGCAAAGAACATAAAGGTACAAAAAATAGGAAATGTTTTGGCGATGCAAGATTGCTCAAGACCCAAGATGCTCCTACATCATTCAAAAATCCAAAAAACATAAGTTGTAATGACATCCTTAAATTGCAAAAAAATATCAAAAACATAGTCTCATTCTTAGATTTCATTCTATCCCAATCATATTGATCACATCTAACTAGAGCAATTCTTGAAACTTCATATGCCAACTACACAATCTCAAAAATACAAACATCAAATAGACTCCCATATTCTTCCAAACAACAAAACCATTGCAAGTTTAGTCTCCAAACACCAAAAAGAAAGTGCACACCCTTAGGGGAACTAATTGAGTCAACTTTAAATAAGCTTGTACAATCAAATGATATGATACTTATAGAAGTAATACATTATAAGCTAGGATATTTTTAAGCATCCTAGTGGAATGACAATGACTTTTGTGAATACCATAGGACTAAAGGACATAAAACTTCAAATTGCTGAAAATAGAAAAATCTCATCTAGGATCTCGTTGACCAAGGTGACTTTACTATTAAAGAACATCTAAATAATTTACCTAATGAGGTGTTAGATATATTTCAAGACACTATTCCAAAATATGATCAAAGATCATATACCTATATGACTAGAAATTACCCACAAGTATCCTCCATATCTCTCACCATTCCTCCATCCACCATCTCCAACAAATAATGTGTAAAATTCCTTACCGTAGTTTTTCCCAATTCCTAGTTAACTTAAGAGTGTCATTGAATGATAAAGGTTTGAGTGACAATTATATTGTAATAATTTGGACTTTTCCAGTGAGTGTAGGAACCAAACTGTGTTTAAGGTTTGAATAATAACATTACAACAATACATTTCCAAGAATAGAATTTGGTAAGGTTGTTCAAAAAATTTATCTACTTCTTAGACATCCATAATTATAACTTCTTAATGTGCAATGGAATATCTTTGATATATAAATTCAGAAGTAACTACAAAATTATGCACCCGTGGAATATGATTGCATGTTTGTTAGGATTGTCGTAGCCTTCCTGTTTGTCATTTGGCTAACACATCCACTCCAGGTTTTTTGTATTCCACATGATATTCGTGACATGTGCTTCCTCCATAATACACAATCATGTATCAACTGGTAACTACTAAGTCTTTTGGACGTTGCCTGCACTAGATATTTCCAAAATGATACACTATCGTATTCCATGCAATGGTTGTTCTGTGTGCATCATGCACAATACATTGCCATGTATCAACAAGGATATCCACGCCAACCCAACGTGAAACACTATCACATTCCACACAATGGCTTCTCACTCCTTAAGACCCATCGGCTCATATGTGACCAGGAGCTTGTGTTCTTTCCAAGTTCCATCTTCAAAACTTACTCTACAACGTGAATGTCACGTGGCCACGCCGATACCTCTCAGAACTTACCACCATGCTACACAACCCACATCTGAGGGAGTTATACTGCGTTAGTCTTTCCCTCTCCATTCTCCAATAGGTTAGGGACACATAACAAAAGGAGTCATTTATTCTATATCACCCAACAATTGTTTACCGAATTCCAAATCAACATGTCCAACTCAATTTGCATGACTAATATTTGAATTGGCAACATTCTGTGAAACTTATGTTCCTATCGTTCCTCCGTACAACTGACTTCGTAACCACAACTAATTATTTTGAAACAATTGAAACTCAATATTTTATTAAAGTATATTAATTAATTTATATTAGTTCATTGGTAATTGAAACAAATATAAATAATTAATATATGAATAAGAAAGTTCAAGGGAAAAGGTGGCTATTTTAGTGGCCAAACATTCAATGTTGGATTAGGTTCTAAGGGAAATTTTGATCAAGGAAATTCCAACTCCAAGAACTAGTAACCATCTTTCAAAGGAGGAAAAAATTATCCTAAGAAGAAATTTCAGAATAACAACGAAGGTAATGGAAAGTTTCAACAACCTCAGAACCGTAACAATTTTTGAGCTCAACAAAGGTTTCCTCCTCCTCAATCCCAAAATTCTCAAAATTTCAATAGAGGAGGTTATCAACAATCCGGTGCTCCTCCAGAAAGGAATTTTGGATGAAGCATAGTGTGTTATTCTTATCGACCACAATGGAATATTGTGGTTCATTGCCCTTAGCGCAAGAATCCCACCAAACAAAATCAAGCAGTTTTAGAACCAATAGTGGGAGATGTTGGTCGGTCTCACAGGGTGTTCACCGTAGTGGAACATAGGCAAGATAATCACCATAGCATTGTCATAAAAACTTTAGGTTCATTAAAGGGTAAAACTATTCCTATTCTCTTTGACTCAGGAGCAACTGACTCCTTCATATCTCCTTCCTTGATATAAAAGTGTGGGCTAATGGTAGTAGGGAAAGGAGTTAAGTGGCAGGTAGAGCTAGCCTTAGGAGCTAAAATGACCATAGATTTGTGTGTTCAAATATGAAACTTGGGATTAGGACCTTTCTCTACCAATGTTGATCTTCAGGTTATTCCTCTTAGATCGTATGGAGTCATCCTAGGAATGGATTGGTTAGCAGCTCATGAAGCCAGGATTGATTGCAGAAAGAAGCTCATTCATTGCTTAGATGATTTGGGAAAGCCAAACACTATTGTGGGAATCCAACGACCTATATCACTCCAGATGATATAAGCTATGTAACTCAAGAAATGCATGAGAAAGGGATGCCAACTTCTTGCAATCTTAGTTAATGAATTGGTTGACAAGGAAGATAGATAAATTATCCTTGAGCACCCTTTACTTCAAGATTTTATGGATGTTTATCCAATTGAGATTCCTGGATTTCCTCCCAAAAGAGAAATTGATTTCCACATAGAGATGGTGCCAAGAGCCAAACCCATCTCTAAAGATCCTTAGTACATGACCACTCAAGACTTGAGTGAGTTGAAGTTTCAACTAGAAGAACTTTTGGAAAAAGGTTTCATCAGACCTAGCGTGTCACCTTGAGGAGCTTTGTTATCTTTTTTAAGAAGAAAGATGGTTCACTTAGGTTGTGCATTGACTATCGTCAACCCAACAAAGTAACCATAAAGAATCAGTACCCTTTGCCAAAGATTGACGATCTGTTTGATCAGATGAAATGAGCCAATGTATTTTCCAAGATTGATATGAAGTCGGGTTATCATCAGTTAAGGATTCATGAAGTTGACATTCATCGAACATCTTTTCGTACTTGGTATGGACACTATGAATTTACCATAGTACCTTTTGGTCTCACCAATGCACCATTAGTGTTCATGATTCTTATGAATGGGCTATTCAGGACTTTCTTGGATAAATTTTTCATAATTTTCCTAGATGATATTTTGGTGTATTCTAAGTCAATGGAAGAACATGAGCAACATCTTCGACATGTGTTACAATGACTTCGTGAGAATTGGTTGTTTTCAAACTTGGAGAAGTGTGAGTTCTTTCAAACTGAAGTTAAGTATCTTGGTCATGTTATCTGAGGAGAAGGTATAGCAGTTGATCCCGCCAAGATACAAGCTATAGTTGAATGGCCAAGCCCCACCAACGTCTCAGAGGTTCGTAGTTTCATGGGTTTAGCCAGATACTACAGACGCTTCATCCAAGGATTTTCCAGAATAGCTCATCCCATCACTTTCTTGCAAAGAAGAGGGAAGAATTTTATTTGGACTGAGAAATGTTGGAAGCTTTTCAGATCCTTAAGGATAAACTGACCAGTGCCCCGATTTTGGCGGTACCTGACCCCGCTAATTTTTTTTGAGTTTTCACTAATGCCTCCATAGAAGGCATAGGGGTAGTATTGATGCAAGAAGGGAGAGTTATTGCTTATGAGTCTAAAAATCTTATGGACCATGAGCTTAACTATCCCACACATGATTTGGAGTTATCAGTTGTGGTTCATGCCTTGAATAGTTGGAGACACTTCTTATTAGGGCATCAGTTTGAGTTATACACTAATCACCGAAGCCTTCAATACATATTTACTCAACCAAATATCAATGCTAGGCAGTGCCGATGGATGGAGATCCTTTGCGAATATTATTTTGAGGTCAAATATATCCAAGGTAAGGAGAATGTGGTAGCAAATTCTTTGAGCAGAAGGAGACATGAATTATCCATGCTCTTCCTTTCTACTGATTTGAAAAGTCAGATCTTGTAGTCATTTCCTTCCGATACTTTGTATGAAGAAGTTAAGACTGAAATTGAGTTAGGAAGGGCCTTATAAGGAAGGTTCTCAGGGTATTCATTAGAGTCAGATGGGTTGTTGAGGTAGCAAGGTGAAATCTATGTATCGCTTTCAGGCGATCTTCATAAAGTTATCATGGTGGAAGCACATCGTGCTCCCTATTCTTCTCATCTGTGTGTTAAGAAGATGTATTCAGATTTGCGATAGCCATACTTTTGGTCGGGTATGAAGAGGGATATAGCCAATTTTTTGGCTAGGTGTCTGGAATGTCAGAGGGTCAAAGTTGAGCATCATCACCCAACAAGCCTCCTTCAACCACATTTTATTCTCGAATGGAAATGAGATAAAATATCTATGGATTTTATTGTGGGACTCCCAATCACATATCAGAGACATGGTGCTATCATGGTCACCGTGGATAAGTTAACCAAGGTAGCACATTTTTCTCATATGTAGTCATCCTATACTGCCACCTCGGTAGCTAGAGTTTTCATGAAGGATATAGTCAAGTTGCATGGTATTCCTAGAAAAGTTATCTCTGATAGGGCTCTAGTGTTCACTTCATAATTTCAGACCTCTTTGCAACATGCCTTAGAGACTTAGCTGAATTTCAATTTGACATATCATCCAAAGATTGATGGTCAGATAGAGTGAGTTAATCAGGTGATTGAGGACATGCTTAGAATGTATGTGATGGACAGACAGACCCATTGGGAAGATTATCTATACCTAGTAGAGTTTTCATACAACAATGGCTATCACAGTTCTTTGGGGATGTCATCTTTTCAGGGTCTTTATGGTCATCCTTGTCATACCCCTTAAAGTTGGGATCGCTTAGAGGATAGGGTACTACTTGGCCCTGAGATGTTACAAGACATGGAGCAACAGGTTCAAAGGATTTGAGAGCATCTTTTGACAGCTCAAGATAGGCAGAAGAAGTATGTTGATGCTCACAGGATCGATAAACAGTTCTCTATTGGAGATAAGGTGTTTTTGAGAGTCTACCCATGTAAGAGCCCTATCCGTTATGGAAAAGGTTCTAAGTTGGCACTGAGATTTGTGGGTCCATTTGAGATCCTTGAGAGGATAGGACCGATTTCTTACCGACTCGCCCTACTACCCAGCCTTGCACATGTGCATGATGTGTTTCACGTATCCATTCTTAGAGAGTATATTCCTGATTTGACTCATGTGCTAGATTGGAACACTTTGTAGGTAGAGGATGGACAACTAGCTTTGGAGCCAGTACGTATACTCCAACAATGAACTTTGACCCTTAAGGGTCGCAACATAGAGAAGGTAAGTGTCTGATGGGACCCTAGTGATGAGACCTCTGCCACTTAAGAGGATGCTAGAAGATTCAGATTTGCATTCCCATACTTATTTGTAGGCTTCCATGAGTAAGCCTAATCCTAGGGGGAGAGGATGTAATACCCACCCTAGAATTTTCATATGTTAGAATGACATGATCATTACTTTGATACTTTGGATTATATGTTTGGACTATGTTATTTCATGATGGACATTTGATTTCATATTTTTGGTTAATAGATTTTATTATGAGATATTAAATGATTTGAAATAAAACAATGAATGGTTAGAAAAGTATTAATTGTGAAATATTTATACTTGATTTATATATTTATATTATTAATGGGTCTAACCCTGCTAACCCCATTATGTTTTGATGTTTACACTAGTTTATGTGAGTGTAGGATGAGGAGAGGCAGTCATAGTTACTCCTACGGGAGATCCACATGATGTCACACTCTCCCTCCTTGTTTGCTACTATCTGTTTATACACACACACACACACACACACACACACACACACATATATATATATGCATGTCGGTTGGTGATGCAGGCACCATGCATCATCTCCACATGGCTACACAGGTCTGAGTGTGCCTTCAAAATCCTCGAACTGTTGTTGTGTGGAGATTTTACCAAGCTACTCCCAAGGTTACCCGTGGACTTAGACTCTTGTTAGGAGGTTACCCGAGTTGGGGGATTTGAATGCAATTTTGTGATGTTGTTTTGTGACTTAGGTTTTGATGTTGCTTTGGAATTAATGTTATGAGTTAGATTTATCCTTGTGTGTGTGTGTGTGTGTGTGTGTGTGTGTGTGTGTGTGTGTGTGTGTGTGTATATATATATATATATATATATATATATATATATGTTTGTATGTATGTTTAAATAATTGCATGTTATATAGGTGTGTGTATACGTGGGTGCACACGCATATATCCATGCATTTATAAATAATATTATTGTGTGTTTTTAATGGCTTTTGTAAATGGTAATTTAGTGGTTAAACAAAGTGTGTTAATTGAGTGTATTAAATAAAATATATTAAATAAAAGTGAAAATATTAAGAGGTAATAAAGAAAGCTCTTTGTAGTAAAATTAGCTTTCTGGGAGGGAGTTGAACTCGAGACCTCCTATAAGTTAGGCCAATTGGTTTCCAACTGTGCTATGTGTTTTCCTTGAAAGCCTTTTGTTTATCCTTCTTGTTATAGTTTTCTTTGGAGGCTATTTTAATTAAATTTATTAAAAATTTGCTAAGTGCTTACGGGAATGATTGTTTGATTTTCCAACCAACTATGGAAGTTGGAGAAGTTGCTTCCCATAAAGAAAATCCTCCAACCATATAGTTGGAGGTTAAATATTTGAATTTTGTGTGATTTGGGGATTAGAGTTTTTTGGAAGTTTTTGGAGGTTTTCTGCATTGATTTTTCCAGAAAATTTATTTGAAGTTTTTATGTAAGGGTGAGAGTTCTCCAGTTTAGTGAGGGAAAGGGTGTGTGGATTGTAATTCAAAGTTCAAATGAAAAGTGTAATATTGTAATTATCTTCTCTATCTCTCCTATGTTGAAATGAAAAGAAATATTTCCTATGTAAAGGTTTAGATGTGAATTGTAAAGGAAGTCATTCAATGTGTAAAGGAAAAGAAATGGAAATGACTTATAAAGTAAGGGATATAGTTGTAAATGAAATATTACTCTGTATCTTTCTCTCTTAAATCTGAAATGCAAAAGTAAAAGAAATGAAATTCAATTTGAATAGTAATGTTTATATGTTGGTAAATGAATTCATTAAGGGAGCCTTAAGGAATGCACTTGTGAATGTAATGATGAAATGAAATAATGTTAGAAAAATTTTGTTAGTTGCAATTTTAGGTCATAAGACCTGATTCCTTATGGTTTCCCTGGCAGGGACATTACATTTGGTATCAGAGCCCTGGTTGCTACACTGGGAGCTCAAGGTCTATTTATGTTGAAACTCAAAACTTTTCAATACATTGAATAGTCCTTTTAAACTAGCACCTAAAACTGATATTACACCACTCTTCCAAGATGCCTCCCATTACCCATGGAAGAGCTAAGGATAGAGTTAAAGAGTCTTCCTCGAGATCTCACCCAGAGAGTTCCCATGGGGAATATGAGGGAGAACATGATCAAGACAATCTTAGAAATGAGAGTCATAGTAATGACTCGAAAGGAGCCCGGCTTAGACTACTGACACAACAACTTCTACATAGACTCAACAACCTTGAAAACAGAGTCAATTTTGAAGAAGGAAACCAAGCTCAACACCAAGACAGGGAAAGGGATAAAAGCCCTAAGAGAGGGTAAGTTATGCAAGAATCAGAGGACAGGGATACTTCTCACATGAGAGACTTGCTCAAAGTCAAGGTACCCCTTTTCTATGGCAACAAAAGGGGATCTACAATAGAAACCTAGTTTTTTGACCTTGAGAGGTGTTTCTCTATGCACCCTTTTAGTAGCAATGTCAAGGCTAGATGCACTATTATGAATTTGAGGAATTTTGCATCTACTTGGTGGCCTATGGAAGAAGAAAAACTTCAAGTCACCATCAACACTGCCTCTTGAGAATTCTTCCTAGAGAGCTTTAAGGATCGATTCATGTCCGATCAGTGGAGAATGGGAAGGGAAGAATAATTTCATCACCTCAAGCAAGCCAACATGTTAGTGGAAAAATATGAAAGAAAATTATATGATCTTAAGCAATTATTAGGTTTTAGAGATGATGGACCCATTCTTGTCCAACCTTTTATCAGAGTTCTGAATGACTGAATATCAGGAGATGTGGCAGTCTTAGAACCAAAGAATCTTCGAGATGCCATCACTAAGGCATACCTAGTTGAAAGAAAGGTCAAGGGAAAAGGTGGCTATTTTAGTGTCCAAACATTCAATTCTAGATCAGGTTCTGAGGGAAATTTTGATCAAGGAAATTCTAACTCCAAGAACTAGCAATCATCTTTCAAAGGAGGACAAAACTATCCTAAGAAGAAATTTTAGAATAACAACCAAGGTAATGGAAAGTTTCAACAACCTCAGAACCGTAACATTTTTTGAGCTCAACAAAGGTTTCCTCCTCCTCAATCCCAAAATTCTCAGAATTTCAATAGAGGAGGTTATCAACAATCCAGTGCTCCTTCAAAAAGCAATTTTGGATGAAGAAGTGGGTGTTATTCTTGTGGAAAACAAGGGCATATTGTGGTTCATTTCCCTCAGCACATGAATCCCACCAAATAGAATCAAGCAGTTTCAGAACCAATAGTGTGAGATGTTGGTTGGTCTCATAGGGTGTTCACCATAGTGGAAAATAGGCAAGTTGATCTCTAGAACACTATCATAGAAACTTCAGATTCATTAAAGGGTAAAACTATTTCTATTCTCTTTGACTCAGGAGCAACCGACTCCTTCATATCTCCTTCCTTGATAGAAAAGTGTGGGCTAGTGGTAGTAGGGAAAGGAGTTAAGTGGCAATTAAAGCTAGCCTCAGGAGCTAAAATGACCATAGATTTGTGTGTTCAAAGATGCAACTTGGGATTAGGACCTTTCTCTACCAATTTTGATCTTTTAGTTATTCCTCTTGGATCGTATGGAGTCATCCTAGGAATGAATTGGTTAGCATCTCATGAAGCCAAGATTGATTGTAGAAACATTCTCATTCATTGCTTAGATGATATGGGAAAGCCCAACACTATTGTGGGAATCCAACGACCTATATAATTCCAGATGATATTAGCTATGCGACCCAAGAAATGCATGAGAAAAGGATGCCAACTACTTGTAGTCTTAGTTGATGAATTGGCTGAAAAGGAAGATAGAGAAATTATGCTTGAGCACCCTTTACTTCAAGAGTTTGCAGATGTTTATCCAAATGAGGTTCCTGGAATGCCTCCCAAAAGGGACATTGATTTCCATATAGAGCTGGTGCTAGGAGCCGAACCCATTTCTAAAGCTCCTTATCTCATGACCACTCAAGAGTTGAGTGAGTTGAAGTTTCAACTAGAAGAACTCTTGAAAAAAGGTTTCATAAGACCTAGCATGTCACCTTGGGGAGCTCCGGTTATCTTTGTTAAGAAGAAAGATGGTTCACTTAGGTTGTGCATTGACTATCATCAACTTAAAAAAGTAACCATGAAGAATCGATACCATTTTCCAAGGATTGATGATCTATTAGATCAGATGAAAGGAGCCAAGGTATTTTCCAATATTGATATGAAGTTAGGTTATCATCAGTTAAGGATTCATGAAGCTGACATTCATTAAAAAAAAATTCATATTCGGTATGGACACTATGAATTTACCGTAGTACCTTTTGGTCTCACCAATGCACCATCAGTGTTCACAAGTCTTATGAATGGGGTATTCAAGACCTTCTTGGAAAAAATTGTCATAATTTTACTAGATTATATTTTAGTGTATTCTAAGTCAGTGGAAGAACATGAGCAACATCTTTGACATGTGTTACAATGCCTTCATGAGAATCAGTTGTTTGCAAACTTGGAGAAGTGTGAGTTCTTTCAAATTGAAGTTAAGTATCTTGGTCATGTTATCTTAGGAGAAGGTATAGTAGTTGATCCCACCAAGATACAAGCTATATTTGAATGGCCAACCCCCACCAACATCTCAGAGGT
Source organism: Chamaecyparis obtusa (assembly GCA_027943335.1). Lineage (NCBI taxonomy): Eukaryota > Viridiplantae > Streptophyta > Pinopsida > Cupressales > Cupressaceae > Chamaecyparis > Chamaecyparis obtusa. Next base: position 177,614 of record BSBK01000811.1, on the reverse strand, counting down.
TCATAGTTTCATGGGTTTAGCTGGATACCACAGATGCTTCATCCAAGGATTTTCTAGAATATCTCATCCCATCACTTCCTTGCAAAGAAAAGGGAAGAAGTCCATTTGGACTGAGAAATGTTCGGAAGCTTTTTAGATCCTTAAGGATAAACTGACCAATGCCCCAATTTTGGCGGTACCTGACCCCACTAATTTTTTTTAAGTTTTCACTGATGCCTCCCTGGAAGGCATATGGGTAGTATTGATGCAAGAAGGGAGAGTTATTGCTTATGAGTCTAGAAATATTAAGGACCATGAGCTTAACTATCCCACACATGATTTGGAGTTAGCAGTTGTGGTTCATGACTTGAATCATTGGAGACACTCCTTATTAGGGCATCTTTTTGAGTTACATACTGATCACCGAAGCCTTCAATACATATTTACTCAACCAAATCTCAATTTTAGGCAGCACCAATGGATGGAGTTCCCTTGTGAATATGATTTTGAGGTTAGATATATCCAAGGTAAGGATAATGTGGTAGAAGATGCTTTGAGCAGAAGGAGACATGAATTATCCATTCTCTTCCTTTCTACTGATTTGAAAAGTCAGATCTTGTAGTCGCTTCCTTCTGATACTTTGTATCAAGAAGTTAAGGCTAAAATTGATTTAGGAAGGGCCTTAGAAGGAAGATTCTCATGGTATTCCTTAGATTGAGATAGGATGTTGAGGCAACAAGGTAGAATCTATGTACCACTTTCAGATGATCTTCAAAAATTTATCATGGTGGAAGCACATTGTGCTCCCTATTCAACTCATCCAGGTGTAATAGAGATATTACTTCATGGGGAGTAATATTCTTACTGAGGAAGAAGAATAGACAAGGACAAATTTTGAGATATATTTTTAATGACTTTGAATCTTTTGAAGGTTTTTAACAAAAAATCCAAACTAATGCCGAAGGGGGAGATTGATACTCCTAAGAGTTGATTTTGTTGTCATTAGTTATGAGGAAGTTATTATGTTTGTTGAAGTCATTGGGTAAGAAGAAAAGATAAGTCGGTAAAGATGAGAAATACATTTGGTAAAGGAAATAAGTGGACAGGGAATTTTGGTAAAGAAGAAGCAAGTATATGCACCAAGCGAGGAAAAATCGAGCACCAAGCACCAAGTTATACCGAGCACCAAACTGAGAAGAGAATGTAGTTACCGAGTTAAAGAAAACATGTTACCAAGTAGAACAAGCAGACACCGAAAGTATTCTAAGTACATTGAACCTAGACACCAAATAGAAAATGGTTTACCAATCTCGAGGAGATTGTATAACAAAACATTTGAGATTGAAATATAATGATTACACATGATTAAAAGGTAAGATTAGCCAATGATAATTTAGGATGAAATATGCATTCGAGGAGTACCCAATGCTAGCACCACTTGATGAGAAGATTCTAGAATATTTAGCATCGCTTCAAAGTTGTATATATGAAGAGCAGAGTATGAGGATCAGTATGGTGGTTAAGGATTATATGAATGCAAGAGGAGATTTAATGTATGAAGTAGATCATATCAGAAGGTAATAAGAAGAGAATCTACCGAGTAATAGAGTATTGAAGAACAATAAAAAATTGAGATCTACCGAATATTGAATTGATAGTGTGAAAGATACACAATATGAGGTAAAGATCTAATAAGCACATCGAGTCTAAATAGCATATGTTGATGCAATTTTGACAAACATTTTAGTATTACTGATTAAGGATTAATCAAAATTCTATAAGTCTCTTAACCAAGCAGATCCTAGAAGATCTCAATTGTAAATCCTTTAACCAGGTGTAATTCTTAGATTAGAGTTATGAAATCTCTTAACAGAGTAGACTTAGAAGTCTTTATAACTCTTAACCAATTTAAAACGCTTAAGAGGGTAAGCTATCTAAAATAGCTAAGCATTGTAGCTCTAACCAAGCAACTTTATTCTGCAGTAGTGAAGTATTGTGGGTGTCACCCCCACCACAATTTTTATCCTTTAACAAGGATTTCTGCAATACCAAAATATTGTGTTTAGTGTTTTTTATTAAGGTAAATATAGGTTTTGAATGGGCCTCAAAACCATTTACAAATTATTCTTAAAGTATTCAAAAGAGTTCATACAAACATAGAATGCCTGCTAAGAAACCAAAGGTAGGACCCAAACCTTACACACAACAAAAAAAAACATTTCATACAAATATTGTGTTAAGTGTTGATTATTACATGTTTTATTTATTTCATGTGATGCATGCAAATGTTAAGGAATCAGTAAATGATTGTGAAGAAAGTTTAAATAAGTTGAAAAGTGTTTTGAAGTGCTGATTCACCCCTCCTCTCTCTGTACTTACCTTTCCACGCCTAATCTAAAATTTGGTATCAGAGAACAGTCTCTTATTAAGGAGTTTAGTCACTTCAAAGGAAAGATCTGAAAAGATGGAAAGCTACAAGTACAAAAGGGTAATTGATAGCATGGAAATGGAACTAAATATGGTCAATGAGAAAATTGAAGAATTAAGAAGGAAATTGAAACATTCAATCAGAAAAAGGAAAGAGATATCACATTAGTTGAAACATACTCAAGATCAAGTAGAGGAACTTGAAGAACAATCAGAGGGAAGCATGTCTGATGAATTTGATGCTATCATATTAGAAATATCTAAAAAGAATAAGATGCTTGTTGATCAGGTGAAAACACTAAAAAGAGAATAAGAAGCACAGTCGGTAAGGATGTGTGAAATCATGGAACAAAAGGAAAAAGCTGAGGATGAAAAAAGAATTGTTGAAGAAGAGAGAAGACATAATACAAGACTAGATGAGAAAGATGGGGAAATAATGAGGCTGACACAAACTCACTACAACTTGATAGATCAACTTGTTATTGAAAACCAACATGTTGCAAGGAATGTTAGAGAAATTATAGAATTGAGATCTGAGAATGAACATCTGAAGAATAATCAAAAATCTAAAAGAGATGAAAATGAATTCCTGAAAAGAAATGAAGAAGCATTGGATATTTTGGATGAACATCTAAGAAATCAAAGGCAACCTAATGATACTTTTAGACTAGGTTACAATGAAAATAGTACTACTGAGAAGGGTGAGTCTTCCAAATAGGAAACCAACCAATACAAAGTTGCTACCCCACTGAAGTCTAAGAAGCCTACACATTATCATTGCAGGAAACTAGGACATGGAGCTAACATCTGTAGAAGGAAGAGAGGTAATTCAGTGAATACTTCTAAGTCTAATGTTTATTGTTATAACTATAATAAGTTCATACATAATCCATTTGAATGTAGATCAAGAGTTGTGAACACTCTAAGGAAACCACGATTTGAAGGTTACTATAACAACTGCAAGAGATATGGTCACAAATTTGGAGAATGCAGGTCATAAATGAAAACTGAAAAATGGGTCCCTAACCGACATAATGTTGATAGCAACCGACAAGGACCTACTATACCATGGGATTATAATACAAGGATTACTTGTACTGCATGTAGAATATTTGGTCACATTGTTGCAAACTGCTTTAGAATGCATGGAATGAACAATAAGAAATCATAGAGAAACTTTGGAATGGCTTGTTTCCATTATCACAGAGTCAGACACCTAGGTAAGGAATGCGGGTACCAAAATAAGGACTCAATCGAGGAGAAACCAAGTGAAAAGACTCAAGTAAACATTGATGAAATCTGAGAGCAGATGAATAAGACTTGGAGAAGGAAGTCACAAGATGATGGAATAGAATTGGGAACTAGTGATCGCACCACATCCTCTGGATCGAGTGCACCTATAATCACTTAATTGGTGAAAGGTATGTATAGGATCTGATAATCTAAATTTTATCTTAGATCGGTTCCTAGATTTAGTGAAAAGATCCATAATAGAATACTAAGATACATTTGGCTAAGAGTTGTGAAGGTATTATTTCATATGCTGATTGGTAAAGTGTTTGAGCTATTTTGTTGCATTCGGTGAAGAAACATGTAGTTCGATTAAATGGTAAAATAAAATTTGGTAAAGAGTATTAAATGTATATTATATCCATTAGAAGCCCTAACCTAAAGGAAAAACTATAAATAGAGGGAAAGATACTTCATTTTTACTTTACACCTTTGCGAGCACCTTGGAGCATTGATAGAAACAAGATCAAAAAGTGATTCAGAGCATTCGGTTGAGCATTCCTAACATCTACAAGATCATTTGAGGTATTTCTAGTGTTCACCGAGCTAAAATTATAGATTCTATTACTGTTGAATTTGAACCCTAGTATTTTTTTATGTATTTCGAGATCAAAATGGAACCCAAGTTGTAGAAACCACTCGTAGTAGAAAGGATTGACCCTATAAATTCAAAGTATAAGCTTCCTCCCATTGTTGCTATGAAAGTAGACAAAAATAGAGCCCTATCCTTGATCCCATTAAGAGTCATATTTATTGAAGATGTTTGCACCTTCATTCATTGTAAGATCGAAGATATTTGTCAAGAAGAGATTGATACATCATACAAGAACTTGTTTGTTAACAGAAATTTGAAGAGCGGTCACACACACTTGTATACGAAGGGTTTGGTTCATGCAATGCATGTACCGATAGTCTTTAAGCATGAATGGATGAGAGTTGTACTAAGAAGAGTACATGATCAGTTTATGTCGCTTGATGAACCAACGAAAATAATAAAATATGTTTTATACATTGTAATAGGATTTCAGGTCGATGATAAACCGAGGGCTTATAAGAAGACAGATAAGAACAAACTATATGAGCTTACCAAAGAAAAATGGGATGGAAGAGGCCTAAAATTATCTACAATTGATGACCCCAAATTGAAATTCCCATCAAATATCATATCATACAATATATTCCAATCATCTTAGGTAGATAGTGTACCCTATGGAGCTGTAGAATTGCATACAAAATTGTGAAAAAGGACATGAAGATTGACTTGTGCGAGATTCTGTTGAAACAACTAGATGTCAATATGAACACCATTCAAAAAGAAAAGACAAATATACTAAAGTTTGGACCTCTATTGGTATGTATTTTCTTTTACTTCCAAAACTCATTTTCTATAGTTGACAACATCACATGGACTGCATATCAACCCATAGTTTATCATATTAGTGAATTTATTCAAGGAATGGGTGACAATTTTAATGTAATTATGGATGATTATTTTTGTTGGAAATATAGATGGAGTAACTGAGAGGGGGGATGAATCAGTTAACCACAAAAATATTACCACAGATCCTTTAGATGTCTTATTAAATCATTTACTGTTGTTACTCGGCAAACATACAGAGAAATGTTGAAACTTGGTTATTGCAGTGAGTATTAATTATAACTGTTCTTAAGTATTCATCAGTGATTAACATGCATGCATAAAGAAAATAACATGAACACAAGAGACACCAGATTTAACATGGAAACCCAATATGGGAAAAACCACCAATGTAACTAGTTACTATTTTTCACTCTTCTGAAGTGATGCCCTATTAGGAGACAACCCGGTAAAAGGTTACTAAACACACTGTTAGGTGTGACCTTGTTAGAGGATTTAATCACCTTGTTAGGAGTGGCCTTGTAAGAGGTCTTTGAATAATTCAATATAACTGTCACCTTGTTAGAGGATTTACAAAATGGCTGTTAAACCAACTCGATTAAGAGATTTAGAAATCACTGCTACAATGGTAAGAAAGTAACAATGAAATGACCTAACTAATGATGCAACTGAATTCTTGATTACAAATCTTTGTTCTGCTTCACTAGATCCTTCTTGATCAAATATATCTTTGCTGCTCCTCAAGGATATCTAACCATCCTTCAAAATTCGCTCACACTTTCCTTCAAAATGATTTGCATGTTCACTCATCTACACACTCTTCTTCTTTCACACTTGTCCACACTTTCACTCTTTTCACTTGCACACATTGAATTCACAACTTGACCTTCTATATATACCATTCGAATTGTCCATTCACATTGTCAAGTCAGCACTAATAATCATTACCATAGTCGGCTTGAATAAACAAACTTTATTCCTCAAATTAACAAAATTCTTTATTGGGCCAACCTTGCTCGATAAACACTAATCTGAAAAGAATTCCTTTGGTGATCGAGTGAACTCGGTTACCACTGCAAATTCTACAACATCCTTTGGAGACCGAGAGATCTCGGTAAACATAGAAAACTGCCTTGCTGGCTGACTGAGCTCTGTAATCACTGGGAATCACTTAGCTGATCGACTGAGCTTGGTAATCACTGGGAACTGCTTTACTGACCAACTGAGCATGATAATTGATATGACATTTGTGTGACATCAAAGACAACACACAATTAATCCAACAATCTCCTTCAGATAATTGTATCCAACAATCTCCCTGTTTGGCATTGATGGCAACACAACATGTCATAGCACAATGAAATTTCATAGAAAACATAGAGTAAGGAACATATCCTTAGCTTCATTCTGATTCTCATCTATGAGAACTCCCTCTGTTAGAAAACTTCTCTTTCTGACTGAAAACTCTCCTTCTTAACTTCTCAAACTCTCTGAGAAAACTCTCCCTCTTAGAAATCTTAAGAAATTTCTTGAAATATGATAGCAAACTCTCCCTCTTTGACAACACATACCAGGTGAATAGCAATGTACCTTAAGTACTAATTCATATGCAATGATTCCTTAACTAAGCTGCATCAACTAACTGATCTTCAATATGCTCTAGTTGATGCATCACTAAAACTTTATTTAGTGAGCCTCAGATAGGGGAATGACCCCTAACTTACCTCTTAGATACAAAAATATCTCCTTAGGTAGTGGCTTGGTGAATATATCTGCAATTTGTTCTTTTGTATGAATATATTCCAATCTGATTTCCTTGTCCTGCACCAATTCTCTGACAAAGTGATATTTTATAGCAATGTGCTTGGTTTTGGAATGCATTACTGGATTCTTTAAAATATTTATTGCACTTGTATTATCACAAAACATAACAACTGGTTCTTTGATCTCAACCTTCACGCCTTCCAATAAATATTTAAACCAAACAATATTAGAGCAGTTTACTACTGCAGCAACATATTCTGCTTCTACTATGGATTGGGATGTGCAATTTTGCTTTTTACTAGTCCAAGATACCAACCTCTTGCCAAGAAAGAATGCTCCACCACTTGTACTCTTTCTGTCATCAATGTTTCCTGCCCAATCAGCATCAGTAAACACTTTTAAGTCCAGATTACCTCCAAATTGATACCACAAGCCATAATCTTCAGTTCCTTTCAAGTATCTCAAGATTCTTTTGATTGCCATCATATGATTTTCTTTGGGTTTTGCTGAGAATCTTGCTACTATACCAACTGCTAAGGCAATATTAGGCCTTGTCTGAACTACATACTCTAATTTTCCAATCATTGATCTGTATAAGGTCTAATCTACTTCTTTTGAATCATCATCTTTGGTAAGCTTCAATCCAGTACACATGGGGGTACCAATTGGTTTTGCATCTTCCATACCAAACTTCTTAAGTATTTCCTTGATGTATTTAGACTGAGTAATGTAGATACCATTCTTGCTCTGCTAAATTTGAAGACCAAAAACGAACTTTATTTGACCAAACATAGACATTTCAAACTCTTTGTTCATTTGCTCTGAAAATTATTGGCACTGATCATCGTTACCTGTAAACACAGTATCATCCACAAATATTTCTGCCAAAACAATTCTGTTATCTGGTCCTTCCTTGACGTACAAACTACTGTTATCATTAGCTCTTTTGAAACCAATCTGAATAAGATAGTTATGCAATCTTTCATACCATGCTCTAGGGGCTTGTTTCAGACCATACAATGCTTTGTGTAACTTGCAGACCATATTCCTTTTGTCTGGATCAATAAAACCTTCAGGTTGCTCAATGTAGACTTCTTCATCAAGAATACCATTGAGAAATGTAGATTTTACATCCATTTGATATACCTTAAATCCTTTATGTGCTGCATATGCAAGTAGAGTTCTTACACCTTCTAATCTTGCAACAGGAGCAAACGTCTCACCATAATCTATGCCTTCTTCTTGAGAATATCCTTTACACACCAATCTAGCTTTGTTTCTTGATACTTGACCATCTTCATTCAGCTTATTCCTAAATACCCATTTTGTTCCAATTACATTTTTATCTTTAGGCCTAGGTACAAGAGTCCATGTTTTGTTCTTCTCTATTTGTTTTATTTCTTCATTCATAGCCTCAATCCAACTTTCATTTTCCAATGCATCTTTGACATTTCTAGGTTCAAAATCAGCAAGTAAACATGTACCTTTTAGTTTACTTCTTGTCATAGTACCTTCTGATTTGTTTCCAATAATCTGATCTGGTGTATGATGCCTCCTGACATACTTGGCCAATACAGGTTCCTTACCTCTTGAATGAGTTACATTGTCATCTTCTTGAATTTCATCTTCAAGTTTTGGTTGCTCAGGCTCAGTAGATATTGGCTCGGTAGCTTCAGACTAAGACTCGGGTCCTTGTGACTTGGTTTGAACTTCTTCTTGTGACTCGGTTACTATACTGGGCTCAGTAGATGTAGTCTCCTTATTGACAGATGAGTTTGGTAATGTATCAGGTTCAATGTAAACAAATCTCTTGTAATCCTCTGGTTCCTTTATGCTTTCTTCTTCAGTCTTTTCTGCAAACTCATCAACTTTCACATGTGCACTTTCTATGATTTTGTGAGTAGACAAATTCAAACATCTATATGCCTTACTCTTGCAAGAATATCCCAAAAATATTCCTTCATCATGTTTCTCATCAAATTTTCCTTTTCTAGATTCTTTTAAGATGTAACACTTACTACCAAATACTTTCAGGTAAGTTACATTGGGTTTATAGCCATACCATAACTCATAAGGAGTTTTGAAGGTGTCTTTCTTCAACTGTACTCGGTTTAAGGTATGAACTACAGTGCTGATAGCTTCCTTCCAGTATTTCATAGCAATGTTCTTTTCAATCATTAGAGTCCTTGCACAATCCATGATAGATCTGTTCCTCCTTTCAGCTATTCCATTCTGCTCAGGAGTTCTTGGGGCTGAATACCTGTCTTTTGATTCCTTTTTCAATGCAAAAATTATTGAATTCATGGGAGATGAATTCACCACCTCTGTCTGATCTCAAGCACTTCATTCTTTTCCCTATTTCCTTTTCTACTCTTGCCAAATACCATTTGAATTTCTCAAATGCTTCTGACTTTTCTCTTAGATACATAACAGTCATCATTCTAGAGTAGTCATCAATGAAGAGAATAAAGAATTTTTCTCCAGTGTAGCTCTCAATTCCAATAGGTCCACACAAATCAGTATGCACAATTTCCAAAATATCTTTAGATGGATAGTTTTTACTTTTAAAGCTAGTCTTTCCCATTTTACCAATCTGACAATTCTTGCATAGACCAACATCAGGTTTCTTCAAAGTAGGAATGCCTCTTACTTTCTTGAATTTGCTTATTTTCACCATGTTATCAAAATTTACATGACATAACCTTTTGTGCCATAACCAACTTTCTTCAATTTGAGCAATAAAACATGAGCATTCACCAAGATCAAGATAAAACAAGTTACCTTTGGTTTGTTTGCCTGATCCAATCAATTTTCCCTTGTCATCTAGCAGTCTTGCTTTGCCATGCATGAATTCAACCTTGAATCCAATGTTGATTAGTTGTGCTACACTTAGAAGATTATGCTTTAGTCCTTCAACCCAATATGCATTATCACATATAAGTTCTTTGGTTAATGAGATTCATCCTCTTCCTTTTATGCAACAAGGTTCATTGTTTCCAAACCTTACATTACCACCATCATAGTCTTCAAGGTGTTCAAACTTTGTTCTGTCACTAGTCATATGATGTGAACATCCACTATCTATGATCCATGTATCATTTTTTCTTACATGAGAGATAAGTGCCATCTTATCTTCATCATCATCAAATTCATCTTTTACAGCAATGTAGACAATTTCATCTTCACTATTATCAGAATCCTTAGCCATAAAACATGTTTTCTTACCTTTATCCTTGAATGATTTGAAATACTTCTTGCCATTGTACTTGTGACCTTTCTTCTCATCCTTGCTTTGCTTGTTTGGGCACCTAGCTACAATATGACCAATTTCTTCACATGAAAAATAGATTAAGGGAGTTTTACCTTTATATTTACCTCTGCCTCTAGAATATTTCTTTGCAAGTAATGCTTCAATAACTTCAAGATCACTATCAGAGCTTTCCTCTGATTCTTCTTCACTCTCTGATTGGATGTCATTTATTTTCTTTCCTTTCTTAAGTGAAAGTTTGGCCTCAAATGCTGATTCAATATTTTTGGAAGTTGGAACATAGTTGTCATAGTTATCCAACTCAAAGGCTGTCAATCTTCCCACTAAGGTATCCAAAGTTATATTGTGATTTTCTTCACATCTTCTTTCTTGAATAGCAGATAATCTTATTGCATAGATAGGGAGTAATGTTCTAAGAACCTTACTTATAATAGTTTCATCCTTAATTGTTCCTCCAGAAGCTCTAATTGCACTAACACTTGCCTTGATCCTTTCAACATATTTTGCAATGTTTTCATCTTCTCTCATTTTCATCTGATCAAACTATCCTCTTAGGCTTTCTGCTTTGGCTCTCTTCACATTGTCACCACCACCATAAATTTTCTTCAACTTGTTCCACATTACATAAGCAGTTGTGCAGTCTTTGATTTCATCAAATTCTTCATAGCTGAGAGCTGATGCAATGTCTATCATCATGGTGTTATGGTTCTTTTTCTCTGCAATGTCTTCAACAAATAATGTGCCAGTAGGAGCTGTATATTCTCCATCAAGATATTTGCATCTTGAATCACCAATGGAAGCCAGATGAAGTCTCATGAGTCCTTGCCATGCTAAAAAGTTATCTCTGTTAAGCCTTGGAATTTCTCTCTTGTAAGACATCCTGATCTTTAGCTTAGGTCCTTGAAACCCTTCTTGAAAGCACCAAAAGCTCTGATACCAATTGTTGGAAATATAGATGGAGTAACTGAGAGGGGGGGTGAATCAGTTAACCACAGATCCTTTAGATGTCTTATTAAATCATTTACTATTGTTACTCGGCAAACATATAGAGAAATGCTAAAACTCGGTTATTGCAGTGAGTATTAATTATAATTGTTCTTAAGTATTCATCAATGATTAACATGCATGCATAAAGAAAATAACATGAACACAAGAGACACCAGATTTAACGTGGAAACCTAATATGGGAAAAACCACCAATGTAACTAGTTACTATTTTTCACTCTTCTGAAGTGATGCCCTGTTAGGAGCCAACCCGGTAAAAGGTTACAAAACACATTGTTAGGTGTGACCTTGTTAGAGGATTTAATCACCTTGTTAGGAGTGGCCTTGTAAGAGGTCTTTGAACAATTCAATATAACTATCACCTTGTTAGAGGATTTACAAAATGGCTGTTAAACCAACTCGGTTAAGAGATTTAGAAATCACTGCTACAATGGTAAGAAAGTAACAATGAAATGACCTGAATAATGATGCAACTGAATTGTTGATTACAGATCTCTATTCTGCTTCACTAGATCCTTCCTGATCAAATATATCTTTGCTGCTGCTCAAGGATATCTAACCATCCTTCAAAATTCACTCACACTTTCCTTCAAAATGATTTGCATGTTCGCTCATCCACACACTCTTCTTCTTTCACACTTTTCCACACTTTCACTCTTTTCACTTGCACACATTGAATTCACAACTTGACCTTCTATATATACCATTCGGATTGTCCATTCACATTGTCAAGTTAGCACTAATAATCATTACCAACATTACTAATCATTACCACAGTCGGCTTGAATAAATAAACTTTATTCCTCAAATTAATAAAATTCTTTACTGGGCTGACCTTGCTCGGTAAACACTAATCCGAAAAGAATTCCTTTGGTGACTGAGTGAACTTGGTTACCACTACAAATTCTACAACATCCTTTGGAGACCGAGAGATCTCGGTAAACACATAAAATTGCCTTGTTGACCGACTGAGCTCGGTAATCACTGGGAATCGCTTAGCTGACGACTGAGCTCAGTAATCACTAGGAACTGCTTTGCTGACCGACTGAGCATGATAATTGATATGACATTTGTGTGACATCAAAGACAACACACAATTAATCCAACAATCTCCTTCATACAATTGTATCCAACATATTTTAACAAGTTTCAATCTAGAATGCATAAGAGATATAGAACTCCACCTTAGTTAGCGGAAGGGTGTAAGGATGAATTGTATTTTGAAGTTGATATAGATGTTTGTATCATAAGACCTATAGAACCTATAATAGAGTAGTTACCACCAATGGGATATGAAATGAACATAGATGCAACCACAATATAGATAAAAGGATAATTGGAGAAACCAGTTGATAGGAGTTCAACTTGGTATAGAACCTATAAAGAGGTTAAGGAGAAAATAAGATCATGTATATTGATACTAAAAGCAATTAGGAAAACAAGTAAAATGATAAATGCATTATCCTAGAGTTTAGGTATTGTTGATGTTGATGAAGTTGTTGATCCTTCTGAGATAAAGGGGAAGAAAATAAAAGTCAAGAAAGAAACCCCCAGCCCAGCCGGTGTAAGACCATCTACAAGGTATACCTCTACACCAAGAGGGAAGAAGAAAGTAGAAGTTGAACCGGTGAAAAAAAAACATATGTTAGAGAAATAAAGGTCACTGGTAGACTTGGAAGAAAATTGGAGCTACTTAAAGAGAGTGATACTGAGTCAGATGACTTATCACAATTTAAAGTTGCACTGAGTAAGAAGATGAAAGTCTTGATGATTTTCTCAAGACATTAGAAAGGTATGGTGGACTTAAAGTTATGCAACAATTAAAGTATGACACAAGAAATGATGAGGAGAAGAACAAAATTGAAGAGTCATTAATTACTACAGTGCATAAGCTTAGGATAATACTAGTTGAAGTGGCACAATATCTAGAAGGAGAATTATATCATAAGATAGATGCCAGAGGGAAATATGCCATTGCTACAAAAAAAGAGATGAGAGAGAGATCACTTACAATCATTGTACCATACTTGAGAAAGACAGGAATAAAGGATACACTAAAAGAATATTAGGAAAGATTTTTGGTAAAGGGCAGAGCATTAAGCATTATGGTCGGTCAATTAGAACAAGGAAAAAAAGATATCAATGATCTTTGGAGAAAGATATTTTCTATAGAAAAATAGACAATTGAAGGAATTAAAGTTCAAGAAGACTAAACCAAACTAGTTGGATTAATAACAAATCAAGAAGTCATCATAGTATACATTACTAAACAAGATCCTAATGAAACAGTAAAAGATGATGAAAATGTCATGGAAACTGAGGCCATAGAGATAGAAGCTATGGATATAGACGATTCTGACACAACAAGATTGTTGACAAAAGATCCCATTATTATTCAAGTTTTAGATTTTCCTGAGATAAAGGTGACCAGTAATGCACCTACAGAAGCCAAGACTCCTACCAAGCCATTAAAATATACTGATACTAAGGAGACCGAGGATAAAAATACAGAGACCAAATCTACTCAAGGTCAGAATGTAGCGTCAGTGGCCCCCATTGAGACTACTAGACAGCTATAGGAACAAGAGAAAGAGAAAGAGAAAGTTAAAAGAGAAAGAAAATGTAAAAGAGAAGAAAGAGGAAACACAAGAGAAGAAGGATGAGAAGAAACAAGAGGAGAAGAAGAAAGAAAAGGAAGATAAAATCAAAGAGACATGAACTCAATCTGATGCAAAGAAGGTATCAAGTTCAAAGGGAAAGTCAAAGAAGAGGAAATCATAAAAAGTGGTAGATATAAATGAAGTTATTCTAATACCAAACATTTATTACACAGCCAAGAGCCCTAAGGAACTCTCTGAGTTTGGTGATTTATTGAAAAGGAAAGCTGCACAAAATAAGCTCCTAGTCAAGAAGCAAAAAACAAATGTGTTGGAGAAGCTAAAGAGTATTTTGAATGAAATTGTACCCAAGGCTACAATCAATGAGAAAGTAAATATATACAGTCAGTTGAGAGAAATTTTCAGTCAGATCAATCAACCAAGAACTAACACAACCGAATATATGTTGAAAGTTCACAAGAAGGATATGGAGACCAAAGTCATTGAAGAAGTTATTTAATCAATTATTTTAGACAAGGTAACTCTTTCAGAGTTAATCAATGAATTGGAAAATGAACTCCAATCCATTCTTTCTATATTTTAAAATATTTGTTTGTTTTCAAAATTTACAAAGGAGATAAAGGAAAAAGATAGTAATGTGGAAAAAGAGCTCACTGAGCTATTATCTAAGATTTCCACCGAGCCTAAGAAAATAACAAAGTTTTATGAGAGGATAAAGCACTTGATGGGAGTGAAATTTGAATTGAGAAAGGAGGAGAATTAGATCAGGATAGATCTATTAGAACTCTAAACATTTTTGATCCCAAACATAGAATCACTGCAAAGACAAATTCAAAAGGCTAAAGACTTAGTTAGCACATGAGATGTTAGTGCTATGGACAATATGGTTAGTCTTACACCAGATATAAGCAAGAAAATAATAGTGCTATAGACACTAAAGGATACCTGGAAGGCATCGTTCAAGGATGCACAGGAGAAATAAAAAAACATTTTTTATAAGATCCCCACACCGGATAAGCAGTAAGTAAATATTTTGGCATTTAAAAAAGAAAGAGGGAAATATATGTAAGTTTTGCTAAGTGAAAGGGGGAATAGATATATAGGAAGGAATAAGTATGAACAAAAAGGAAGACTAAGTATATAGTATGGAGATGTACCAAAAATATTACTTCAGGGGGAGTAATATGCTTACCGAGGAAGAAGAATAGACAAGGAAAAATTTTGAGATATATTTTTAATGACTTTGAAGTTTTTAAAGGTTTTTAACAAACATACCAAACAAATGCCAAAGGGGGAGATTGATACTCCTAAGAGATGATTTTTTTTTCATTAGTTATGAAGTTATTATGTTTGTCAAAGTCATTCAGTAAAGAGAAAAGATAAGTCGGTAAAGATGAGAAAGACATTCGGTAAAGGAAATAAGTAGATAGGGAATTTTGGTAAAGAAGAAGTAAGTATAGGCACCGAGTGAGGTAGATCCGAGCACCGAGAACCAAGTTATACCAAGCACAAAACCAAGAAGAGAAGGCAGTTACCAAGTTAAATAAAATATGTTACTGAGCAGACCATGACAACACTTGAATAATTCTAAGTACATTGAACCTAGACACCAAATAGAAAATGGTATACCAATTTTGAGGAGATCGTATAACAGAACATTGGAGATTGAAATATAATGATTACAAGGTGAGATTAGCCAATGGGAATTTAGGATGAAATATGCATTGGAGGAGTACCCAATGCTAGCACCACTTGATGGGAAGATTCTAGAATATCTAGCACCGCTTCAAAATTATATATAAGAAGATCAAAGTATGAAGATCAGTATGGTGGTTAAGGATTATATGAATGCAAGAAGAGATTTCATGTATGAAGAGGATCAGAGAAAAAGGTAATAATCAGAGAATCTATCAAGTAATAGATTATTGAAGAACGGTCAGAGATTGAGATCTATCGAGTATTGAATTGATAGTGTGAAGGATACATAGTATGAGGTAAAGAGTTAATGAGCACATAGAGTCTGAATAGCATATGTTGATGTAATTTTGATAGACATTTTAGTATTACTGATTAAGGATTAATCAGAATTGTATAAGTCTCTTAATCGAGTAGATCCTAGCAGATCTTGAATGTAAATCCTTTAACCAAGTGAAATGATTAGATTAATGTTGTGAAATATCTTAATAGAGTAGACTTAGAAGTCTTTAGAACTCTTAATCAGGTTAATACTCTTAACAAGGTAAGCTATCAAAACTAGCTAAGCATTCTTATCTCTAACCGAGCAACTTTATTCTGTAGTAGTGAAGTCTTTTGGGTGTCATCCCCATTGTAGTTTTTATCCTCTAACAAGGATTTCTATGATACCAAAATATTGTGTTAAGTGTTGATTATTACATATTTTATTTATTTCATGTGATGCATGCAAATGTTAAAGAATTAGTAAATGATTGTGAAGAAAGTATAAATAAGTTGAAAAGTATTTTAAAGTACTGATTCACCCCTCCCCTCTCAATACTTACCTTTCCATACCTAATCCAAAATTTGGACCATGTAAAATCTTGAAGAAACATGATAGTGGTAATGTTTTTGAAGTTAAATTTCCTGATGATATGGATATTTCACCTGTGTTCAAATATTTCAAACATCTTTGAATATTATGAATGTGATGAGGAGTCCTATAATAAAAATTATTATCCTAAGAAGAAGATAGAAGGAATTGACAGAATTTTGGATACCAGAGTTAGCAAAAGCACTAGAGGAAAAGACTACAAATAGTGCTTGGTTCAGTGGAAAAATAAACTGGTTGAAGATAGTTCTTGGATATCACAAGATGAGTTGGATAAATATGATACTTCTTAGATCTTCAGGGATTCCTAATGTGGACATCATTCCTTATTTAACCTAGGTGTCTGATGCGAGAGCATCTTGAGTACTTTGGCAATCTTGCATCAACCAAAATTATTTCCTATTTAATGTTCATGTCTGGTGTTTGAGGAATGGCCTTTGTTGTTTGTGTTTTCTCTTTATGCAAAGTTGGCTCCTTAATGTGGACCTATCGTACATCATGTATCAAAGATCATAGAGCTTAACTTCATCATTCATGATATTTATCTTTCTCCTTATTTGTGGTGTGCTTGTTTCCTGGTAGCTCGATTAACTTGCGGTGTTGGCTTCGGTGATGTTTTGTTTGGCATCTAAGCTTTACGCGACCTTGGGTTTTTCTTCTTGAATCACATGTGGACCTATAGTTATTTTCATGCATGTTTATTTTCTTGTTTGTAATGTCACTAACTCTCCTTTGGGGAAGACCTATTTCTTTATAATAATTTTCCTGACAGGCTGACTTGTGATCTTGCTGGCTATTTAATAAGAGATCTAGGATTAGGGAAGGTAGAAAAGAAGTTAGAATAGAAGGAAATAAATCAAGATTAGATTTGTAATCCCTAGCTTCTAAGATAATTGTCTATTATCTGATTTTAAATGGATACAACCAGGTAGGCCTTATGCCTGACATGTTGAATGAAAAAACTTTCTCAGCACATCTGCATTGAAATCTCTATAATTCTTGTGGTTCTCCTTTATTGTTGGCTTTTGTGTGTAACTCTAGCAAGGGTAGCTTGGTAGTGGACATCCATCCCTCCCTGCCTTGTGTCATAAGACTCAATGACATTAGAGAGGTATGAGAGACCAAGGCCTTTGGTCACGAGAAGGTCCACCACAATGAGGTTCTCAGAGTAAGAGAGGGTGCCATTATCAGTAAAAGGGGCTCTACTGCCTCCTACCTCAACCAATCCACTTCCCCTATTTGACTGTATTCACAAAAAAATCACTTTTTTTGCCTTTTGTTACTGCTCTTGGTTTGTCACAGGATATAAAGCACCAACACTACTCCCATAGCCACAACATCTAGACCTTGGTGAAATAGATTCATATCCCCCACATCTAGGCCTCTCATAACCATCACCCCCAAATCAAGATAGATCATTGTAGTGATATCCACCACCACCATAGTTATCTTTTGGCATCCTTGGAAAATGCCTAAAATTTCATCCCTCTTGCTTCTTCTCTCTTGATGGAGCAAACAATCTGCCATTAGCATATGATTTCTTTTAAAAATAATTTCAGAATTGTCCCTGACCGAATATCCCATATGATTTGTCCCTCCTTTGTTGTTGCCCACCATCTCTTCCAATTGTCTTTTCGTGATCCCTCTTTTGAAAAAATTAATGACTCATCCTAGTTGTGCATGTTAACACTAGTACATTTGACCCACTTTTTAGACCAACATTTTCAACCAAGCTATAAAATGATTTTCCTTGGTCGGTTTATAGAAGAAAAAATTTGATTTTTTAAAAATCTATTCTTGTGTTGGTCGGAATTACGACTGCTTGTCAGCGGTCATAATTCCGACCAACACGGGAATAAAAGTAAAAAAAGAAGTCAAATTTTATACATATATGCCGCCTACCCACATACAAGCGGTTGTAATTCTGACCAACACATGAATAGAAGTAAAAAAAGAAGTCAAATTTTATACATATATCCCACCTACCCACATTTCATTTTATTTCAGTTTGGCATAGTCCGTGAGAAAAGGAGTGGTGAAGGAGGGTATAAGGTGGGAAGCTGTATGTCAACACCATGCGCCTATATGCAAGTAAGTTCTGGTGAACTAGTGGTTGAATACCACGGAAGTGTGGACTGGTGAAACAGTGAGCAATAAAATCTTCATTTTCTACTATTTCATTTATCTTTGGAGTCTTCTATTGCTTGGTTTGGTGTGTTAATGAGTTAGCAAGTTTTACTTGTTCCACTTCAAACCATTTTTGAATGAATTCTACTTTGCTTTAAAAATTTGTACGCCTGGTGCAAACAAACTGTGTTAATTATGGTGTTTATCCTGTAACAGTCTTAAGTTTTTGTTAATATATGGAAATCCCATGAACTCTAAGGGCCCAGACTTCATGGAATGTAGTAAAATAATATGTACCATAGTCTATTAATCAAGGAATTGTAGGAATATTACTGATATTGGATGATCATCTGTGAACATTGAAGTGAACCTAGTGGAAATGGTGGCTAAAGTATAGCAATAGCCATTTGGCTTGAATAAGGGGTGTGTCTGAGGGTTTGAATCCTCTTAGATTGGTTGTCTAATTGTGAATCAAGTGTTTGTTAGGCCTAGAAGTGATTGGAAACATGACATTTTAGAAGCCCTAGAAACAAGCATTTGGAGAGACAAATTTGGGGATTTCGGTGTTGCAAGGATTTTGGGATTAATTCCTCTTAGATTTGATCATTTGGGAACACAAAATGACACTATCCAGGAGTTGGGGTCTTGGGGATGCATGAAACTACTAGTTGCTTTGTAAATCAACCTCTTTTTAAAGTCCATTTGTAGGGGTACAATCAGAGAACTCGGTATTGTTCCAAAACAACAATTGTTAAACCTTTGATATGTTGAAGTAGGGGTGTCTGGATTAGTATTTTGTTCTCTAAATTTTTTGAGGAAGTGTGAAGTTTGAATTCTTAGAAGGTCTCCACAAGGCTACTAGATTGGTTCATTAGGCTTCTGGGATAGTTTGAAGGGGATTTGAAGAATGGGAGTGTGAGGGTGACTTAGAACCTTGAAAGTCCTTGAATCCAAGAAAATGTAAGTCAATAAAACCAAATATATCACTTAGAAGTATTGTGAAGAGTCTTGGTGAGTTTAAGCCTTTTGAAGCACTTTAGAAATATTGAATACATCATTGCTTGCCAACTATTATTCAATATTTCTAAAGTGCTTCAAAAGGCTTAAACTCACCAAGACTCTTCACAAGACTTCTAAGTGATATATTACATCATTGATTGCCAACTATTTGACAAAATTTTTGTAAGCTATACTTGAAAAAAATTGCAAGTTTGTTGTAATATCTTGGTAGTGATGTTGCAGTTACTATTTTCCCTTGTTAACACCAAATTACAAACTTGGAATGAAGGTCTCATATTCAACAACAGTAGTAGTGCAATAGAAATGTAATTTAAAAGTTGAAAGATAACATATCTCTCTTTGACTCATCAATTCAACACCTATATCACTTCCTTTGTTTTGATTTTGATCCATCAAACTTAGTGTCTACAAATGAGTTTTTTGTTGTTTTATATTTAGATTGTATAGTAAGAACTTCAATTCTTTATTTTCGGATCTCTTTTCAACTTTGAAAACATACACTCCAGACTCAGATTCTCCCTATAATATTTTATTTGTGTTGATTGTATTTTATAATCAAATGTTTCATATGTGGATCATGCTCTATTCTTATTTGATTAACAAGGCCACACCAATAAAGCCACATATATCAATTGTGAATCTTTGACAAATCTCTACCAAGCAGATTTAATATGCATATGTCATATCCATCACTTATATTTTTATACATTGTTATATTCTCAGATCAATACCAAGTTGCATACTTCTGATTTTATCTAGAAAAGATTAATTTAAATATATGACAAGCATCCTAACTATTAATACAAACAGAGGAGCCTCAATGTTCTTGTACATAATTACATCAACACTTCTTAACTTCTACCCATCTCCTCAATGTCCCTTTTCAAATTCCCAAGATAACTGAGCTTCTACCAACTCTTTAGAAATTGTCTGTATTTGTCCCTTCTAGTACCAAAATGTTAGCTTACAAGTTCTTTGTTTCTCAATACATTCATTAGCATTTATATTCTTTCTTTGCAATGACTTCCTTTGAAACCTTAAAATATTCCTTCACTTCAGATATTGCATTTGGTGATTCATTTTCCCTCTTTGTAATTTCTTTTTCAATCGCTCTTGCACATGTTTTTCAGCCTCAACAACTTTTTCTTCAAGCCAAATCAATGCTTCCCCTCTCAAACTTGATAAAAGATCAAATCTCTCATCTTCAAATGACTTGCAAGATACTTATGATTATTCTCTCAAGTCCATAGAAAAATATTCCAATCCATTCTTTCTTCAATAACTGCTCTAGGTTCATCTTCTTTCTTTGTAATTTTTTCATTCAACCTTTTCTCATTTTCAAAAAGAGCTTCTTGGGCTTCTTTTTCCTTCTTGAACAAGACATTTCTTTCTTCTCTTAAAGTTTCAATATCTCTAATAACAAGGTTATTAAGTCCCTACAAGTTGGGTAACTTATCATCATTTTTTATATGAGCATCATAGTTGTTTGTTGGAATAATTTCTCCATTCTCGAGTTGTTGTTTGTTGGAATAGTTTCTCCAATTGCTGACTGTACCCCATAAAGCCAGTCACAGTCACACTAGTCAATTGTTCTTCCTTGAGATCAAACCAAATGCTAAGGTAAATACATAAACATGAAAATAAGATATGGAGGAGTGTTTTATATTACTTAACCAAGTCTCAATCACGTTTCATCAACCATTGGAGTTATGGATTCACTAACTGTTCCTTCAGGACAGTGAGATACAAAAATGCAGAGAAATATATTTTATTGATGATAACCCTTCCTCACATGGATCCCCCCTCAAAATAGACTTCATTCTCCCCAAATAACCTGACAACCACCAACTAACTATTTTTTTAATTGTTCCTAAACAGTCTAAACTGGTTGTCAACAAAATAAACCAAAGATTGTTGTCAAGTTGACAACAAAAGTTGTCAACTCGACAACATAACATCTAATGCCCATACTTAAAGACTTATAAAAGGTTTAAAGACAACCTTTTAAATCCAATCTAACCTATAACCCCCATAAAGTTTACTTAGACCAAATATGTTTATCAACAGAGAAGAATAATTAATTATTAACTTCATCCAAGTAAGTCACGACATTGAGGAAGGATGATTAGTTGATACTGATCATTAATGTGACAGTAATGAAATAGTCTTTATTGATGACCAATCGACTAAACCAATATAAAGATACAATGTTCATCATGCATGGTGAAATACAATAGGAACATCAACGAACTTAGCAAACATTACCAATTAATATTAATAGTAATGATTAATAACGACGACTTGGTAAGAAGTAGACAAGTATGGATTAATGTTCAATATCGAGTGTTAAGAGTGATTAATATTGTTGAGCATCGATAATGA
Organism: Chamaecyparis obtusa; assembly: GCA_027943335.1. NCBI lineage: Eukaryota > Viridiplantae > Streptophyta > Pinopsida > Cupressales > Cupressaceae > Chamaecyparis > Chamaecyparis obtusa. The sequence continues at coordinate 155,790 of BSBK01000811.1, read as the reverse complement.
CAACAATTAATAACATAAGGCAGTAAACTAATCGATATCATTTGTATAAACTAATCTGGCTATGTTATGAATAGGAATGAATTTGAACAAACATGTCTCTCCAATTACACCCATTCTCACCGCACAAGATATAAATTGGAAACCAATCTCATTCGACCAGGGGATAATATATGGAGGAAGAATCAATTTGAGAGAATCTAAGAAATGACTATTTAATAATTTATTCATGAGAGGAGATTGGATAATATAAATTAAGCAAGACATTTATCAGTACATGGGAGGTCGCTAGAATCAACATAAATAGTTGGAACCCATATCAAGGGTGTTTCAAACTATATTTATATTCAATAATAAATTGAATTGTTGATGAAGGGTGCTCCCCTTAATACCACAAACACATAACAAAAATAGAGAAATAACAACAATATGCAAGAACATAAAATTGGCTTCTTATTATCTCCACAAATGTGGAATTACAAACTTTCAGAATTACAATATGCAAAGCCACATGGGCATTCCCTTACAATATTCTGTAGGAAAAGCCTCGAATCAATACCTAGATCTACTACCCAGAACTGCCCTAGACAACACTACGTGCCTTCTTTATATAGACATTTTCCACCACCTGAGAAGGTTCTAGAAATTTAGCCCTTAGGGTCGACCAAACTTAGAATTATTTTATTTTTCAATTTATTACATTAGAGTCGGCTCAAAATAACTTTTGAAACCCGAACAAAAATTTTGAAGGAAAATTATTTTCTGCCATTTCAGGTGACCCGACTTCTGGAGACCATAAGTCATCACCAGTTGACCCGATGGACTATTATAACCCCATTTCAGAAAGGCCACGAAGCACTCTACAGGCTTGATTCACGCGAGTGCCTGTCACCCAAATTTTCAACCTCATTCGGGGCCTCTAAAGCCTTCAAAACCAAGTTCAAAGTTTCTGTACCCTATTGCCAATACCAAATATCTTCAATATCTTCAAAACTAGACATGATCTAGCCATGAAACTTTACTGGCAGGTTGATATGACTGAGATGAACCTCCACATGTAAAATCAGAACATTTTGAGATTTATGACCAACTTACTAAAACTAGCAAGTTTCCATAAATAACAACTCTGCACAAGATAGCCCTTATTGAATACAAAAAGATAAATATTTTTTTGGGTGATGCAAGATTGCTCTTACACACAGGATGCTCCTACATCAGACACCCAGGGTAATTTGAGAAGTGATCCCATCACGTCTCAGGTGTGTAGAGGAAAACCAAGGTGGTTAACCTCCTCCTTTTTCAGCCATGATGAATCTTCAACAGGTCATCCTTTCCACTTGACCAGATATTCTTCATATGTCCTAGTCCTTGTGCTTCTGCCAACACGACTATCCAATATATCCTCAATCTCTTTGGTATTTGAACTAGTTGCTGGAATATTCCACTGTACTATTGTGATCTTATCTTCAACACCTCCCTCATGATACTTTGTCAGATCTAAAATGTTAAACATTGGTAAAATATTCAGCTTAGTAGGCAACTCGACCTCATATGCATTTCCTGAATCATGCTTCTTCAGTATCTTACATGGCCCAAACTTCTTCATTTTTAGCTTGTTATATGTACCAACTGGAAATCTTTCCTTTCGCAAATGAACCATGACTTCATCTCCAACCTAAAATTTCTTATGCCTCCTTTTCTCATCTACCTTAGCCTTATACTATGCATTCATCTTGGTAATATGCTTCCTCACCTCCGCATGGATGTTCTTCAAATGTTCTGCAAAATCCTCAGCTTCAGCACTACTTATTTCTCCTTGATATATCCTTCTCAACTTAGATGCATTTCTTAGACTACTCCCATATACAATCTAGAATGGTGATTTACCAGTGCTCCTATTGACAGAATTATTATATGCAAATTCTACCTATGGTAAAATCAAATCCCATCTCGTTGGCTTATCTCCAACCAAACATCTCAGCAAATTTCCCAAACTCCTATTCACCACCTCTGTCTGTCCATCAGTCTACGGATGATGTGATGAGCTGAACTTCAAATTTGTCTTCAACTTCTTCCACAATGTACGCCAAAAATATCCAATGAACTTAGTGTCCCTATCTGAAACTATACTCTTTGGCAAACCATGCAGTCTCACCACTTCTTTGAAAAATAATTCTGCTACATGAACAACATCATTAGTCTTCTTGCAGGGAACAAAATGTGCCATCTTTGAAAATCTGTCAACTACTACAAAAATTGAATGATGTCCGCATTGTGTCCTTGGTAAACCAAGAACAAAGTCCATACTGATATCCTCCCAAGGCTTCTCTAGTACAGGTAATGGCTAATACAACCCTGTATTTTACTTCACTCCTTTCACCATTTGACGTACTCTACAAATCTGTACAAACTTCTTGACATCTTGCTGCAATTGTGGCCAATAATAATTCTCACTAACCAAAGCAAGGGTTTTATCATGACCAAAATGTCCAGCCAATCCTCCGCTATGCTTCTCTTTGATGACATTCTCCCTCATAGAACTTCATGGAATGCACAACTGACTCCCTCTAAATAGCATATCATCCTGGATGATAAAATCCAGCCACTTCCTTCTGTCTAGAGTAACAAGTTCTTTACAAGCTTTCCAAGCTTCACCAAAATCAGGATCCTCTGGATACAAATTCTTGAGTACCCTGAACCCAACCACTTCAATCTGCATTTTTGTCAGCAATAGTTGCCTTCTGTTTAGAGCATCTGCAACCCTATTAGACTTTCCACTTCTGTGTTTCAAAACAAATGTATAAATCTGCAAAAACTTGACCCATTTCAAATGCCTTTGATTCAACTTTCCTTGACTATTCAAATATTGCAAAGCTTGATGATCAGTATACAAAACAAACTCCTTAGGAAGTAGATAGTGTCTCCACTTCTTCAATGCCTAAACTATAGCATAAAATTCCTGATCATAAACATAATACTTTCTTTTGGCATCATTTAACTTCTCACTGAAATAAGCAATAGGTTTACCTTCCTGGCTCATAATAGCTCCTATTGTAGTACCACTAGCATCACAGTCTACTTGAAACACCTTATTAAAATCTGGAAGTGCTAAAATAGGTTGTTCTGTAACTTTCTATTTCAATAGTTTAAAACTCTTATCTGCCCCATTAGTCCACTTGAACTCTTTTCTATCCCATCTCATTGTTTCAGTCAAGGGTCCACAAATACTGCTAAAATTTTTGATAAACTTTCTATAAAAGCTAGCCAAACCATGAAAATATCTTACCTCAGTAGCACTCCTTGGAGTAGGCCATTCAAGGATAGCCTGTACTTTCTCTAGGTCCATTTTTAGACCTTATGTTGAAAATACAAATCCCAAATACACTAACTCTTTCTTCACAAAATTGCACTTCTTCAAATTAATCAACAATTTCTGATCTCTCAGCTTCTCAAACACCATGTGAATATGCATCATATGCTCTTCTAGTGTCTTACTAAAGATCAAAATATCATCTAGGTACACAATGACAAATTTACCCAGAAATTCTTTCAGAACCTCGTTCATGAGCCACATGAAAGTGCTCGGTTCATTGGTTAGCCCAAAAGGCATGACTAACCACTCATACAATCCTTCCTTTATCTTGAAGGCAGTCTTCCATTCGTCTCCTTCTCTGATTCAAATCTGGTGATAGCCACTTTTCAGATCTATCTTTGAGAAATACACAGCTCCACTCAAACAATCCATAATATCATCCATTCATGGAAATGGAAACCTATACTTGATTGTGATCTTGTTTATTGCTCTGGAATCTATACACATCCTCCATTCTCCATTCTTCTTTAGTGCTAATACTGCTGGTACAACACAGGGACTCAGACTCTCTTGAATCAACCCCTTTTGCAATAACTCATGTACTTGTCTGTTCAACTTTCACTTTCTGTTGGTGTCATTCTATGTGTTGCCTTGTTTGGAAAACTAGCTCCTGGAATCAAATCCATTTGATGACTGATCTTCCTTACCAGTGGTAATCCATCAGGTACATTATTAGATACAATATCCTAAAACTCATTCAACAAATCTGTAACCTCTACAGGTACATCCTCTACTTCTTCTTTACCAGCTTTTGGAATTAAAGCAAAACACACATGCTCATGCCTCATACCATCTAGAAATTTTCTTCCATCAACAAATGTTATTCTTGCATTACCACATACCTTTTCTTTGGTCTCCTTCAATGGCTTTAGCTTATGTCACACTCCATCCTTTGTCAGGGAATAGATATTTGCACGACCATCATGTACAACACATCTGTCAAACTACCACGGTCTATCCAACAACATATGACATGCATCCATAGATATGATATCACATAGTACCTCATCTTGGTACCCACCAATTTTGAACTTTACCAGGCACTATTCACTGACCATGACATTGTGGTCATCCTGCACCCAGGCAATCCGATATGGATTTGGGTGTTTCTATCTCTTGAGCTTCAACTTTGTCACCATCTCTTCTGACACTAAATTGTCAGTGCTTCCACTATCAATAATCACATCATAGCATTTTCCCTCACACTTGCATCTAGTGCAAAATAGACTCCTCCTTTGTTCAGGTTCATTCTCACCACTCAGCAGGACTCTTCTGTTAATCAATGTTTCTCCTTTTTCAGCATCTTCTAAATTTGATGATTTGGCATCTTCATCTACATGTGCAACTCTGGCCTGGCCTTCATTTCTCCTATCTGTCCTTCCTTGGCATTGAGGACATTCAAATTCCCTATGACCTTCTTCTCCACAGTGAAAACATGTTCCACGAAAGCCTCCTCTTCCTGAACCTTGTCCTCTTCCTCTTCCTCTCTGATCTCTATTATTCTAATCTTGGAAATGATTAGAATTGTTCCCTCTTTGATTTTGACTACTACTGGCCTCATCCTTCTTTTTTAGATCTTCATTTCGACCTCCATATGACTGTCCACCAGATCGTCCACCATGACCTTTTCCATTTTGTCTGCTCTCGAACTTCTTGTTTAGTTTTTCCTCCACTTTTAGGACAAACTGGTACGCCTCTTCAATACTATTCATTTGAACTAGATTCAGCTCCTCCTGAATGCTTGGCCTCAACCCATTAAGGTAATGAGAAAATTTCTCCTTATCAACTTCCACATGGCCTGTTCTGATGAGGATTCGATAGAACTCCTCTGTATACTCCTAAATAGATCTTCTTGTCTACTTCAAACTTTGCATCTTCTTCAATAGGTCAAGCTCATAATCAACAGGAATGAACTTTCACTTCAATTTATCCACTATTCGATCTCATCTTGTGATTTTATCTTTCCTTCTTCTATTTTGCTCCAATTGAATCTCTTGCCACTAGATCTTCGCATGACCTTTCAGTCTGGCCTTCGCGAATTTGACCCTATCAGGATCCTCAATATCTTCATACTCAAAATATTCTTCACATTCATTGATCCAGTTGATCAATTCCTTTGGGTTAAGATTTCCTGAAAATGTAGGAACCTCGATCTTAGGTCTTTTTCCGATCTTGGAAATGGCCCGGAAAAGCCTTTCTTCTTCTCGATTCAAAATTTCACCTTCTTCTTCTTCTTGATCATCATTTCCTTCTTCGGCTTCATCCTCACTTTCATCTCTGACATTAAGATTCATTCCTCTATGAATCTCTTCTTGCAATGCTCGCACTTGTCTCTGGAGTGCTCTAACCTCAGGTGTTACAACATGAGCTCTTTCGCCACATTCCCTTCATGGAGGCATTTTTGTGATGCACACTGAAACCCTAACCACGGTCCTGGTGCAAACTACCTCACAGTCGGTGATCTATTTACACACTTAGGAACTCCTTCTCTGATACCACTTGATGAAGGGTGCTCCCCTTAATACCACAAACACATAACAGAAATAGAGAAACAACAACAATATGCAAGAACATAAAATTGGCTTCTTATTATCTCCACAAATATGGAATTACAAACTTTCAGAATTATAATATGCAAAGACACATGGGCATTCCCTTACAATATTCTGTAGGACAAAGCCTCGAATCAATACCCAGATCTACTACCCAGAACTGCCCTAGACAACACTACGGGCCTTCTTTATATAGACATTTTCCACCGCCCGAGAAGGTTCTAGAAATTTAGCCCTTAGGGCTGACCAAACTTAGAATTATTTTATTTTTCAATTTATTACATCAGATTCGGCTCAAAATAACTTTTGAAACTCGAACACAAATTTTGAAGGAAAATTATTTTTCGCCATTTCAGGTGACCCAACTTCCGGAGACCATAAGTCATCAAGAGTTGATATGATGGACTATTATAACCCCATTTCAGAAAGGCCACGAAGCGCTCTACAGGCTTGACTTGCGCAAGCGCTTGTCACCCAAATTTTCAACCTCATCTGGGGCCTCTAAAGCCTTCAAAACCCAATTCAAAGTTTCTGTACCCTACTGCCAATACCGAAAATCTTCAATATCTTCAAAACTAGACCTGATCTAGCCATGAAACTTTACTGGCAGGTTGATATGACTGAGATGAACCTCCACATGTAAAATTAGAACATTCCGAGATTTATTACCAACTTACTAAAACTAGAAAGTTTCCATAAATAGTAGCTCTGTACGAGATAGCCCTTATTGAATACAAAAATATAAATTTTTTTTGGGTGATGCAAGATTGCTCTTACACCCAGGATGCTCCTGCATCAATTGCAAAAGCCATCGTGTGAGCATGAAGTTATATATATACATATGGCTATAAATAATAATATATATAGTGAAATATATGTAGTAAACTTATATTCAATATTAATAATTCGAATTGCATATATTATATATTTGAATCATATATCAATAGTATATGATTGGATTATGAAAAAAAAGAGAAAAGATAAAATATAATTATAACTCTTCAAGGAAGAGATAATAAAGGAGAGGAATAAATGTTATAGATTATATAAATAAATAAATAAATATATTTTATTAAAAATCTTATTAAAAATAGAGAACTATTATAGATCATATATATATATATATAATAATAATAATAATAATAATAATAATAATATTGAAATATGAATTATATATATTTGATAATAATATTGAAATAAGAATTACAAGTATGATAATTAGAAATGAGAGATCCACGGTTACAAACTATCAAGGGTCATTACAATTGGCCATAATAAAAATATTATTGACTTTATAAGTCTTTGACATCATTGCGTGACCATTATTAGACTATTACATCATCAAATGACCCTTGAGGGTCATGTTGTCTTCACCTCTACCCAAGGATCTATCAGTGACCCTAGTGCACTCCTTAGGTCCTATCCTTGACCTTGGTGTTCCTACACCATGAGTGGAAGGAGAGAAGTAGGGTGGGATGTGTAAGAGACCAAATTTGTAATGATTCGAATCAATAAATAAAAATCATCCTTGCAATAGTAAATCTCTGCCTGTGGGTACAGTCACTACAACAGTGAATTAAATTGCTTATGGAAACGTGTTCTTGAGTGAATAATGATGTAAGATCATTTCCTTGTGTCAAAACCAAATAGATCAATTATTGAAGTTTTTAGATTCTGAGAACACATATATTCAGTGGAGGCTATAACAAGGGATATTTGTGAAGATTTTCCAGATCTCTAAAATTCTACAGAATATCTTCTTTACTAAGTTGAGGTGGGAAAAAAGTAACATAGCTCTATGAAACCTTCACAAATATCCCTTCTTTGGCCTCCACTCATACCTCTTCTTAGAATCTGGAAACTTTTCAAAGAAATAGGTGATGAACATGCAAATTTTCCTAAACACTACTGGGAGCTGACCCAACAACACATGTACTATTGTGAAAATCATATCAGTCCATTTGTTGCTAGGTCTAGCTCCCAGTAATGCTTGTTCAAATCTGCATGTTTGTCAAATGTAAATGGAATACTTTGTGCCTAACATACTTAAATGGAATACACCAAGAAGTACCAAATGATGAATGCTCTTGATTATTGTAATGGCAAAGCATCAGAACCGTCCATTTTTAGAACTTGATTTTCTATAGTCTTAATGATTTTTCTATAGCCCTAATGATTTTTCTTATTTTTTTTGTCTTTTTTCCCTTTTTTATTTCTTATGTCTGTGCTTGGTGACATGATTTTGAACATTGTTGACAAAGCATGTTTCTTTTTTTTATTGTCATGGGGTTCCGCATTATTTGTTGCTCTTGATAAATTTGGCCTTGAATTTGAATTTTTGTTCACTATTTTATTTTAGCTTGATATTTTATTCATTTTTCATATACACAGAGACTACACGTGCTGATAAAAAGATGAGCTATTTGATTTAGGTTTACTATTCATGATTGTAAATGGTCAATATTTTTGATGATACTCCTTGGTGTATTCCTTGTCAAAACCAAATAGATCAATGATCAAATTTTTAAGATTCTGAGAACATGTATATTCAGTGGAGGCTAGAAGGGATATTTGTGAAGATTTGCTAGATCTCTAAAATTATACAGAATATCTTCTTTACTGAGTTGAGGTGGGACAAAAGTAACATAGCTCTATGAAACCTTCACAAATATCCCTTCTTTGGCCTCCACTCATACCTCTTCTCAGAATCTGGAAACTTTTCAAAGAAACAGGTGATGAACATGCATATTTTCCTAAGCACTACTGGGAGCTGACCTAGCAACACATGTACTATTGTGAATATCATCACAAGTTCATTTGTTGTCGGGTCTAGTTCCCAGTAATGCTTGGTCAAATCTGCATGTTTATCAAATGTAAATGGAATACTTTGTGCCTAAAATACTTAAATGGAATACACCAAGAAGTACCAAATGATGAATGCTCAATTGTTGAAATGGAAAAGCATCAGAACCATCCATTTCTAGAACTTGATTTTCTATAGTCTTAATGATTTTTCTATAGTCCTAATGATTTTTCTTATTTTTTGTCTTTTGTTCCTTTTTTGTTTCCTATGTCTATGCTTGGTGACAGGATTTTGAACATTGTTGACAAAGCGTGTTTCTTTTTTTTATTGTCATGGGGTTCCGCATTGTTTATTGCTCTTGATAAATTAGGCCTTGAATTTGAATTTTTGTTCACTGTTTTATTTCAGCTTGATATTTCATTTATTTTTCATATACATAGAGACTACACATGCTGATAAAAAGATGAGCTATTTGATTTAGGTTTACTGTTCATGATTGTAAATGGTCAATATTTTTGATGGTACTCCTTGGTGTATTCCATTTAAAAATAATCATGTTTCTATGGCTATGATAAATGTCACTCTTTGTTGAGAAAATTAGAGTTGAGAAAATGGTTTTTCAGTGACTGTATCTACCATTAGAGCTATTTCATATGCACAGGTGATGAACATGCAGATTTGCATAAGCACTATTGGGACCTTACCTTGCAAAACATGTACTATTGTGAAAAATCATCACAAGTCCATTTGTTGCAGGGTCTAGCTCCCAGTAATGCTTGGTCGACAAATTTGCATGTTTGTCACTTGTGCATATACCTTCTCTGATCGACTCTTATATGCACATGTACTATTGTGAATATGCAGATTTTCCTAAGCACTACTGGGAACTTACCCAACAACACATGTTTTATTGTGAAAATCATATCACAAGTCTGGGTTAAGTTCCTAGTAATGCTTGGTCAAATTTGCATGTTTGTCGAATCTAAATGGAAAACTTTGTACCTGACATACTTAAATAGAATACACAATACCAAATGATGAATGCTCAATTGTTGTAATGGCAAAGCATCAAAACGTCCATTTCTAGAATTTAATTTTCTATAGTCTTGATGATTTTTCTATAGTCCTAATGATTTTGAACATTGTTGACAAATAGTGTTTCTTTTTGTGATTATAGTCTTAATGATTTTTCTATAGTTGTAATGATTTTTCTTATTTCTTTTCTTTTGTCCCTTTTTTACTTCCTATGTCTGTGCTTGGTGACAAGATTTTTTCACCTTCTTTTGATGGTATATTTTATTCACTCTATATGGAATACTATTGTATTCACTATTTTATTTCAGCTTGATATTTCATTCATTTTTCATATACATAGAGACTACACGTGCTGATAAAAAATGAGCTATTTGATTTAGGTTTACTTATCATGTTTGTAAATGGTTAATATTTTTGATGGTACTCCTTGGTGTATTCCATATAAAAATAATCATGTTTTTATGGCTATGATAAATGTACCTTTGTGTTGAGAAAATTAGAGTTGAGAAAATAGTTGTTCAGTGATGATTTGTATCTGCAAGTTGCAAACAAATCATCCTTCTTTCACCAACGAGTCATTCCATTCAATGTCTGACAATATCAACCCACAATAAAGTAGGGAGACAATTGCTAGATTGTGGTCTAACTTTAAAATAAAAGGTGATGGAAAATGTTATTGTCCCTGCAAAATTTGTAAGGGCTTAAAGACTCAAAGATATCTAATCAAAACAATCGAGGAACGTTGTAGGCAACATGGTCACATTGAAGGGGGAAATGAATTTCATCCATTGGTATGTATTTTAATAATTTATAAAATACATAAGACATGATTTGATGATGACATCATGGTCATGGTTAATTTAAGGTCATCATTTTAATATAGGTCAACCACCCTGGGTTTCATGTTATGGACCATGACAATCCGGAGGATGTGGATTTCCAAATGAGGGAACATGGAGGTGTGAATATAGAAGTAGAAGGTAATGATCCCATGGAAGAATATCATGATGATCAAGATGATGATGCATATGATGTAGATGACCTTGATGTACCTATACTTGATAAGGCATACAAGCCCCTATAAGAAGGCTCCCAAACAACTCTTCTTGCCACTATATTGTTGTTGGTGAACTTGAAGGTTATGAATGGTTTATCCAATGTAGCAATGACACATATGTTAAGGTATGTCATCTTTTTTCACTTTTTTAGTCGTAATTCCCTTACAGTTAACAAAGGGTGAATCATGTAGCAATTAATATTATTTATATTAACAAATTATATTCTTGGTCGTAGGTTGATAGGTGAGTGTTTGTTACCACCATCAAACACTCTACCTCACTCGTACCGAGAATTATCTGCCATTATGAAAGACATTAGAATGAAGTATCAAACAATACATGCATGTCCAAATGATCATATTATATATCATAAATAGCATGAATTTGAAACAGAATGCCTTGATTGTCATATTAGTAGATATCAATCAGATCAAATAACAAAAAAGGTGCCTCGCAAGGTTCTTCAATATATTCTCATTATTCCACATCTACAATGATTATTCAGGTGCAATAGCTTGGCACAATTTATGGATTACCTTGCATGCAATAGAAGTCAAGACAACATTATGTGAATGCCCGCGTATGGTTTGATATTTAAGGAAATAGAGGAAACTTGACCACACTTTAAAGAAGAACCTCGTAATCTCAATCTTTCATTGGCAGCGGATAGTGTCAATCTGTTTGGAAGGATGAGATTTGTTTACTCAGTGTGGCATGTTTTTGTTATCAACAATAACATTCCTCCTTGGATGTCCATACGGAGGGATCACATAATATTGGCAATGATTGTTCCAGGTATCTTTTCATTTAATAGTCATCTAAATTAATTTATTATAAATAATCTATCAAAATTGTCATAATAATTATGTAATGTTTTTGTTCATTCAACTAGGTAAGTACCAAGTTAAAGATATGAATGTATATATTGAACCCCTTATCGATGAGTTGATGGTGTTATGGAATGGGGTAACTATGTATGACATCTCTAGACCAATAGGACAAAGATAATTTCAATTCAATGCAACACTTGTATGGACAATACATGATGCCCCCAGGCTAGCACATTTTTGTGGTATGTTCTCTTCTTAACACCTATTTTTTGGCATGTTATAGTGCTAACACAAAATTAACATATTTAATCCAATTATACATGATCTTGTAGGTCTTCAGACAAAGGGAAAATTTGCATGTCCAGTTTATGGTCCAAAGATGAAATCTCGTCATTCAAAAAGTTTAGGAAAGCAGGTGTTTGATGAGCATAGACACTTTCTCCATAGAAATCATAAGTACCGAATTACCAAAATATATATTTTCAATGGGAAAGAAGAGACTACATCAAAGCCATGGAGAATGACACCTCACCTATGGAAGTTGGAATACAATAAAATAAATCATCAAGGTAATGTCATTCTATCTGATGGTTTTTGTTTAAAATTTATATTTTGATATTGTGTTTTATTTATTGATGATGTAATTAATGCTCGTGAAGGTCGTCGAGGCATTAATGACCAACTTCTAAAAGGACTAAAAATTTATCCTACACAATTTAGTAGGTTGTCATACTACGAGAAACTCTTAATCGTGCATTTGTTTGATGCTATGTATATTAGAAAGAATGTAATAGAGACATTATGGAAAATATTGGATGAAAGACGTGACAAAGACAAAATTGTCAAAATTTTTAGTGACATTGAAGAATCCAACCATGCAATAAAAAATGTCATTCGATCAAATAACAATGGAGACCAGATTGATACAAGTGTCCTTACTTGGTTATTGTCAAAGCAACAGAGCAATATTATAAAAGAAGTCATAAAAAAATATGATTTCTCACAAGATTTGCTGTGAACATAAATAATCTCATATCAAAGAAAAATAAATTTGGGCTAGGGATGAAAACACACGATCAACATACATTTATGAAGGTAATTCATGTTATTTTGTATTCACTATATATTTGTATACTACATGTAGTTTTCATTGCATTATTTAATAAAATATTGATAAGATCATTTTACAAATATTGCAGTACGTTCTACCTCTATCTCTCCTACACCACTTCGACAACAGTGTCAAACAAGATATATATGATCTTGGAAAATACATGAGGTGGTTATCGTCAAAAGAAATCAATAAAGAAGATATAAAATATTGGAAGAGAAAAATTCTTCATCTTATGTGTGAAATGCAAAAGTATCTACCTTCAACTTTTTTCAATGCACAAGAACACTACCTCATACATCAAGTTGAGGAGATTGAATTGTGTGGACCTGTACAAACTAGGTCAATGTGGATGGTTGAGAGGCACTTGAAATTTTTGAAAGGTTTGGCTCGACAGAGAGCACATCCTGAGGGTTCTATGGTGGAGGGATATATGGTATACCAGACCATGGTGTACATTAGTGAATATCTTCCTAAGTTTGTAGCAAAGATCCATGTAGATCATATTTGAGATCCCAACTCCATTAACAAATTCTAAGGGGAGTACTTGATGGGGAAAGGTAGATTGAAAAAAGTGAGAGGTAATTATAAGATGTTATTGTAGTTAATTAATTCTTATAAATCTTCAGTATAAGTTATTTGTAATTAGTCTATTTTTTTTTATACAGTTGGCCAAGAGCGGGATGCAATACATTTGTATATTGCGAACAATCTTGATTGGATGATGGTATGGATTGGACGATGTCAACAAAATGGTTTTTCATTAACATGGGAAGGTGTTGCTTCATTGGTTAGAGAAGTTCATCGTAATGGAGATTTCAATGTTACACCAATGGTAATTGATCTAGCATATGGTTTAAGAGGTAGAGAGGTACGTAAAATTTTATTAATGATCATGACCCATATGTTTCATATCAACTCACGATGCAAATAATTTTCACATGCTTAAAAAATTGCAGGTCAAGCACCATAAAGTTATGTACTATCATGACCACAAATTTTGCATAAAAAAGTTGGATGAAACGAAGAAAACTTGTGATTCTGGGATAACTACAGTCTTTGAGGTCACTAATATATCATCTAAAAATGACATACATCCTCAACAATCTCAAAATTGATACTATGACATCTTGGATGATATACTTGAGTGCAACTTTAACTCTTTCAAATTAGTTCTATTCATTGTCAAATGGTACAGGCTACGACTGAATCAAAATTATCTTGATAGAATTGTTATTCAACATGATAATTGATTTACAATAATTACTACAAGTTCATTTGAGCCAGTTGGAGATGAGCCCTACGTTCTTCCAAGCCAATGTGAGCAAGTATTTTACTTAGAGGTTCCACATAAATTGGGTTGGTCATTTGTTGTTAGACATGATCCAAGAGGAAGGCCGATAAAGTATAATGTGATGGAAGAAGAAGATATTGAAGATGATGAAGAAGATGATGGTGGTGGTGGTGGTGGTGGTGGTGGCGGTGATGATGATGATGATTATGGCGATGATGATGAGATGGATGAAGAAGATGATCAATGACATGATTGAAATGTACAAGGTATGTGATTTAATTATTTATATATATTTATATTGATTAGTATATATATTTAATATTGATTTATTTATTTCAATTCTAATGATTACATATTTATTGTGTTCAATTCTAATGATTACAACATATGTGATTTATAATTACTAATGTATTGCTTATGATGCTTAATTAATTGATGCTGATACATGTATATATTTTGTTTGATTGTCACCCTTTCTGGAAATAGGCAATGGACTACACACATCATCTCCCCTTTTGTTGACAATCTTGCATTCCATATATAAGGTAAAGGTAATTTTTTCATGTTTACGATCTTGCATATTGTTCATGTTGTCTTCTACGTAATTTGTAGCATATGTATCATGTAATTTTTAGCTAACTTAAGATAAATGATTCACATATGCATTAGTGAAACTCCCTTAGGTTAGTTACAACATATGTGATTTACAATTACCAATGTATTGCTTATGATGCTCAATTAATTACTGTTGATACATGTATATATTTTGTTTGATTGTCACCCTTTCTGCAAACAGACAATTGACTACACACATCATCACCCCTTCTATTGACGATCTTGCATTCCATATATAAGTTAAAGGTAATTTGTTCATGTTTACGATCTTTCATATTGTTCATGTTGTCTTCTACGTTATTTGTAGCATACGTATCATGTAACTTTTAGCTAACTTAAGATAAATGATTAACATATGCAAGAAAATTAACCCCTTTGACGAGGATCCTGCACAGTGACATATATCAACAAGTATAAGTCAATAAATACACAAAATTTTCTTATATTCTTCTTGTTTATCACTGAGCACGTATGTTATAAATAGACATATTATATAATCATATAATGTGTCGAATAATCAACGCAGAAATTTCAACATGCTATATTCTTCTTGTTTATCCTTTTATATGATTCCTATTTTTGTGCCTTTCCTTCACTTTCAACTTACATTTTATATCTCCCACGTATAGACAAATAAGAACCATATGGGTCATGACTCTATTCAGGACTTGATTATTATATATATATATATATATATATATATATATATATATATATATATATATATATATATATATATATATATATATATATATATATATATATATATATATATATATATATATATATATATATATATTATTTAATTATTATCAAAATTCTGATTTAAGAGGGGACATGACAATATCTCATTTAATGGATTGCAAGACCCACCAAATAGGTACTTGTCATATCTATCTTCCTCTAATGAAGGAAATACGAGAATGGTAGATGAAAGTTTGACACGTAGTATGACTAAAATAGGGAGATCAACTAGAGGTCAAAAGATCAGAAAAAAATTCAATAAATGCATGCAATTTTTCCTTGCTAAAGGGGGGTCATGTTCTTATGATGATGAGACCAAATGCGACATCAAAGTGCCCTTTCAGTACACACATCTTGAGAAAGAATGGGTACCCATTGAGCTACCTCCAATTAACACTGATTTTTGTTTTAACAAGAGGATATATCGCATAGCTCCATCCTCATTACATGGTTTGGGCTCATTTTCCATGGATGGGATAAAGGTATGTTACAAAAAATTTATTGAATTGATGGAGTATGTCGGACCTTGTTACAATTACAATGATTGGATGTGGATTGTTCAATATAAAAAAAGTATGTGTAGGTATGCACTATCAACAAATTATATACAATGGAAAAAAAATGACCAAAGTAAAAGATTTGCTATTTACATTGATGGGAGACCAAAAGCAACAGGGAATATTGCGGGTTTTATAAATAGTACACGACCTTCCTCAACTAATAAGCAACCCAATTGCATATTTAAGGCACGTGAGGGGAATCATGTTTTTGTATGTGTGATAAAATCAATAAGTGTAGGGGAAGAACTACTAATAGATTACCATTTAAATCGCATAGATACAAACAAAGTTACTATCATGAGGGTGGTAAGTACTATATACCATTTAAACTAACCTCAAGTTTATGACTCCAATATACCATTTTATTAATAAGTTTTTTTTGCTAAGTTTATTGCTTTCAGTTTCGCTGAAGTTTTTATATTTAATCTTTGTCACAGGACGACATGGATCCCCCACATGATAGAGGCCACGGGGATGCTCCTCCCAC
This sequence comes from Chamaecyparis obtusa, assembly GCA_027943335.1. Taxonomy (NCBI): domain Eukaryota; kingdom Viridiplantae; phylum Streptophyta; class Pinopsida; order Cupressales; family Cupressaceae; genus Chamaecyparis; species Chamaecyparis obtusa. The sequence continues at coordinate 139,331 of BSBK01000811.1, read as the reverse complement.
CCATTCTTCAGCAACGGTGAAAATTATTGAAATTGTACAAATTAGATAGTTGAAAAATGTTATATTATAATGTTATTTTATTTAGGGTTTTGGAGTTATTCTAATAGTTTTACTGATATTCCTATCATAAATTGATGTTCAGGATATGAGAAAAGCACCTGCAACAACATAGGAAATAACTATAGATACAGATGAGGATATCCCAAAAATCCCTAATATAATAAATACAGTGAAGAAAAAACTAAAAAAAAGTCAATGCAAAAATTATTAGCATTTTGGAAGATGCTCCAACCGAGGAGATGCTGAAGAGGATAGATGAATTGATGGCACAAACATGTCGTTATGAAGTAGGCAATAATGAATCTTTAGTTATAACAAAAGTTCAATAAAGGTTTATATTTTATACTCTTTTATGTCGTGAACTAAAATATGTATGTGTTGTTGTTACAAGATTTTTTATTTGCTCAAGTACTTGGTCATGGACATTGTAGTGAGGCCAGTGCTAGTAGAGCTCCGACCACCTCAGGTAAAATAATCCTTAAGTTAACAAGTTACAAGGAATTTTTTCTTTGGAATATTCAAAAACTTCTTAAGTTAACTCTTACTTTTATTATTTCAGAATGTCTTTGCTAACAATGTATTGTTCAGGTCATCAAGTGCAGGCGACTCCTCCTAGAAGGTCAACCAACGTCCATTTGATATTTTTGAGTGCAATGTCGGCAACAAGGGGCATGCAAACAATGACACCTTCACGGTCTATGCCTGGTAAATCTTTGTTTTTCTATATTTGGTTTCGTGTTAATTATGATTTGATAATTTATACTTTAATCTGGGGTGCATCTCATAGTGGATTAATTTTGTGGAGTAGGAGATACACTGACGCCATCTGCTATGCCAGATATAGATTAGAGTACTTGTATTGGTGATAATTCACCATCATTTCCTGGATCTACCCGTGTTTCTAGCACGAGAGTTATGAAAATGTCATTGTTGATTGACGGTAAAGAATTGAGGCCTTTAAAATGTCCTAAGCTTCCAGGTACTTTAAAATTATTATTATTTATATTGTAATATGCATTTACCTATTCATAACAAGTTTTGGATTGATGATCCCATGATATTTTTGCAGGAAATGATTCTTTTTATAAGATGCTTTATGAATTAACATTAAAGATATTCAGGCCCACCATACGTACAAGGTGGAACATCATAAGTGAACTAACCCTATCCCACTATTTTTATTTCATATCATTAATTGGTACAATATTTTTCCTTTCATTCAAGCTTTTTCTTTTACTATATTCAAGGTACACAACTTTAGTTAATTTTTCTATCTAACAATTTTGTGTTTTTCTTAAAAGGTGGAACTTGCAAGACAAAAAATTAAAAGATCAGCTCATTAAAGATTTAGAGCATGAGTTTGGTAGTAATATTTTTGAGGAGAAGAAAATTTTAGAAAAAGTTTCCAAACATCTTAAGACTATGAGGGACTCATATAGAAGGAGTCTCGTCCAGAACCCAAAGTACGAGCGTCCTCCCTTTATTCCATTGAGGAATTGGAATGAGTTCATTTTGGATGCAAAGGAGAAAGGGGATGCTCAAAGAGGAATTACACGAACAAATAAGAGAAGAAGGTATGTGATTGTATTAACTACTAGTAGAATGTAATAATGCACTAATTAGTGATCTTTATATCTATATCATCTAACATATTTCAAACTTTTCATAGGTTGTAGGACACATCAAAGGCAACAAAGGCCAGACTGCAAAAGATTGGGCAGCACAAACTTGGCTCTGGTGGATATTCAAAAATTAAAGCATGAATTGTAAGTAGCAGTAAATGAATTCCAGATCAAAATTATTTATAAAATACAAATAATTTTGTTTAATAAAAAAATGCAGGGCTCGAAATTTAATTTAGAGGCCACGACAGAACACAAAAAAATTGTCTTCAAGGAAGGCTATCAAGTCGTGGCTGAACGCCTACGCCAAGCTTCCACTGGCCCAACCCAAGAGTCTCATGCATCGGTTGAACAAGTAAATATGCCAAAAAAATATATTTGAAATTAAATACTTGAGCAACAATCTATTTGATAATAATGCGCATGACATTGCAATGGAGCCTCGTAATTGTAACATAGAACCTACGTCGCATGATGAAGGCCCTGATGTGCATCGTAGTGTCAATGGAGGTGTTCATTTGCTATTAAAAATTAATTATGTAATTATTAATACAATTTAACATCTTAAATTGAAATTGGTGTAACCTTTTTGTGTATATTTTAGAGCATATAGAATGTTATGTTGAACTAGTGGAGGATGTTCAGAGTGATCACCATGTAGATGATGTGGCACATTCAGGTAAAGAAAATCTATGTTTTGTTCTTTTAATTTTTTTTTTAATTTATAGTTCTTTTGATTAATGAAATACTTGTAACACTAATATAAAATGGTGTGAATTTAACCCATGATGTAGTTTTTATTGCAGCGGACCCCCCTTTGGTGCAATAGCCTCCTGTTCCTGAACAGATGAGGAGGAGACATGTGTTGGGATTAGAATCAGTAGAGGAGGGGAATGACAAGGATATTGATGCTCCTCTTAGCCGTTACCTTATAAAATTGAGCAAGAAACCAAAAAATAAATTATTGTAATTAACATTTTTTGCTAATGAAAGAACATTGTCTTAATGGATGTAATTTTATACTAGTAAATGTTGATGAATGATGTGTTAATGAATTTTATGTGTTAATGAATGTTATGTGATTATAATGATTGAATGTTATATTTCAACAATGGATGAATGAATGTTATTAGATGTTAATGGGGAATTTAGAGTGATGTTAGGGGAGGAGGGGCCAAATGAGCTTCCACCTTTACGTGGTTGGCCTTGTTAAGTAGAGAATATTAAACTATTCTTGAAACCAAGTGAAGCTCAAACTAAACCAATGACGTAGATTCAATAGTCAAAAACACCTACTTCTTATTCCATATTATTTCTCATTCACTTTAAGAAATATTTTACTTCTTAAACATGTTCATCAACCAATCTGCATCACCATGTTCATCAAATTAGATTTATAGAAAAGAGAGTGAATGGGGAATTTTTATAAAGCACTTACCTTTAAGCTTAAAAATCTAGATGAAAAATTATTAGCTGCCTTTGAATGACTCATTCTCATGTTTCTTCCTACCTCTTTTACTTCCCTACTCCCTTGTCTTAGGTAGCTGCCTTCTTATGATTTTTTTAATTGATTATGAATAATGAAGTTTTAATTTGTTACCCTTAAAGTGTGTAGGTAACAAGTCACCTTGTAAATCTTGCATTTGGTATGCTTTGGTGGGGAATTTCATTTGTAATCTTAGGTCCTAGCCAATGAATTTTTAGTTTCCTTGTGTATCTGGAAAATTTGGAGTATCTCTTTCTTTCCTTTTGTATCTCTTTCTTACCACTATCATATTCACAAGACTTCATACTCTATTGAACATCCTTTTGACTGAGTTATCATGACTGTCACTTTATTTTTTTTGTTTTTGTAATCGTACATATCATCTAGGACCTAATCTTCATGTAAAGTCCCTCTCAATGACAATATTTTCCATGGACTTGTAGATCAAACCAATCGTCCTCCATTTGATGCTAGGTGTCATTCTTACCCAACTACCAATAGTAATTTTACCAAAATCATATTTTCTTCACAAGCAATGCAACCTAGAACTTCATTCATATGATGAAAGCTAATAAAAGTGAAAATCTATCATAACAACTCCTATACTAGAAACATTTGTGTAAAAATTTCTTTCATCTACTTCATATCTTTTCTAATAGCTATCAAATACTTTCAGTGTTTTCATCATTGCCCTTGATATTGTCTTAATTTCCTATTTGTTTTCCTTTTGTCATGACTCTTCATAACTATGCTCCTAACTACTCTGATCATCTTCAAGATCTTTGTAATATAAATGACCTTGCTTGTCATAATAGTAACTTCTATTGAACATCATTGTCTTTTATTGATATCTCATTGTCATAGATGTGCATACCTATCTTAAAACACTATTGATATCACTGTTACAATGAATCAATGTTTTTTGTCTTCAATATATTTCAAATCATTATTTTAATCTTCATTTTATGGCTACACATTTACCTGATAAGTTTTATTTAATGTGTTGTATAATGTGCAGCTGACAAGTTGATCTCACTCATTAAGGATAGAGATGCCCCATAAATATTTTCATTCATCACCGTCACATGTTAATATTGCATATAGGGAGGTAAAATTGTCTGAATGGTGATGTATTTGGAGTCTTGGATGATTATTTTTAGGTGAGATGCCAATATATAATGTCAGCTTATACTTAGCTTCTGTTCACTTTTAGATAGTCAAAATTAAAGTTAAGTCTAAACTTCATCTAATGAACATCTTGCATTATTTTGGTATATCTTAAATAGAAAAAGAAGATGAATACCAATTACATTTTATCGCATACCTATTGACCTAGGAAGATATATATAGAGTGTGTGCATGTTGTCAAATTGTAATTTTTATAAAGCACTTACCTTTAAGCCTAAAAATCTAGATGAAAAATTATTAGCTGCCTCTAAATGACTCATTCTCATGTTTCTTCCTACCTCTTTTACTTCCCTACTCCCTTGTCTTAGGTAGTTGCCTTCTTATGATTTTTTTAATTGATTATGAATGATGAAGTTTTAATTTGTTACCCTTAAAGTGTGTAGGTAACAAGTCACCTTGTAAATCTTGCATTTGGTATGCTTTGGTGGGGACTTTCATTTGTAATCTTAGGTCCTAGCCAATGAATTTTTAGTTTCTTTGTGTATCTAGAAAATTTGGAGTATCTCTTTCTTACAACTGTCATATTCACAAGACCTCATACTCTATTGAACATCCTTTTGATTGAGTTATCATGACTGTCACTTTATTTTTTTTGTTTATGTAATGGTACATATCATCTAGGACCTAATCTTCATGTAAAGTCCCTCTGAGTGACAATATTTTCCATGGACTTGTAGATCAACCCAATCATCCTCCATTTGATGCTAGGTGTCATTCTTACCCAACTACCAATCGTAAGTTTACCAAAATCAGGGATATTTTCTTCACAAGAAATGCAACCTAGAACTTCATTCATATGGTGAAAGCTAATAAAAGTGAAAATATATCATAAAAACTCCTATACTAGAAAAATTTGTGTAAAACTTTCTTTCATCTACTTCATATCTTTTCTAATAGCTATCACATACTTTTAGTGTTTTCATCATTGCCCTTGATATTGTCTTAATTTCTTAGTTATTTTCCTTTCGTCATGAGTCTTAATAACTATGCTCCTAACTAATCTTATCATCTTCAAGATCTCTGTAATATACATGACCTTTCTTGTCATAGCAGTAACTTCTATTGAACATCATTGTCTTTTATTGACATCTCATTTTCATGGAGGTGCATACCTATCTTAAAACACTGTTGATATCACTGTTACAATGAATCAATGTTTTTTGTCTTCAACATATTTGAAATCATTATTTTAATATTCATTTTATGGCTGCACTGTTACTAATACGTTTTATTTAATGTGTTGTATAATATGCAGGTGACAAGTTGATCTCACTCATTAAGGATAGAGATGCCCCATAAATATTTTCATTCATCACCTTCACATGTTAATATTGCATATAGGGAGGTAAAATTGTCTGAATGGTGATGTATTTGGAGTCTTGGGTGATTATTTTTAGGTGAGATGACAATATATAATGCTAGCTTATACTCAGCTTATGTTCACTTTTAGATAGTCAAAATTAAAGTTAAGTCTAAACTTCGTCTAATGAACATCTTGCATTATTTTGGTATATCTTAAATAGAAAAAGAAGATGAATACCAATTAAGTTTTATCACATACCTATTGACCTAGGAAGATATATATAGAGTGTGTGCATGTTGTCAATTTGTAATTTTTATAAAGCACTTACCTTTAAGCCTAAAAATCTAGATGAAAAAATATTAGCTGCCTCTGAATGACTCATTCTCATGTTTCTTCCTACCTCTTTTACTTCCCTACTCCCTTGTCTTAGGTAGTTGCCTTCTTATGAGTTTTTTAATTGATTATGAATGATGAATTTTTAATTTGTTACCCTTAAAGTGTGTAGGTAACAAGTCACCTTGTAAATCTTGCACTTTGTATGCTTTGGTGGGGAATTTCATTTGTAATCTTAGGTCCTAGCCAATGAATTTTTAGTTTCCTTGTGTATCTAGAAAATTTGGAGTATCTCTTTCTTTCCTTTTGTATCTCTTTCTTACCACTATCATATTCACAATACTTCATACTCTATTGAACATCCTTTTGACTGAGTTATCATGACTGTCACTTTATTTTTTTTGTTTATGTAATGGTACATATAATCTAGGACCTAATCTTCATGTAAAGTCCCTCTAAATGATAGTATTTTCCATGGACTTGTAGATCAACCCAATAATCCTCCATTTGGTGCTAGGTGTCATTCTTACCCAACTACCAATAGTAAGTTTACCAGAATTAGGGATATTTTCTTCACAAGAAATGCAACCTAGAACTTCATTCATATGATGAAAGCTAATAAAAGTGAAAATTTATCATAAGAACTCCTATACTAGAAACATTTGTGTAAAAATTTCTTTCATCTACTTCATATCTTTTCTAATAGCTATCACATACTTTTAGTGTTTTCATCATTGCCCTTGATATTGTCTTAATTTCTTAGTTGTTTTCCTTTTGTCATGACTCTTCATAACTATGCTCCTAACTACTCTTATCATCTTCAAGATCTCTGTAATATAAATGACCTTGTTTGTCATAACAGTAACTTCTATTGAACATCATTGTCTTTTATTGATATCTCATTGTCATAGAGGTGCATACCTATCTTAAAACACTGTTGATATCACTGTTACAATGAATCAATGTTTTTTGTCTTCAACTTATTTGAAATCATTATTTTAATCTTCATTTTATGGTTGTACATTGCCCTTGATATTTTCATGTCACAATATTCTCCATCTACTCTTGTGTAGCATTTCTTTTTATTATTTTGATTTTATTGGATGACTATCAAAATGTTTTATAGCTCTGTTTTCAGTGGTCTAAGATGCTCCTCGCTTGCCTTGAGCTAGTATTTATTGTCTTTGACTACATTTGTCTCCATGAAATTGATTGTTATTGCTGCATATTTCTATGATCATTGTATTTATTTCATGAATGATTGCATCACTTTCAACATCTTATGAGTGTCACTCACTCTTGTCATGGATGTCTGCTCTTTATTCCTAGCATTTGGCTATCCTTGACTATTATGATCTTGTTGATCTCTATTTTTTTCACCGTGAATAATCTCCTCTTAAACATATGTTTAGATCTATTTTTTGATAGCAATGAAAAGATCTCATATCTTTGAAACAATGAGATTATCCCAAGGACAATGATGTCCAATGTTAGAATAATGAACACCATGAATTGGTGAAAAACCCATTGAATGAATCTATCGTATCAAGAAAATTAATCTCTGTCTTAAAAAATGAGAGCTTAGAAAATAATCCTTATCTAAAGCATGGAGATCTTATAACAAAGGAAACCATTAATGTATTTAGAGAATGTGGGTTTAGCTTTAAACCCCACCTCTTATCATGAAACTTGATGTTTCTCTTATAAATCTTGATGTTTAGAACCATGATACCCACTTTTCTTTGAAAAGTCTTCTTTATCATCTATCTGCTATTCTTAATGAGAAACCTTCTATTTATTGTTGTTTCTTGAATGAACCTCACGACTTACTCATTATGGACTACTATTTACTGATGAAAATCCTTTGTTCTTGTCTAGAAAATGCTTGTTCTACTTGAAAATTTGCACTACAACATAACTTGTTGTTCATGCATTGCTTGACCAACATTTATGTTTTGATTGAAAGCTTTAAAGCTTAGGCATGATCATACTAGGGCTTGTTACATCTTACTCCTGCCTCAACCCTTAGTTCGGCTCCTTTGACCCCAAGTGAACATTGGGTGAAGATGGAATATGTGTTTAGAAGCGTACATGCTCCCTCTGTTCATGGTTAATCCTTTCCATTTACAAATAGGTAATTTAGTCATAATTTTATCCATAATAGGTTTGCAGACTTCAGAAAAGGCTTTTCCTTCAATGATCTTGTGAATTAAATAATATTTAGATAATCCACGATCTTCTGAAGTTCCCACTATAATGTTATGATATTGATAAACTAAATATCATAAACTAAGTCTTACAATCACATGCATTGATTTTATAGCCTACAATAATACATCCCCACTTCTTGAGAAGAATATTTAACCACCTTGATTCTTCAATAAATGAAATTTTAGGACTGTATCATCTAAAAATTAGAGATTTAAGATTTCTTTGCTTCTTAAAAATTTGGATTCCTTTTGTATTTTGGAGCCAAATTCATTGTTTAATTTCTCTTCGTAGGGCCTCAGCCAAGGTTATAAATAAATATCAAGAGATCAAATCTCTTTCTCACAATCCTTGATTAGCAGAGAAGTAACTCACATTCAACTATAAGCTTTGTTTCTAATTTATTTAATTTAAAATCCAAAATCCTTCAGGATTGTTCAAGTAAATTTTTAGTTTACACTTATTCACTTTATTTATGCCTAGTGATTATCTTTCCTTGTTTTTACTATACTTGAGTGATAATATGTCTTTATGAAGATTTTTTTTTTTTTTTGGCAAAAGTAGGTGGAGCTACTATATATAATTATTATAAAAAACCTTAGTTCAAAGGCTCCTCGGGGAAAGAACTAAGGAATAAAACCTTGGATCTCAGCCCCATTACAAAATAGAAGAGGGAAATACCATGACTAACAGGAAGATGCTCATGTCCCGATATTGCAATGATATCATGCAACATTGAAAAAATCTTACTTCTAGCCATTATTTTTATCGCCAATCCAAATATTCATACATGAGTGACACCAATTTATTATGCTCATCCCCAATAGTATCTATGTTGTAGTCTTCCACATTCACCCCATCACACCCCATGTTTGATAGGTAATCTGCTACCATATTGCCTTCACGATAAGTGTGTGATGTGGTACATTCCGTAAAAGAGTCCATCAATCTCCATATTTTCCTAAAAGAATATAACAACTCCCTGTTATAAATAGTTTTCTTGATACATGCCTAAATTATAATCATCGAATCCCCCTCAATGTGAATCTTTGAAAATTTCAACTTGCTAGCAAGGACAAGACCTGCCAATATAGCTGAAGTCTCTACCATGTTATTTGTTGCAATAGGGATACTTTGAGATTTTAACACTATAAACTTCCCACAATGATCTCTTATACAGACACTAATGCCAGAAATACCTGGATTCCCCCTCGATGCGCCATCAAAGTTTACTTTCACAAACCCATTTTTCGGTGGTATCCACTTAACCTTCCTTCTATCTATTATGCCTTGCTGCCTCCCCGAATTGAGGAAAGGTGGAATAGTAACATATTTCCAACTCTTCACAATGGTTTCATCCCAGTTGGTATATATAGTTTGCCCATCTCTACTCCTTATATTGTGCTCAATTTTTTAGATATAGCCTTTTCAATTCCCAAAATCACTTCATCAATTGAAGAAGATAATTGCGTGAAAATTCATTTATTCCTCTCCCACCAAAGGGCCCACACAATTTGTGATGGTGCACACTTCCAAATAGATCCTAAAAGTGCATTCGAATATAAAAATGGCCATGCTTGAAACAATTCCCAAATTGTACTTGGAAGAGGCATGATAAAACTTAATTTCTATAAAATCTAATGCCAACGCTGTTGTGCAAATTCACACTTTAAAAATAAGTGATCAGCATCTTCCCATTCAACCTTACAAAGCACACATTTGAATTTTGATGTAATGTTGAATTTTCCTAGCTTGTCACTGGTCAAAGCTCTTTTTTTCAATGCCAACCATGTAAAACAACTGGCTTTTGGTAATGTGCTATCATTCCAACAAAAAGAATAGGCTCTCTACTTAGTAATATTGTCATCCATCTATTTAATAGCTCTATACCCTTATTTGATTGAATATCTCTCGTCCTTTGCCGGGGCCCAGAATATTTTATCTTTTTGATTACTCAGATAGACTCTCCTACTATGCATTACTTCTTTGAACATCAGCTTGCAGCTATCAGTTATAGGCAAGTTAATCAGGTCTTTCCATATTACTAAACTTGCCTCAATCTCAATATAATCTACATAATCAACCAACTTATTTCCCCAACAGTCTTTAAACATTTGCATTTCTACAACTAACCCGCTTAATTGAATTAAAGGTGGAAACCCATTCCATGAGTCCTCCCAGAAGTTTATACAAGTTCCATCATTCACTTCCCAAGAGGAAACATTTGTGATAACCTCCCTAGATGCAATCATGAAGTTCCAAACAATAGAACCTTTGGGTAGTGCTGAAGCAGACAGGATTCTCATTGGATCACTAGAATCCAAATACTTGCTTTGCATTATCTTACTCCAAACACTATCAGGATTTTTGTACATCTGCCAAACTAGTTTCCCGCCATATGCCTTGTTTCTACTTGCCAGATCATGTAAACCAACTCCTCCCATGCTCTTTTCTAAAGCCATTTCTTTTAATGAAATCAATGGAATCTTTTTTTGCCCTGACATGTTACTAGTCCATAGAAAATTTTGGATAATCTGTTTGATCTGCTTATTGATATTGTAACTCCATCCAATATCTGAAAGCAACTATGTTCTTCCAATATTATTTTATTTCAAACTGAGTTGTAACACTTTTCTTATTATCTTGTAATTTAATTGAGTCAAATGAATCAAAAAAATTGGCATGTTTTTACTTGGGGATTAATGTCAAAAAGGTTTCATTGGATTCCTTTAAGATTGCCTTCCTCCTCTTGCATTCCTCTACTACTTCATGTGCCAGAATTTTGAAAGAGCCCAACTTGGAAGTCATTTGGTCTTGAGGTTACTTCATGTGCCAAAATTTTGAAAGAGCCCAACTTGGAAGTCATTTGGTCTTGAGGCTTTGTCTGCCCCAAAGGTAAAGGTTGTCCCTTGGTTCCTTGTCTTTGGATATGGGTCTCATAAGAAATTTTGCACATCATAATTTATTTTAATCAAGTTTTGGAGAAACCCATCTTACACTCCTGCTCTCTCTGCATTCTTCAGTTAACTATGTTTCAAATAATTTTATCAGCCATCTTGGAATGCTATTTTTGTTGTGTAGATTGATTCATTTGATTATGTAATACAATAACAAACACTCATTTTAACTATGTAGATGTTGTGTGTCAGGTATTTACTTTCAACTAATAACAAGATATCCAACCATGACAAAGGTTAGTAACAATGTAAACCTTTTGTGAGTAGTTGTTTTATAATCTTTGTATGAAATTTTTTATACAGTTGATGAGAAGAAAACGTTAGATCTCCATCGTTCGCATCAGTCAGGGTTTCTATTTTACACAGAGGAGTTTGTATATTTCTTGTAGAAGCAGAAATGGATTTCTTGATAGGGTTCTCTAGAACAAACACACCATTGACAAAATAATAGTATGTTTCTTTTACCTTTTCATTGCTTTTCTTTTTCATCCCTTGATGAACGCATCTCTCTTAATTCCTCTGGGTTTTGTTTTGTCCTTGTTCTTTTTATACCAAATGGCTATTTTATCATAGAACTAATGATTTTTCTCACCCACTGAAGGTTGTGAGAAAGAAATCAAGCTATTATCATTATGATTTGTTAGCAATATTTTTCGTGCAAACTCTACATTTTTTCCCCATCAACATTGTTTACTCCATGACACCATGTGTGCATGTGTGCTAATTTAAAGTTTTAATTGTGTTTTTGTTCATCTTTAATGTTTAGTGTATAATTTTTTAGGGTTGTCTCTATTGAGAAACCACAAACTTGCTTAAGTATGCTCACCTCGCAGGGTATTCTAAGCATGGCTTGGTGATCAAAGTTGAACTCCTCCTGTGCCTTGTCCAATAGGGCTCAATACAGAAGATGGCTGAGATAACTGGTGGGAATGATGCACCAAGTTTGTTTGAGTCTTCTCATAATTCTTACGCCAAACTCAAATTAAGAAACATAAATTCATGGATCAATGAAATAGGAAAATAAATATAGTAAAAATACCTTATACTAAAAGTAAATACCTTATATTAAATTCATGTAGTTGCATTGAATCATCAATACCTTATATTTTAGTCTTATTTATAACATATGAGATTTAACTTTAACATATAGATATTTTAAGTCAATATTTTCTCTTTTTTTTTAATATTAAAATACATTCAACATGCTTTTAATGTGTAAAAGTGCAAAACACCAAAGATCGTGAAGATTTGGCACAAATTTGATATATAGTGTTATAAAATTATTAAGATAAATGTACTATAATATAAAATTATTATATATATTAATTTATGAGTATAATAATATTAGTTAGAAGAGGAGGATGGTGTTGTAGGTGTCTACTAAGCATAATGTAGGCTAGGACATCCATTGAATTTCAAATTTCAATCACTATAATATATTAATAGATTTGATAGTATATATATATTTTTAAAAAACTAAATTTTTTGTCCCTTTTTAAATCGACAAAGAATGTACTTTCGACGAGAATGCTATAGTCTCGATGAATATTCTGACCATCGATTGTCGATATTTTGACAACCATTTCGACCGAACTACCTTAATTTTGACCAACATTATATTGTTATTTCAACCAACATTGGTCGAATAGATGAAAGATATGTCAGATAATTCTTCCACATTTAAGTGATTATTTTGATGTTGAATCAGTCGATAATTGGACAACTATAAAGGTTGCATTTTCAACAAACATATTATGTGTTGAATAATTGACGAAGAAAGTTCGACAATAGTAATGGTCGTTTGGTTGACCAATTTGCATCTAAAAATTGACTAATCATCGTCAAAAATCAAGCTAAAATTTACTAGTGTAAATTCTTGACTCTCTTCATACAATTCATAATTAACAGGTACAAGCCTCCTAGAATTAATATAAAAATTTCTCTTTATAGATGTGACACTTAAATTTAGATGATATATAGCCTGACCTCTGGTTTTGATATTCAAATATATATTTCCTCCCATTAAACTACCCTGCAAATTAGGCCTACTTAAAATACCAAGCTTTGGGCCATTAGGTGTAGAACACAACTCTATATTGTTCTCCAAAGAACTATCTTGCTTCAAAACATCAACTTTATCTATTTCAATGATGAAGTAATCATCAGATTTTCATCTATCTCCATGGGTACAATTTCAAATTCAACAACAGTAACATCTCTTTCCTCGCCAGATTTTAATTTCTTATATGAATAATTACAATTACAATCCTCATAATTATAATTTCCAATTTCTATTTCCCAATTTCTCACCTTTTTTTTTTTTTTTCTCCTTTTCAACATATTTTTTATGTGGATGCCTAAGAAACTTGTGTCAACACTTCACACAGCTATTAAAAATAGCTCCCACTTCATTGAGAGTCTCTACCAGATATAAAGTACCTAATTTGCTTCCTTTTGCAATCACTAGAGACCCTTTTGTCACCTTCCATTTACTGGATTCCAACCTAATATTACATCCTTGAGAGTATAATTATATATTTACTTAGATCTAATCTCTACTACATGTCAGCATTCATTTATTTACTTCTATTTCATTTCAAGGTTAATTCCTGTATAAAGGCTTGGTTGAGGCAAGCCCCTCCCCACAACAATTTCCCCTTCTTTCTTATGTGTAGGAATAGGCGACGAAGTTACAGATCTGATTTTTTAGATTTTCAAAACCAGAGACTAATCCTTCATGGAATTTAACAACTTTTATGCTTCCTGTGTGATGATGGTAATCACCTTCATGAAATTAAGATCAAATTAGCAACAATTCTAAACTAAATGCAATGCAAATCTATTTTAAAAATGAAACTAAGATCTATAGAATCTCATGGCTTTCTAGAAAGAGGTGGTAAGTGAAGCTCTTAGCTCAAATCTCCACTAGTGACACTTCTAAAATGAGAATGTATGCTACTATACTTCTACAATGCTTCTATGATGATGATTCTAGCTCAAATTGACAAAAGTATAATGCACATACTCTAATTGCTCTTAATTGCTCTTAGAATGTTCTTCAATTGCCTATAGTAACAATGCTTTGCAAATGAATTTCTAAGATATCAATTGCTCTCAAAATGCTTCATATTTATAGTAAATTTCCAAGGGTAGGGGGTGGAGTGAAGTAATCATGATTAACCTTTGGTTGAGTCATATACTTTGCTTTGTTCATAAATGGGGGGACAATTTAAATGTTTGTCTCAAAGCTTTGGACAAAAGGACAAGATTGAGTGGATGAGATTGAAAATTTAAAATGAGTGATTGAGATTCATCCTTTTTGAGTGATCTGTGTCTTTTTGTCCTCAATTTTCATTGGTTGCTCAACTTTGTTGAAAGATATTAGGAATTATTAAATTTAATTAATTAATTAAATTTAGTCATGTAAGGGTAATAGGTTCATTTTGATTTTTGATTTAAACAACTATACAACTAATTGATTAAAATCAATTATGTAGTGTTTTTCACCCTTTTAAGCTTTTATTTACTTATTTAACATCCTTATTTGATTTTTCCTTTGCTTTAATTGTTTTTGTCCAACTTGATTTAATTATGTCCATTTTGATGATTTAATCTCTTTTTGATTGAATTAGTGCATTTTGATGATTTTAAGCCATTTTATTGATTTTTGCAATTTAAAAGCACTTTGTCCATTTTTGCGTGTCTACAAATGCCCCTCTTTGAATTGATGTGTGAAGAACATTTATTCAAAGATTTTTTTGAGTCTTGATCATTTTTTAGGTCCTGACTGCTGATTCACTAATTCACTGATTGCTGCCTCTGATATGATATTGATTGCTGCTGATTTGATATGATTTGATTTGATAAAATGATATGCCTCTGATAATGATACAAATTTTTTTTTGATGCCCCACTAATTCCAATAATGTTTGATTTCCATTTCAATTTGATACCCTGATGCCCCCTTAGAAATTAAAACATATTGATTGCTCGATATGAAAAATTTGATGATGTTTGATTTCTTGAATATGTTTTTATTTTTGAAAATTCGTAATGATATGCCATGATTCAAAAATATGCCTCGGTTGATTTGATAAGTCAATACATAGGTCTAAGCCAATTTTCACCTCTAAAATTAGGTCAAAATAGCTTAAATAGGTTTAAAAATGTTAGATTAGGTGAAAGACTAATCTCCCAAGAACACTTGCATGCATAACCCTGTCACATGGAAGAAGCAAAGAACAGAAAAGCAAGAAAATCATGGAGGCCAAAAAGCCAGAGACATCATATGCACCTTCAAAAAATAATCTATTATGAATAATGCATTGAGTTGCTGAAAAATATAAAGAGGGAATCCTTATAAAAGGATACTGAAACCCTAAAGGAGAAAACCCTAAAGAATAGTTAAGATGCCTAAGTCTAACTTAAGTGTAGAGAATAATAGACTAATAATTAAATAAATTAATTATTAGCTATAATATTACTACTCTAAAACCCCCCCTTAAGTGTAACTTAGGGAGAAGCTAAACAACTAAGGACTAAAAGATGCATGAAAACAAAAATGCATGAAAGAGCTATGGGTCCCGACAACAAGGCCTGATCAGGTACCCAAGTACAAGAAATAAACTAGATGAAGGAAACAAAGCCTCCAATCTAGGGAATGTCCCAAAGAAAGGAACAAGAAAGAGCATGAAGCATCTCTGAAGCATGAAGCTGCAAACACTGTCAGAAGAAACTACTGGAACCCCCACTGAAATAGTGCATGACCAGGTAGAGAAGACAAAGTCTGAAGAGCTGATCAATTGAAGAGGTGGCCTCCAAAAGTAGGAATGAATGAGTGTCTATATAGTAGATGATCCATCTCACTGAAATGCATATGTGCCTAGCCACTGCATCCGCCTAGTACATAGGAACAAAAACTGTATACGTAGATCACTCAATCAAACCAAGGAAGCAATAGAACCAATAGGTGAACCCCCCCCATAATTTTGAACAGGGAGAGGGGTGACAGGAACACTGAAATGCAATGCCAGAAACATCTGCAAGAAGAAGAATCAGGAACACCAATAGTGTAATAGAAGTACAAGCACATGATAAAGGGCGGTGTCATAGACACATAGCATGGGCTAATGTCATGGAAGGTACACTCACTTGACAAAGGTGGATGAGCACAAAAGGCAAAAACATCATAACCCCCCATGGCACTTTATAACTGAGTGCGAATATAAACAAACACAAGGTGTACAAGATCCCAAATATGCAAAAGTAGGTGCTTTATCTCAGTGCATTTACAGAAAAGAAATGCAATAGAAGAGAAGCATACAATGCTTAGAAGTCAGAAAGAAGAGTGAGCCAGAAGAACAGAAGAAGAGATCCCAGGATCTGTAGAACCCAAGTAATCCGCCAGAGTGCGAAAGTGCAAAACTCAGAGGAGAGAAAACCTGGAGTAGAATCTGGATAAAAGGCCCCTACAACTGAATAACTCACAGAACTAGCTTTCCAACGATATATGGTGAGCCCAAAAATGAGTCCGGATGAGCGAGATATGGCTCCTAGAAGGCAAAAAATAAACATCACCTTTGATAGAAAAAAACATTGTCAAAATAGTAGAGCCAAAAAACCTTACCTCCATAATCGGAAAGAGCTCAGAAAGAGCTTTCCGACGATATAAAGAAGTCCAAAAAAGACCTCCGTATGCTCAAGATATTGCAAAAAAGGCCCAGGTACTCTAAAAAGGCTTCAAAATAAATTTTTAAGCCCCTGGGGCTGGAAAACACAAAGCCCCTGGGCGCATGGCACGCGTAGGGGGCTAAACCCAGAACTCCCGGTCACCTATGTGACCACCGCGGGGCTTAAAACCCGTCGGGCTGGCAGGGCGGAGCGGAGCGGGGCCGAGAGGCGGCGCATAGTGCGGCGGAGCCGGGAGGGGCCGGCGGAGGAGGCCAGCGACGCGGCAGAGGAGCCGACGGTGGCTCTGCAGCGGAGCGGAGCGGGGGCCGCGGTGGTGGCGGAGCGGAGGGAGCCCGGTGGCCGGTGATGGGGGCGACGGTGGGGGCCGTGGGGTGGCGCCCGGGTGGTCGCTGGGCGGCGCCTGGGAGGCTGCCCCCTAGTAAAATTTTTTTTTTAAAAAAAATCATCATCTCGATCCGCGTGCCAGGCCATACGGCCTGGTATCCAAAAAAAATTGCCTCAAATTGCAAAGGTGTCCAAAATGGACAAATTTAATATGAATTCTGGCTATCTCGGACCTTCCGAACGCAATGGAAAAAATAACGTCCTACTTCTGAATCACTTCAACAAAAACATGAACAACGAGCAGCAAGATGGCTCTGATACCATGTTAGATTAGGTGAAAGACTAATCTCCCAAGAACACCTGCATGCATAACCCTGTCACATGGAAGAAGCAAAGAATAGAAAAGCAAGAAAATCATGGAGGCCAAAAAGCCAGAGACATCATATGCACCTTCAAAAAACAATCTATTATGAATAATGCATTGAGTTGCTGAAAAATACAAAGAGGGAATCCTTATAAAAGGATACTGAAACCCTAAAGGAGAAAACCCTAAAGAATAATAAGATGCCTAAGTCTAACTTAAGTGTAGAGAATAATAGACCAATAATTAAATTAATTAATTATTAGCTATAATATGAGCAAAAATGGATGCCACCATTGCGTCCAGAAGGTCCGAGATAGCTAGAATTCATATAAAATTTGTCTATTTTAGACACCTTTACAATTTGAGGCAAAAAATTTTTGGATACCAGGCCGTACGGCCTGGCACGCGGATTGAGACGACGATTTAAAAAAAAAATAAATAAATAAAAATTTATTTTTACTATTGTCTTTGGTGATTTTGCTCTGATCCTATGGTGAATTTTGAGATGGTTGTCCCTATTCGAGAGCATCAATTCGAGAGGTGTAGGCGATATGCAAGGCCACCTGACTATGAACCTCCAGTGAGTTATTTCGAACCCCCTTTGTGCATTTATTGCTCATTTATTAGCATTTATTGCAATTTTCTATTTCATCGTTGCCTTGAATATGTAAAATCACGCCTAGGAAATTTTTACTATTGCCTAGACCCTTTTACTATCGCATCCACGCTTCTCTCTCACGCATCCGTATAGTTTAATGTCACCTGAGAAACTTTCATCCTCACCTGAGAATAGGATATTCATGCATAGAGCTAGGTCATAAATGCCCACTTTTTTTATATTTTATCACATAGGAAACCCTAAAAAATTGATTGTCACCTAGGCCACATTTCGTTGTCACCTAGCATGATTTAATGTCGCTTAGCATAAGAACTGTCGCGTAACACCCACAAAATGTCGCGTCACAACTTTTGGTTATCGCTTCAGAGAAATGTCGCCTGGTATGATTAAAATCACGCCCACATACTTTTTGAATTTTTTTTACACTTGTACTTAATTATGTTTGATGAAAAATTTGATGACTTCCAATGCTTGATTCGAATGATTAGATTAGGTCTATTGCTTTTAACAAAACAATGGATTAATGATATCAGGATAGTGTTACCAACGAATGTGATGTGTCAATCCGATTAGGATAGGATACTGATAGGATAAATCAATCAGTGTGAAAACCGATATGATTTGATACTATTGCTTCGTTCTCAGGACACAAAGACACAAACAAATGGTACTTGGTGTGATTGCTTGATACTTTTGATAGAATTGATTGACTTGAGATAATTCCTCGATATGGTATATATATATGATTCCTTTGCTTTGCCAACAGGCAATCTTCCCTACTCTATACATCCAGACAATTACTTCTTGGGTCATTGATTTGGGTCAGACACTTACGGATGCTGAGTTTCATGTGATTGAGTTGTGCAGATTGAGTTTCCTTCTTGACCTTCCATGGTTCCAGCTAAACCAGGGTTTGTTGACTGCAGTGGTAGAGCAATGGCACTCCGACCACAATACATTTCATTTGCCTTATGGAGAGATGACTATCACGCCTGAGGACGTGTATAGATTACTGCGTATCCCATGCAGAGGAGACGTAGTGTATTATGATTCCATATATGATTCTACTGTCTGCCGATGAGTGTTCGGGGACAACTCTATTGATGATGACACTATCACCTGGCCTCAATTTTTTTCCTTTCCTACATTGCAAGCAGTACTTGGTGAACTGATCGGTGGTTTGCTTCTTCCCGACCGGTGAGGTCATGGTTTTTCTGTCAGATGGGGTAGGATTCTGGAGGATTTACTTGCTCATCCTTGACACTTCGACTGGGGTTCATGCATCCTTGCACAACTCTACCATGAATTGCACGAGGTAGTCTATAGAGAGAGTGCCTCTTTGTCGGCTGGTGTAGTTATTCTTCAGTTGTGGATATGGGAGCATCTTCCCATTACTAGGCCTATTTCTGATAAGGTTCAGCCTTGTGGTTTTCCATATGCTTTTCTATATATTAGTATGGTTGTGCAGCATCATTTGGGTCATCTGGATTATTGGCGGTGATAGGTGGATGATCTCGATTAGGTTCTATGGAGACCATACAGGGGTTGCGAGTAGTGGGGAGAGGATAATGATGAGTTACCTTACATGTTTGCCCCTCGCTAGATGATTGGTCATACTACTACTACTATTGAGCACTTCTACTTTGGCAGGGTTTCTAGACAGTATGGTTGGATACAGGATATGCCTCAGGGTGCAACATTATATGCTCGGGTACAGGTAGAGAGATCTATGTGGGGTCCTCTCATTGATTATCAGTTTGCATTGGATTAGATTGCTGGTATGACTTACTGCAGATGGGCGATGCTTCCTGGTGTAGCAAATAGAGGTATGTCTCATGAGTATGTAGATTGGTGGGCTTGTAATAGGTTTATTTGCTTCACTGATCCAGCAGAGCCTGTCCCAGGTCGGGGTGATGGTGGAGGTGGTGATGGAGGTGGTGGTGGTGGTAGACGGCAGAGACGGTGAGGACAGAGAGATCCTCTTGCTATTGGTCGAGTACGGGTGAGAGGTGGTCATGCGAGGGATAGGGATCATGCTAGAGGTCATGATGATGCACTTGATGTACGTCCTAGAGAAGATAGACAACAAAGAGCTCACAGATAGTAGAGACATTAGAGATAGGTTCATGTTGATGTTGCTAGGTAGATTCCAGGTGGTTTAGATCCTTTGGTGTAGTTGCAGATAGTTACCTTGGCTCAGCCAGATGATGTTCTAGTACAGCAGGATCAGGTTCCGACACAGTAGGTGCCTACACAGGATCAGCAACCACAAGATCAAGGATAGGGTTCCTAGGATGTTCCCACTATGGGTACTGTAGTACGAGAGGTTCAGGCTATGAGGAAAGAGGCATTTAGATCAGGTTGTCACCTTGATGCAATAGTTTATGTCAGCGATGGTTCAGAGACAGAGAAGAATGAGCACTTCTCAGGCTCCTCTCCCACTGGATGGTAGAGGTCCAAATGGATCTAGTCCTATAGGATCTTGATTGATAGATTCACTTATGGTTGATGTCCTTGTATCACATGCCATGTTTTTGATTGATCGGAACATTTGATGTATCACTTTGTATGACATTGGATCTTGATATATTGATTTGATGGATCATTGATGATCCCTTTTTTGATGATATATGATGATATACTCCTTAGTTCTCCTTGATGAATTGTTTATGAGATTATCTTTTATGCAACTATATGATGTGTTATGCATTTACTTTGATTTATGCTATGGATGTAGTTATCTTATTTTATGATATAGATAAATGATGTAATGATGTATGAATTTATGACATGGTTTTCCCTATTTCTCAATGTATGGATGCAAAGTGTTTTATGGAAATGCATATGGAAATGCCCCTTATGTTTTTGAATTTTTTGATGTATGCAATGCAATTCTTAGCTATTTGTATGCAAATGATGTATGGATGTTTTTTCTTTTTTGGTATATGGATAATGACTAATGATTAATGCTATGCATGAATGCAAAAGATAATCTCATTTTCTATATTTTGATTGATCAAGAGTAAGACGTTTGATTGAACCCCTCATTTCTTTAATGTTTTGAATAACCCAAATTATTGATGTACCCCCTTGCCCTTGGAAAATTAACCACAAATAAATGCAATTAATCTAACATGATAAAGCAATGCAATTAATCTAAAATGATAATGCAATGCAATGCAACCTAAGTGTCACTAGCTTTTAGCAAAGAAATGCCATGGAGATAAATTTTCATCATTGAGCATTTTGGGACTGGAAAGCTAGTACAATCATCATTGACCACATCATGACGATATGAATACCACTTTTTATCACTTTTTGGTAACCTTTTTTTGAACCTAGTACAACCCTCACTAGTTGGTTGACCAAACCATGGGAGTCTGAATACTGGTGTCAATGGATTCAATGTTGCAAGTGGATTTTTGGTATTAAGACATGGCAGATCTAAATAGCCAAGGGATCCATTTGCGTAAACAAGCAAAGGTCAATCCGTCCTTTATGAGATAGTCCTCGATGGTTCTTTGATGACCATGTCGTTAGACGAACACTCATAAGTCAATGAATCTTCCTCAAAACAATCACTCAAAGGAAAATAAAATATCATGTCTCTCTCATGGCTAATCTAGTCGAAAGATCATCGATTAGCTCAAAAGATGTGATAAAAAGTCAATTTCACAAAGATTATCCCAAAAAAGCTTCAAGTGTTTTGCAATGTTTCTTGATTTTCAAAAAGTATTTCCAAGCATTCTGATCTTTAAGGTGTTTTGTTAATTTTTAATCCCGAATTATAAAGTCAATGAAGGCTCAAGGATCAAGTTGTAGGATCAAATTCTTGGATTTGAACAATGATATCCATCAATGGTTCAATAAACTTTCGACTCTTCTGAAACTCTGATAAATCTCTCTCTGATGTGACTAATTGTAGCACTTATTGAATTCATTTGGTACCAAATTTCCAATCCTCTCCTGCCCCCAAGTGATAAATGGGATCGTTCGACAAACTTAGGGTTGATAGGCAATGCAACAATGCGACTGAAAAACTTTATTATGACTATGTACAAATGACGGATGCAATGGTAGTTGTACAAATGGGATGTTGGAAATGCAATATGGACATATGTGACTAGGAAAGACAAACTTAAGGGAACAAAAGGCGCTTGTTTACCAAGTTTTCACCTTTTGGATCTTTGTTTCTTTATTTGCTACCAAGGTGCCTATTGCTAGGTTTTCACCAAGGCACTTTTTTTCTCTTTTTTCTTTTTTTGTATTTTTATTTTTTTTAATTTTTTTTATTTTTCAAGATCTCTTTGAATATGTGCAATAAATATGATGCTCCTCATCTGATACTCTTTATACGCTTGCGTCTCCCTCATGTGTAGAACCTTTTGAGATGAATGTTGTTGATGGGTTCTTGGAGTTCCTCTCCTTCACAATCTAATAACATATAGGTTCCTGTTCCAAATGAAGACACTATGATGAATGAACCAAGCCAATTAGCCTCCCATTTGCCTTTCTTCTCTCTTTCAACCTGATTCTTTGGGTTTTCCCTTAACACCAAGTCTCCTACCTGAAAGACTCTCGGTTTGATATGCTTATTGTAGTTCCTCGAGATTCTATTTTGATACACTTTCAGGTGCTCATAAGCTTGTGTTTGGTGTTCTTCTAGCAACTCCAATTGTTGAATTCTAGCGACTCTATAGTCTTCATTTGTGATCAACCCTTGCAATGACACTCGTAAAGATGAGATTTTGACCTCTAATGGTAGAACTGCTTCGGCTCCATAGACTAATGAAAATGGTGTGGCTCCCGTAGGTGTCTGAATGCTAGTTCTATAGGCCCATAATGCTAGATTAATTTGCACATGCCAATCTCTTCCTAATTTATTGACCGATCTCTTCAAGATTTTCAAGATATTCTTATTTGTGGCTTCGGCCTATCCATTTCCCTGAGGATAATAGATAGATGAAGGATGGTGAGTGATGTGAAATGTAGCACAAAGTTCATCCACGTCCTTGTTTTTGAATTGCTTTCCATTATCTATTATTATGGCATGAGGAATGACATATCTGCAAATGATGTGGTTCAAGATGAGCATGGAAATTTGCTTACCCGTGGCCATGATCAAAGGAACTGCTTTGACCCACTTAGTGAAATACTCTGTTGCGGTTATGATGTATTTGTGACCATTTGAAGAAGGTGGGTATATGACGCCAATTAAATCAAACCCCCATTGATAGAAGGGCCATGGTGTCACAAATGGGTGCAATTCCTGTTCCGGTGCATGTATCATGTCGCCATGATATTGACATTTTCTGCATATCCTAACAAAGTGGCAAGCATCTTTTTCTAATGTCTTCTAGAAATACCCTAAGCAAAGGATCTTATTAGCTAGATTTAACCCGCTTGCATGTGACTCACAAATGCCTTTGTGAACTTCATTCAAAGTTAACTTAGACTCTTCCTCCTCTAGACACCTAAGTAATGTCCCATCGAGACCCTTACGATACAATGTTTCTAAGAGGATTATGTAACAGGTTGATTGGCATATAAAATTTCATTTTTGGGCTCAGGTTTCGTCTAGAGGTAGCACTTGGTCTTTAAGATATGTATATATAGGGCTGTACCAAGGTGAGTCATGTCCATGTAATAGGGAAACAATTTGGGTTTTGGGAAGGTCAAATGCCGATTTCACCAACTCTTCCACCAAGAACTCATACTTCTCATTTTGATCTAGTTTTTGTAACAAGGAAGCCAAGGTGGCCATGACATCAGCTACTCTATCTTTTTCTCTTGGAATCTACTCAAAAGTGATCAAGGCAAAGTTCTTCTTCCATCCATCAATCATGGTCTTATATGGCATCAAATTTTCATCTTTAGTGTTATATTCGTTGTTGACTTTATTGATAATGAGTTGAGAATCTCCATATATTTGTAGCTCCATGATGTTCCATTCTAAAGCCATTTTGATGCCTATGACTAGTGCCTCATATTTTGCTATATTGTTTATACATGGAAACAAGAGCTTGTAGGACTTAGGAATGGTGTAACCTTGAGGAGTGACCAATAATATGCCGGCCCTAGAGCCTCCTTGAGTATATGAGCCATCAAAGTATAACTTCCATGTTTTAGCCTCTATGTTTATAATGGCGGAATCCAAAAATTCCACTTGAATAGTTTGTGTAGAAGTCATTGGATTCTCAGCTAAGTGATCTGCTATCACTTGTCCTTTTATTGCATTTCTATCAACATACTCAATGTCGAATTCACTCAATATCATAACCCACTTGGCTATCCTACCCGTTAAGGCAGTTTTACTTAGCAAATACTTGAGAGGATCAATTTTGGCAATTAGCTTTACCTTATGCATCAACATATAATGTCTCAATTTTTGAGATGCAAAAACAACTACTAGGCAAGCCCTTTCCATGAATGTATAGTTAAGTTCATATTTGATCAATGTCCTACTCAAATAGTAGATTGCCATTTCCTAACCTTGTTCATCCTCTTGCGCCAAAAGTACTCCTAGAGATCTTTCGATAGCAGATATGTATAAAAGCAATGCTTTGCCCTTGATTGGTGGCATTAGGATAGGCAAATTTATCAAATAGGTCTTCAATAATGTGAAGGCTTGATCACATTCTTCATCCCACATGCACATAGTATCCTTATGTAGCAACCTTGTGAAGGAATGACATTTTTTGGCCAATTGAGAAATAAACCTTCTTATGGACTGTATTTTGCCTTGTAAGGACCTCATTTGGCTGATGTTCTTTGGTATCTCCATATCCATTATTTCTTGTACTTTCTCCGGGTCCACTTCAATTCCTTTGGCTAAAACTATATAGCCTAACAATTTGCCAGATTTGACACCAAAGGCACATTTCTTTGGGTTTAATTTGACTTTGAATTGCTCCAATCTTTTGTGGGACTTGGCTAATATGTCATCCACATAATCCTCTAAAAAGGTGTGCATCATGTCATGGAAGATAGTTGTCATGGCCCTTTGATATGTGGCACCGACATTTTTAAGGCCGAAGGGCATGACATTCCAATAAAAGGTGCCCCAAGGGCATGTAAAGGTGATATTTTCTTGGTCTTCAAGTGCAATTTTGATCTGATTATATCCGCTAAAACCATCCTTTAGGGAGTACATGGAGTGACCCGCTGTCAAGTCAACTATTGCATCAATGCTCAGAAGTGGGAAGTCATCCTTAGGACAAGCGAGATTTAGGTTTCGAAAATTCATGCATACTCGAATGGATTTGTCATGTTTTGTGATAGGTACAATGTTAGATATCCATTCAGCATAGGCTATCACTCTTATGAAGCCCACCTTCAACAATTTTTCTAATTCCGCCTTAACTAAGAGAGCTATATGTGGGTGCATTTTCCTCAACTTTTGCTTGATGGGCTTAACCCTTGGTCTAACATCCAGATGATGCATTATAAAGTCAGAATCTAATCCAAGCATGTCAGCATATGATGATGCAAAGTTCACTTGTTTTTCTTTGAAAAACTTGATGAAGTCCTCTCTTTCTAGAGGTGTAAGTGATGCTGCCAAGTGTATAAATTTTGGATCCACTTCCATCCCAATGTTAACCTTTTTTGTCGGCTCTATGAGTATAGGCAACCTTTCTTCCTCATGCTCCGGTAGAGTATCCAATCTCTCTTCCTTTGATGCCACAATTGGGTTTTCACCAAAGGAAACATCTTTTATCTTTATTCTTTTGGGTTCTAA
Organism: Chamaecyparis obtusa; assembly: GCA_027943335.1. NCBI lineage: Eukaryota > Viridiplantae > Streptophyta > Pinopsida > Cupressales > Cupressaceae > Chamaecyparis > Chamaecyparis obtusa. The sequence goes on along the minus strand of BSBK01000811.1, from coordinate 113,438 downwards.
TGCTGCCACACAGTGGTTTTCAGCACTAAAACTTTTTTTTTTCTTTTTTTCTTTTGACTAAGAGATTGAACCCCCGCTGCTTCTATCATGTTCGGTTCGAATGCATTGGTGAAAGAGGGCTCAACCGCATTAAGGTATTGGTTTGTTTCTTGGTCATTTGGAAAATAAAGCAAGTCACTTGGCTCAGTTTGGTCCCAATCAATAAGATGGGGATTTATCAAGGATAAGGTTTCATTAGGAAAGTTCTCATAAATTGGGTTTATAGACATGACTTCATTTGAGGATTTTTACATTGTATCATTTAGATCTATGACGTGCGCTTCCTCGAGATGGTCCATGGAAGAAGGGTCAAAATCCCCTTCACTTGAGTCCTCGTCAACTTCTATGGGAAATAGCATGGGAAAAACCACGAGCAGATTAAAACTAACATTTGAATATCCCTCCTCCGAAGGCATCCAAAATGTATCTATCCATGGTGGATTAGCATATGCTTGTCCTATGTTAAGACCTTGTATATTAGGCTCTTCATTGGCTTGAGTTTCTTGCCTTGGGATCTTTGCATAAGTATGTATTGTGACTAATTCTTTATCTTGAAATGATTCATCAGATAGGGTATCCCACTCATAATCCCAGGAGTCATCACTATCCCCATCAGATTCTAAGGCATTTACTTGAGGATAGAAATCTTGCATTGGGTTGGAGCTTTCACCTTTATATTGGTAGCCTACTCCGAATCTTTCTTCTTTTTCCCTCCAAGTAGGTTCAATGGGTTCTAGTAAACCTCTATTCCTTTGGCCTAAGGGTCCTCTTCCCTTGTATCCCATTTTCTGCATTATCTCAAACCCTTTCCCATATTGCTCGATTTGTATGTTAAAATGCTGGATTCTTTCCATGGGAGTGCTTGAGGTATCCTCTTCATCATGATAAAGCCATTGAAGGACTTCATTCTCCTCCTTGTTGAATGTTGCTTTGTCACTTTCTCTTATGAAGTAAGAGTTATACTTATGAGGTAAGTGTTATTTTGATGGCTTTCCATATGTTCTTGGAGATGTGGGCATGTCAAATAGGGAAACGAAGTATTCCCCTACTCCTTTGGAACTACTTTTGCATTGTTTGTCAAATACCTCCATCATCTCACTCATTTTCTTGTAGTTATCCTTTTTAGCTTCCTCTTTTTCTTCTCTAGTGGGTTTGTAGAGTACTATCTCTGATTTAGGTGCTTGGTATAAATCTTCATTTGGAGTTGGACCCTCGTAGCTCATCTTTTCCTTTCCCTTAGTTGATGTCGTTGAGCTAGCTTGAGGAGGGTTTGGAGTAGCATTTAATGTTATCATGGGATCATCCATTTTGGTATCTTCAATGGTGGATCTTTGAATGATTCCTTCTCGATTATGTGGAATAAATAGCTCATGAAGGGGTTTGAGTGCACTGCAATATTGGAATGGATTTGAGTCCCCTCCAATCGTAATTTCTTCACCCATGTACAGAAATTTGATACATTGGTGGTACGTGGATGGGACTGCTTACATCTAGTGGATCCATGGTCTCCCCAACAAAATATTATAAGTTAACTTCATGTCCAATACTTGGCAATTGGTGTCATTTTTTACAAGTCTCACTTGAATGGGCAATACGATCATGCCTTTGGAGGCCCTTTTAGCTTCATCATAAGCCTTTATGGTGATTCTTTTCATAGGGTCAATGCAAGACTTGGAAAACCGTAAGGATTTAACAAGACTTAATGTGCAAATGTTAAGGCCGGCTCCTCCATCAATGAGAGCTCTTTTGACTCTATGCCTCTCTATCAAGACCTCTATATGCAATGGTAGATTTTGGGGATGAGTAATAGACATGTCATCTTGGTCAGAGAATGACAAGTAATGAGGTGCAATGAGATGACCTACCATGTTTTGGAACTTCCCCTCTTCTAAGTTAGTAGGAACATTCATCTCTACTAGAGCTTTTTCTAAAATTTCTTTATGGTTAGGGGATAGCTTCAATAGCTCCAAGATAGAGATTTGTGTTGGAGTTCTTTGTAGCTGATCTACCAAGCTATACGGTTTTGCTGCTGTAGGAGATTGCTTGATCACAGTATTGGACTACGGAGTGCTAATACTTTTAGGAGCAGACCCTTGTAGGGTAATCCTTGAAGTCTTCCCTCTAGTGATAACATTGGATGTCTCTTTTTGGGGCTGCTCTTTGATTATTATAGAATTCACAATGTTATCATAGGGTGGCACAAAGTTAATGTTATTGCTGCTTTGTTTCTTGCCATTAGATGACTCCCCTTTGTCATGTTTATAGAAGAGTTGTTTGAAAGCCGTATGGTCTTCATTGCTTTGAGGTCCATCAATGGTGATCATGCCATTATCGATTAAGTCTTGCACTATATTCTTTAGCTAAAAGCATTCATTTGTCGTGTGCCCTCGAATCCTATGGTACTCACAATGATTATTTGCACTCCACTAGCTAGGCTTGTTGTGTGGCTCATAAGGATGAATGCTAGGTAGATTAATTATGTTGTTAGCTATGAGCGTCTTTAGTGCCTTTTCAAGTGGTTCACCCAAGGGTGTGAAGTTCCTTTGAGGGGTTGGCACCAAGAACTTATCAAACTTATTACTCCTTGGATTATTTCCTTAGTTTCCATTATTAGCATTATTGTTGGAAGGTGCATTGGAGGTCTGGTTGGCATTATTCACCTGATTAGGTGTTCTTGTAAGAGCAAATGGAGTCACCTTCAAGTTGCAGAGTCAACAAGCCCATCATTGACTATTCCCTTATTGTTTTTTTTATACCGATTATTGCTATTGAACCAGTTCTTATTATGATTGGTGCCATTGTTGGAGTTATTGTTGTTAGAGTTGTTCTTGTTATCTTAATACAATTTTAGTTCTCCACTCTTAACCAACACTTCTTCTATTGTTACTCCATTTTCTATGAGGTCTTGGAATGTCTTGGGACATTGCATTCTCAATCGGTAGTTCATCTCGGTGCTCAAACTATTAATGAATATATCCATTTTTTCCTTCTCGGGCACACTCCTAGGATATCTAGGAAATATTGTCCTCCACCTTTGTAAGAAAGTGAGGAATGCCTCTCCATCTTTTTGTTTATTATTGCATAATGTTATCATCGTGACCTCATGCTTTATGTTATATGATTAATGGGCCACGAAGTTTGAAGCTAATTCTTCGAAGGTTTTTATGCCAGAGGGTAACTTAGAAAACCACTCCATAGCCATGCCTCCTAAGCTTCTTGGGAATAGTCTCATTAAATAGGTGGTATCATGCATGAACTCTAAGCTCAATGCACAAAACTCTCGTAACTGATCTTGTGGATCCAACATTCCTTCATACTTGTCATATTTGGGAAACACTACACTGATCGGGAATGGTGCCTTTACTATACTTCTATTGAACGGGAACGGACATAATGCTTCGATAGAAAAGGGTTTGGGATCCCTGCTTTGTTTGATTTTATCTAGTTGCATTTGAATTATTTTGAACTGTTTGTTCATGATGTCAATGGAACTTTCTTCAACTTCGGGTGGTCTAAGTTGATTCACATCATAATCTCGTGGGAGCTTGAGACCTGCTCAGGCTAGGTCCATGAAATACTTCTCTTTATCCCTTGCCATTGCTTTTTCCATGAGTCTTAAGAAATAGGGGCACTGAACAACTTCATCCACCTTGTCATCAGTGGCATCATCGGCAGTTGGTTCGGTATTAGTCCTTTGGTGAGTGGTATCAATTCCTTGGGTGTTTTGATCCGCCCCTCCACTATTGGTGTTATCTTGATTATTCGTATTAATGCCCCCATTGTTTGCATCACCTTGGTTGTTTGGGTCGATGCCACTGTTGCTTTTATTACCCAAGCTACCATAGTACATCATGTTGTCTTCCACTTCTTGTTTGGGTGATTTTTGGGGTATTCTTGTAGTGGTAGAATCATCCCCTAGGTAAGGGAGCTCTTTTCTTAAGTGAGTTCCATCCACTTGCAGAGTTTGCTTGATGTAGTAGGATCTAGTAAAAGTATGCATGAACAAACCACTTGGAAAACAAGAATCAATCGTGCCCTTGGTCAAATCCTTTGTAAAATTTACAAAAATTGTGTAGAACAGGATTTTTGACTGACCTAAAGGTTGGAGCAGTAAGAACATGGAAAAGGGTATTCTAATATATGATCAAAAAAAATTGACCCCTTCTGCAAATACTCTTTGTTTTCCCTCTTAGATTTTTGGGTGTCACTAAACTGAGTGTAGGCGTAACTGAATTTTGCGTACACGTGAACTGGTATATTGTTAGGCGGCACACTGAAGGTATGCAGGCGGCACTTTCCTATTGATAGATGATTTTCCAGTTTTAATAGGTGTGTTTCAATACTTTCTAGGCGTGATTTCACTGTTGTTACACATTTTCATATAAGTCACAAGCGTGACTGAACCTCTGATAGGAGGGATTATTTTGTGCACAGGTGGCACTTCTCTGACCAAGTTGTAAGATTTTGAATTTTTTTTTAAACTTTTAAGATCAAGTCCTTTGAAATTTTCTTGTTTGAAAATAAAAAACAATCTCAACACACACATCAATTTTTCATCATTTCCCTAAAACAATCTAATGTCTATATTCTTGATTGTTTCCACAAGTATAACACAAGAAAGAATTCTAAGCAGCTTACCTAAAGTCAAATTTGGCTCTTAACATGGCTCTAAAAGGTAGTCTTGCTACTTTATCTAGGATTTATTGTGGATTTCATTCAAATAGATCTTAAACTTTCATCCTCCAAGTATGTTAAGGGGTTTCCCACACACACCAAGGTATGATTTTGCGTAATCCGTGAAGACTACTGGAGGAAATTTGAAAAATTTAAAATCCGTTTGTCACACACCCCATTAAGGATGCATGCATTTCATTTTATAGTGGGTTGGATTCCCACAGCAAAAGCAAGCATATCCCACTTTCGGTTGTCCCTCTCACCGGCCTCGTTAAGGCACAACTCGGGAGGCAAGCCCACTAACTCTTTATTTTAACTAGCATGTTCATATAAAGCAAGGAAAATGGAATTAAGGTTAAGCTTTTGGGAATTTGGTTCACCTAGAAGGTGAAGAGCATATCCCTAAATTTCCCTTTAGTTCCTCAAACACTCAAGCAACAAAGTTCTTTTTCAATCTCATAACAAAGAGATTCTTATAATGGAGGTGTTTGGTCAAATTCCTTATTTTAATTAAGCTAGATTCAATGAATGCCACAATTTAAGCAAGTGCAAGCTTGATTTGATGAATACCTTTTCCTTTGTAGCTAGCAATGGCTAGGCGCTTTTTTGTGATTTTTGTCTTTTCTCTTGCTTTTACTCACCTAGTGGTGATCGTTCCCGCTCCCTCCTCCAACAAGTTAGTCCAACACAACCATTCAAAATGAGAGGAAACCAAAATCAAAAATTTGATGAAGCAACAATTGTGTATGAGTTTTAGAGAACTTATTTGCAAACTTTCAAAGGAAAACTTGAGTTAAGGACTAAAAATCCAATTTAAAGAGACAAATTTTGTTTTATATGCTTCAACAATTGGAAGATAATTATGAAATACCTGATTGTCCTCTTCTTATGTAGTCTCAAGAACAACCTTAATGCGTTCAAAGTTCTCCTTCTTAATCCTCTTTGCTAAAGCCTTTCCTTCTTGATTAAATCTACTTTTCGACTTCTGTACTTTCCTGTGATTGCTCATTTACTATTAAATCATGTAAACAAGGAGTTAGAGAAATGATTTAATCAATTTAACAGTAAATAAAGACAACATGTAGTAGGAAACATTGTCCAGCTAATAGGCATGAATGAATTGTTAGCAATCGTAACTTTACTGATAGCAAGCGACACTTTGCAGTGACACGGGCGATACTGAAAATTACACAGGCGTGAACAATTTATCACAAAGCATGAACATAACTTAAACTTGCAGAAAATGATTTATGCTAAGCGATAATGTAATAACAGTAAGCATGAATTGCAAGGTTATAAGTGTGACTGTTATTTAAAATGGCAAAGCAAAGCGTAAAGATAGGCGATAACAAATTGTGGCAAAGTGATACTTCCTGAGTCACAGGCGTGACTTTAAGCACCAAAGGCTGAATGCATTAATCTCACAAGCATGAGCGGATGATTTGTAGGTGACTGCAGAATACTCAAAACTGTGTAGAATTTGTATGCTAGGCGTGAATCTTCAAATAACAGGCATCAGGACAGAGATTGTAGGTGGCAGTAAAATGACTGTAGGCATGAACAAATCTCCTGTAAGCGTGACTTCACCAGTTTCCCACAAAATAGTCATGAAAAATAGACAATACAAGCATGCAAATTATGATGAAAATGATAAAATGAGGCCTAGAGCCCCACGGTGGGCACCATTTGTGTGATGATGATAATCACCTTCATGAAATTAAGATCAAATTAGCAACAATTCTAAAGTAAATACAATGCAAATCTATTTTAAAAATGAAACTAAGATCTATAGCATCTCATTGCTCTCTAGAAAGAGGTGGTAAGTGAAGCTCTCAGCTCAAATCTCCACTAGTGACACTTCTAAAATGAGAATGTATGTTGCTATACTTCTACAATGCTTCTATGATGATGATTCTAGCTCAAATTGACAAAAGTATAATGCAAATACTCTAAATGCTCTTAATTTCTCTTAGAATGCTCTTCAATTGCCTATAGTAACAATGCTTTGCAAATGAATTTCTAAGATATCAATTGCTCTCAAAATGCTTCATATTTATAGTAAATTCCCAAGGGTAGGGGGTGGAGTGAAGTAATCATGATTAACCTTTGGTTGAGTCAAATACTTTGCTTTTTTCATAAATGTAGGGACAATTTAAATGTTTGTCTCAAAGCTTTGGACAAAAGGACAAGATTGAGTGGATGAGATTGAAACTTTAAAATGGGTGACTGAGATTCATCCTTTTTGAGTGATTTGTGTCTTTTTGTCCTCAATTTTCATTGGTTGCTCAACTTTTTTCAAAGATATTAGGAATTATTAAATTCAATTAATTAATTAAATTCAGCCATGTAAGGGTAATAGGTTCATTTTGATTTTTGATTTAAACAACTATACAACTAATTGATTAAAATCAATTATGTAGTGTTTTTCACCCTTTTAAGCTTTTATTTAATTATTTAACATCCTTATTTGATTTTTCCTTTCCTTTAATTATTTTTGTCCAACTTGATTTAATTATGTCCATTTTGATGATTTAATCCCTTTTTTATTGAATTAGTGCATTTTGACGATTTTAAGCCATTTTATTAATTTTTGCAATTTAAAAGCACTTTGTCCATTTTTGTGTGTCTACACTTCTAGGACTAGGTCTAATTGGGTCTCAAATTCACATTGTCTTGGGGCTCTACAATTTTCAGAGTCAGGAGTTACAATTCTTAGGGTTCCAAATCTAGAATGGTTTCAGATTCTGATAGTTTTCCAATACATTTTTCTAGATATGAAGCCCACTTGTCCTCTCCTAGCCCTCAAGGTGAGTACATCTTCAATTAGCACTTTCTTTGATACATTATATCTAATATCATATCTTTTTAGTTATCATTTCCTAAGTGTTTCACATTCCATATACATACATTTCTATCCGTACAGGGAATTCACAAAATCACCCCTTTTACTAGATCATGCATTAGCACCCCTTCATCCATTTGGGTTGTGCTAATCAGATTTTGCCTAGGGGTGGGTTTTGTATTCCAATGTATATGATAAGTGGGGATCAACCCTTGATAATTATTTCCAATATTACATTTTGGTGAATCCGACGTGAAAACATTTCAATTTTGATTTTGGTGTTAAATATCTAGATCTATTTTTATTTGCATTTACATTATATTTTATGATTTGGTAGTTAGATCTTCTTTGTATGCATTTATTTTCTTCTATTTTGCATCATAGTAGATCCAATCCTCATCATATTTCTATTTCGAGATCTAGATTTTTGTTTGTTAACATGGAACTCTCTAAATTGGATTGGTGTACAATTACTTATGTCATTACTTTTCTCCTTACCTCTCTTTATCAAACACATAGAGTGAATCAAATCCTTTTTCATTTTGTTACATTTATATTCCTTCATGGCATTATTTCATATAGCATAATGAGGTTAACCAATATATCTCTTCATTAGAAGGCATATTTTAACACCATAATCAATATTTCATGTATGTTTCTTCTTCAACTTTTAACACAATGCATGACATTTATTGATTATGTAAGGGTCTTTGTTAATGAGCCTAATTCTAAGCTTCCTAAGCCTATTACCCTAGATCTAGATCCTCATAATCCTAATGCTTGTAATTTTTTTCAAATCATTATTCATGACCCATATGTTAGGCATTTCCTAGATGATCTTTCTCCAAAAATAAAGGATAATCCATCTTCCTCTTCTCCAAATAGGAATAATAAGGGTGAATATATTCCTATAGAAACCATATGTACTTCTTATATTCACGATTCTCAAGATAAATTTCATTCTACTTCACATCCCACCCAATATGATCAAGGATTTAGTTACCATATCCCTAAGCTTCCTCCTATAGAGTATCATGTTCCCTAAGCTAACTCTATCTCTCAACCAAGACCACCTTTGGACATTCTCTTACCAACATAATCTCATGATCCTTCACCTTATGATGACCATGAATCTTTGGCTAGATGAATCTATAACAATATCAAGTATTATTCTAGGATAATATTTCCTTATAGATTCTGTGAAAACCCACATAATCCTAATGGTGAATTTTCACGCTCTTTATATTATTCTAATAGGCATTATCTTTGTGATTATGTTGAATTTAAAAAATTTGTTTATGACTTGATTCGTAGATGTCTCTTTCATGTAACATTGGATATCATATAATTTATTCATATCCAAGGGAGACCTTAGCCATTATTTTTCCTATTTTTCTCTCTCCATTATGCAAAAACCTCTTTGTGTAATAAGCTTAAGGGCATAATAATAGGCAATTTCCCTTTCTCTTTCAACTAGGGGGCAAGGTGTCATCATTTCTTCTTTCGGGACTTAATTCTCTCCTTTTGTTAGCATGTTTCTTTTATATAAAATGACATCCTTCTAGCATGTATTTGTTATGTTTTCTTCCAAGCACGTGTCTTTCATACATAAGAAATCATTTAGGGAGCTTAAATTTGTTTTCCATCTTTCCTTTGTATGCATTCAATATCCATTGAGAGCTTTCATCTTTTATAATATGATATACTTTCTTGCAAGAATTTTTTGTTTTACTCAAGGACTCTCATCCTAAATTATGACTTTATGCTTGTTCAAAAGTATATGTCTATTATGAAAGATCTATCACTTAGGTTGTATATTGGGTTTCTCTTATATCTCATCTTTTCTCCTTTAGTAGGATCCCTTATCTCTTTGTTGGCTATCTCTTTTATACTATGATGTCCTCTTATGTACGAACTTGTTGTTCATGATCTTTCTCCTTAATGAGATTAGTATCCTCCTTACAATTTCTTCCTTACTTGGAAGCGTGGATTGTATAATTGGGTTGACCACTAAGATGACATAATGTGGCATCCTTCTTCCTTCCTTTCATCTCTTTATGATTTTGTATTATTCTATGATACATTGTTTTTTTCTCATGACATACTTTGTTGCACACAAGATTCTAATGTCTTTGCTTAACGATCTATTTCATGTCTCAAAAGGCATGTTTATCATTTAATAGTCATTCAATTCATTATTTCCTTTCTTTCCTTGATGACTTTCTTACTTTATATTTGATGTCTTTTCTAGCTTTAATAGGTCTATTTTAGGAGTTCTCTCTAGTTTACAACCTATTTAGTTTGGAATTGTGTATCTATTATATGGTAGCTATCATTCAAGGTGTATTATATATTTTGTCTTTCATTCACACTCGGAGGGAAATATTCCTTGTGTACTCTTATGCTCTTGTCTAAGGATCTACTTTCCCTGGTACCGTGGCATTTGTTTATCATGTGAAATTCTTTTCTTATAAAGAGTTGTTCATTTTGATTCAGATTATCTCTTATACAAGAGGTTTGAATCCTTGATCACAACCTCTTATTTATTTGCAAAACTATGTTTGTTATAAACAACTTCCCTTACTTTAGTTTTCAAATTCTTTCATCCTTCATCAGGAATCCCTATTTCACCTATAAATGGGGGGTTCAATGGGTGCAATCATGTTCCCCTTCCTCTCTTTGTGTTGAATATGTTATCTTTGTTCAAGAACTCCTCTTGAAGGTAGACTTCTTGTAGCCAAGATCTCTTCCTTTCAAGGGTCTCTTCCCACAAGTGGAATATCCTTTCACGATTATCTATTTTCTTAGCTCATAAGAGTTAACACTCTTAACTAAGGTTATGGCATACATTTTTTGGCTTAAGGATATCTCCTTGTTGTTAGAAATAGCTATCCTTGATTCTCTTCCTTAGCATGTCTACTACATAACCATCATAAGGAGGGAGCATACATACATACGACCTCCCTTGTACATTATACACTATCATTTCCAAAGTCGCATAACACTCACACACAGTAGGTGCAAAGACAGACAAAGCTACCAATAGGCACACCACATTTTGAGTCACCAGTAGGTGCATGGCACCTTTTTAAGCCGCTAGTAGGTGCAAGCTTTCAAGATACAATTGAATAGCATGGCGCGCAAACCTTCTAGGGCTTTCAATCCTATCTTTTGTATGGTCAATAGTAAGACATACAATCTTACTGTGCATGGTGGTCACACTTTGTATGGTTCATAGTAAGACATACAATTCTACTAGGCTAAGGTAATCACACATCTGTGTGTGTGTGTGTGTGTGTGTGTGTTGTCATGGTTTTGTTGGTAGGCTAGACCATAGATTTGGTATTGTCTTTGGCGATGTTCTTGTTCTTCCTATGTGATCACTTAAGCTCTTTTAGTATCTTCCCAGACATGATATTAGTAGGTGAGACATTTTCTGGCCGAGGCCTCTTTCACTAGTTGATTTGGAGTGTTATTTTAGTACTAACCCCTTTTGTTGTTTTTGCGTCTTTGCATTTCCTTTTTTCTTTCTTCTTTGTTTTGATTCCCTTGTGCATGGATGTGGAGTTAGGATCCTTGGTTTGGGGGCTTGCATTTTTAAACTTAGTGGTGTCTCATCTCTTTGCAATTCACCACAATCATCTCTCTTCCATTTCTTTCTTTCTTCTATCTCTTCCTTTACCATGAGCATGATTTTGTCTCATATTCCTACTAAAGTGGGGGCTAAATGTACCATCCTAAAAAGTATGCACATAATTTGTGCTCATTTTGGGGCCATTTTTAGCCCACTTTAGTGTGTTCCTTATGGTAGGACCTCACATTGCACCTAATTTCATACATAATTCAAATTAAGGTCATCCTTACTTACACTCAAGGTTGTCTTTGATTTGTATTTTATCTATCCAATCACCTAATTTATTTCCCACCTAGGTCCTTTTCACACATTGTTAGATTTCAGGATTTGCACTGATTTTCTGCATGATTAAACCCTTCACACTTCAAAAACCCCAAACCATGTTTGAAAATTATCCTTCTTGGGAGTAGGTCGAAGTCAGCCCTATCCTAGGGACTGGGTCAAAGTGGACCTTGTCTCAGGGCATTAATTTTTGGTGGCTCTGGGCCCAATGTGGGGGTGTTTCTTTTGGGGTGTTTAATCCATGTTAGCTTCATGAATTTGTGTGCCTAAATGTGTATAAAAGGAGACCTCTTCCTTTCATTTTCACATCCATTATCCATCAATTTTGCAAGCTATCCATACATCTCATTTTCATGCAAACATTATCAAGTGAATTATTATGCACTCAAAACATTCAAGCATCCATTGAAGGCATTCATTCAAGAATTCAATCATTTCATTCCCTTCCATAGATCTATCTCTTTTCCCCATTGGAGATCAAGAAAAGGAGTTTCCAATCAAGGAAGGAGATCTACACTCAAACATTCAAGTCTTCATCTTTCCCAATTCAACATTGTGGTGAATTACAACATCTACTACATGAGGTTTTTTCTTACATGATTTCATTTTGGTTTTTGTATTGAGTCAAATCTATTGCATCAAAACTCTTGATCACATTATAAGTACAATTGCATCTGTTGGAGCTCAAAGATCCTGGATATAGATTTTGAGTCCATTTTTAAAAAATTCTCTTAGTAAGTTTGTGCCCTTGAAAGTCTTTTTGAAAAGGCCAAGTTTGAGTGCAAAGGCAAAAAGGTCTTGTTATTTTTCATGAGGAACCTATTGCGAGATGTGTCCATCACCTTTCTTTTGGAATATGTAGTGGGTTTGAGCTCTCATTTTTCAGTTTTGGTATGTTCTTGAGGTAGCCATTTAGAGGTGTTTCCCCAAATTTGCATTTTTGTGTTTCCAGAATTTTATAAAGTAACCCACTTCGGAGGATTACATTTTATGCCCAGTTGATAGTCATAGCATGAGGATTATTGCACTGTGTTGTAGGCATGGGAGTGAGTCTCCATGACCATTTTTAGCCCCCCATGAGTTTTTTTGGTCAGTTTTCCAAAGCCATTATGTTTCCAATTTGTTATGTTTCTCTAAGTGTACAAAATCTATAATTTAAATGACCTACTTAGAGGTCCTGTAATTTGCACCTGGCTCAAGGGAAAGTGAAATTCAAGGTTGTTCTGCATTATAGACTTGTAAGTATACCTCCTTGGTGATTTTTGGACCACGACCAATCCGTTTGGTCACTTTGCCAGCCCTATTCCAAATCTAGTTTCTGTGTTTTTCATTGTTTCAAATTCAAAAAGTTTTTAATGTGCTGACTTTGGTGTTTAGTTGTATTTAACCATTTCATCATCTGGACAAGCTAATTATGGATTCATTCTCCTTGTATGAGAGTGAATTCTTATCCAGGGTTTCAGATCATGAGGGTTTCATTTGGTAAGATTTCAAAGTTAGATTTGAAGGTGTTTTACGCAGATTTGTAGTATGGGTAGAATTAGTGTTCTGACTGGCCATGTTTGGTCAGTGATATTTTGTGGCCCAAATATTTCTATGCAAATCCCTTTGGCACGCATTCTCACATGTTTGAAATGAATATATGTTTTAGATGGCATGTTCTTGTGAGGTTCTTTGATCAGTTTTTGAGGCCGTTTCCGAAGGCCACTTGTCGTTGTTGGGAAATTTTTTAGAGGCACTTCGAACTGACTTTTGTGATTAAAATTTCGATGGATCATTGTCTAATTTCAGCAAGAGACTACCATTTTGGTATAACGAAAGGTATATAATGGTGTGCAGGATGTTGATTGTAAAGTCAAGCTCCTAGGTTATCGTTATTTTTTAACACAAATTTGCATCAATGCACATTTTATTATACTATGAATGCTTTTGTATTTCGTGTGTGCACTCACATTGTATGTGTTGTGTGCACACCCTTGTCTTTGTTTTGAACTTGGTGCATGTGTTGAGGTTGCACATTATATTTGGGTGTGCACACTTGTTCAAAGGGAGTTGCTTCTACATGTTAAGTGGAGAGCCAGAGGTTGTGTGAAAGTTACCAAAGGGTGTGCGCACTTGGCCAATGGATGCTACGCACCTTGCAAAGGGGGAAGTGACCAGCTAGAGGAGAACGTGTGCACTAAATGATGGTTGTGACAAGGTGCAAAGGGGTAGAAAAATAAAATGGTGAAGCAACGGGGTGCACACCAAAGTATGGTGTGTGCACAGTACACATGGGGTGCGTACCAAATCTACAAGGTGTGTGCCAATTGGAGGCACATGCCATAGTGAGGTTTGCAAGGGGTGCGTGAAGTTTGCAAAGAGGTGCGCACTGGTAATGCCTATAGCCAAAACACAAGGGTGCTACCTTGTTTAGAGAGATGGTTGTGTGCACCTAATGCCAAAGAAAGAAAGGGAAAAGCAATAGCATGTGCAGACTAGAGGACTAAACAAAAATGAAAGACACTTGGGCCAAAGAAAAAGAAATTACGACACATGCCTGTAGATAAAGACAAAATAAAATGGAAATGGGCCTGTGAGGTGCGTGCCAATTGGGAAGGTGCGTGTTGGTTGCAAGGTTGCAGCAAGGTAGTAAAAGCCAAACAAAATGAGAGCTGGGTGAGCACAGGCGGAGAAATGAGAATAAAATGTAAAGGGTGTACATGTGGGTTTATCCCACATGCACCCCGATTTGGTCTTAAGAGTTGTTTAACTAAAAAAGTGCCAAGTATGAAGGTAAGTTGAAGTAAAAGGGCAATTGGAAGCCTCTTTGACTTGTGGGCCTGGATTGGGTGCTTGCCAGCTGTGCGAACACACAAAATTATAAAAGGAGATATTTAACAATGCTCAGATGTTTAATCCCACATTGGTGGGGATGTGGGAATTTCAAGTGTTTAAATGGAAACACACTTGCATAGTATTATGAAGAAAGATCATGAGGCTCTCTAGGTGCGCGTTTAGTTGGTGCATTGGGATGTGTGCCAATGCCCAAAGAACACTAAATTTTGTAGAAAAGTGGGTGGTTGACTTGGGAGTGAAGAGGACACATGGTGGCTTGTCACGTAATCTTTGAATGGGCTCGCGATAACTGTAAACATCTGGAGATTTAGAGGGCGGTTAGTCTCTAGATCTCATGATGCCAATGGTTAAGGGAGATGCATTCAGAGATTCAGAGAACACATAGTCGCTTAATCTCATGATGTTAGCAGTTAAAGAGATAACATCTAGAGATTCAGAGAGTGGTTAGTCTCGTGATCTCTAGATTATGGCGGTTAAGGCATTAGCATTCCAAGATTCAGAGATAGCTTAGTCGCGCAATCTCTAGATCAAGTTGTAGTTAGTGCAAACATTCAGAGAATGGGAGATAGAGGTCAACTAATCGTGTTCCGCAATCTCCAAATAGTGGTGGTTAAGGTTGACACATTCCAAGATTGGGAGATATCTTAGTTGCGTAATCTCAAGATAGGCTCGTGGTTAAAGATAACATTTGGAGAATAGGAGATAAAGGTGGTCGTCCAATCTCTAGATTAAACTGTAGTTAGTAAGATGCATCTAGAGATTATGAGAATAGGCTATTCGCGCAATCTCCAGATGTAACCATAGTTAAGAGGAGCATTTAGAGATTATGAGAAGTGGGCTATCTACGAATCTCCAGATCAAGGTGGTCAAGCTAGGGTTAATGTGATCATCCAGTCATCTAGTGACACATGGTGAATTCTGGTGGGTTTTGGGCCAAATGTGTAGGAAAAAGGGTAAAGTGCATATTTTAAAAGGAAAATGCAAATTTAAATAAGTTTCAATAGTCTCTCATAGTTTGTGAAATATTTTTATTTCAAAATGGATTGAGAAGCATTCACGGAGCATTTTCAAAGTATAATCAAATCATTTATTTGAGAGGGAGAGAATCAAATTTGTTGGAGAAATGATTGCAGAGATGAAGGCAGTTGCAGGAGATCAATTTTGAAGATCAATTTTGGAGAAAAGATGAAGATATTTTTGTGAAGAATTGACAGGTGTCAGTTGGCTAAATTGGTTTTCATTTTCCTATATCAGTCTTCTTCTCCATTGTTGCATAGATGGTGAAATTAACACTGCTAGGCAGTATTCTAGCTTTTGAGTCATATTTTTTGAATTTCATGGTTTTGTAATTGTATTGAACTAGAGGTTTATAATGAAGAACAATGGAATCCCAATCCTTTATTGGTGATGTCTTCATATGTTTTGTGTTAAATTCTTGTATGTTAATTTGTAAGACACTTTAATATACTGGCTACAAGGTGGCTATGAATTTGTTGTCTTAGTTTCTTTCAAGGAGAGAGTAAATCTCTGGGACAAATTTTGAGGGGTTAATCTTGCATATGGATCTGACTTATGGGTATTGGAGTGAGAAGAATGATTTGTAAGGCACTTCATTTGGATTTTTTGTGTTTGGATTTAGAAGGTTTCTGGGGATATGCTTTTATTTGACTATGTTGCCCAATTGATAAGGCACTAGTCTCTACTAGTTATGCACCTTTCATCATCAAATTTAAAATCAATGAATATTTACTTTTTGTTGAAGAGTATCATGTTTATAATTTGTATTTGCAGAATACAAATGCAGTTATTGATTCTTTGAAAAAATGAATCTTAGGTTAGCATGCCTGAGTCTAGAACTCAAAGAGAAGAAGGATTTAATCCTTGTCACTGGTGCCATTTTCCTAGTTCTTAGAACACTTATGTAAGTGGGATCTTGCATAAGATAGGTTGAGTGTTGACTCCCATTTCTGACGGTTCTGAGAAATATCCACAGTCTTTGTCTACAAAGTGAAGTCATGTCAAAGGGAAGTCATCATACATGCAGATTTATGTTTTAATTAGGTACACCCACCTGAGTGTGTGGAGCTCAAAGTGAAGAAGGTTTGTAGGCCTTGTCAATTTTAGCCTTTCTTGCTCGTTAGTTTGTAGGAAGAAGAAGATTTTGTGAATTAGATGAATATCCCATGTGTGGTTTGCATTTTCTCTTTTAGAATTAAAGGATACAAGAAAAATCATGAACAAAAATTGGGGACTCTACTGGGGAAAGAAATAATAAGACAACAAGTTTAAGATGGTAGTTTCCTTTGCTTTGTTGAATCATCCCAAAATCCGGTTGAGTGGTCATAGAGTCATGTTGTTTTAAAAAAATTGTTATTTTTTCTCAACATGTGTGAGTGGCAACTCTGATGTCTCTATTTGATCTGTGCATTCCTAGAATGAAAATTTGATGTATTTGCAGTCCTAACAAACAGTTGTACCATGTTGAAGTTATGTTGTGGGTTGCTGGTTTTAAAAGAAGGTTTAAAGTTGGGAAAAGTTTCTTAGCTAGCTCAAAATTTTCCTCTACAAAGGGTTGGCGACTCTACCAATGTTTAAAAGGTGATTTAAAGGAGACTTCAAATCAGTATTCTGCAGCAACCACAACATCTCCAGGTAATCCTATTTTTATTAAGAAAGAACAATCCCTTAATAGGTGAGCAAGTCACTAAGAAGAAATGGAAAAATAATCTTGAAGTTTAGTCATATTTCTGGATTGAAGTTTTAGTTGTTGTAATGAGTATCAAAAATATGTTGTGGTTTTATGAAGTAAGAGATTTCATGAAGTTGGATAAGAATTTTGTCATGAGAACAAAATGTGTTGTTATGTCAGTGTTTTAAAATGGAGTTTCCAACTTTAGTGGATCAAGATGATTTTTCTAGATCTGAAAGTTATCAGCCAGATCTTGAAAATTCTAATAGAGAAATTTATTTGATAAATCAAAGAATCCAACATAATTGTATATTTCTTTTAAGATCTAAGATAGGAAAGAGGGAGGAAGAATCAACACTTTCATACTATAAGAAATTTCTTATAGCTTGTAATGAACTTCCAATGGGTATTGATTTTCAAGAATCCCAATATGTTGAAATGTTACTAGAGCTTAGTATGCCTGAATCAGTCAGTTGGTCTGCATCCCTTAGAAAGGAAGCACTTGAACGTGTTGAAGAATGGATAAATTCAATTGAGGATGATGAATCTAATTATGCTAATAGTATTGATTATGATGTTGATAATGAAATATGTGATTATCAAGATGTAGAAGATGAGTCTACAGTTGACAGTGCTCCCCTTGAGTTTGTAGATTGTTCCTCTTTTCAGCATAATAATAATGATTCCTTGTTTCAGTTTGAAGAGGTTTTGTGTGAATAACAAGAAAAGGACTATGGTGCAGATGAAAGTTGTTGCAGTGATTGTTTTGCACAAGATTATATGAAGCAAGAAATTTCAGCCCATGTTTCAAATGGGGAAGATGTTTGCAGCATCAACAGTGAGGCCAAAGAGATAGAATGTGAAGTCCAAAGCTTGCTAAGCAGTGAGAAAATTTGAGAGCTCTTGGAGGCTGAGTTTAAGAGGTATGCACCTAAGTTTGATTCTAGAATCTCATGCCTAGTAAATGTATGTTTTGACAAAGATGATACTAGAGAGGGTGTGAAGTGTGAGACATCTACTAATTTTCCTTTTCCTATCTTTGAAGTGAATAATGTGCAAGATGAAACTACATAACATTGTAATAAGTTTGATACTGTCATATATGATGAATATGATGATTTGTGTACTAGTGTGGATTCAGATTTTCAAGAGCCTAGCATCAGTGGTTCTTGTTTACACTATGATGCTGGAGAAAGTGAGAAAATGAATGTGTTTTCTTAGATTTGCAAGTGATTAATGAGTCATTCACTGACAATACTTGTTCCTTTTTAAAGGATGCTAATAAGAATTGTGATCAACAAGTTATCTCTGATTTTGTGCAATCAAATTTTTGTTTTAAGAAGTTCTATTGTAGTTTGCAAAGTGTTGACATAGAAGTTGCTTGTTCTTTATTGCAAACTAATGATCAGTATGTTGATGTTTCTAGCCATGAGGTTGAGTTGGAGTGTTTCTTTTTTTAGCATGGCAGTAATGGTAGAGGGTGTGATGTTTTGATATCACATAATGACCAGCATTCATGGCAATTTGATGGCTTGGTCTTGCCAATTCGTGGTGAGTATACTGATAATTTTTTATATGATATGCTGAAATTGATCATAATGTTTTTGACAAGCAAGATGGAAGAATTAATTTCAGTTTACCTCAGCTATATGGAGATGAAAATCATATGTTTGATAGGGGTAAAAATTGATTCCAATTTTGGGGCTTTGGGCCTTTTGTAAATAATGTAAATATTGTATAGTTTCTTTGCTTTCAGTTGTGTGGTGGTTGGTCTATTGTACCATGAGATTTTGAGTTCTCTGCATGCCTGCATGGGCCACATGTCCCTAATCAAAGCCACTGTTGGAGCTCAAAAATCATGGATATAGATCTTGAGTCCATTTTAAAAAAATTCTCTAAGTAGTAAGTTTGTGCCCTTGAAAGTCTTTTTGAAAAGGCCAAGTTTTAGTGCAAAGCCAAAAAGGTCATGTTGTTTTTCATGGGGAACCGCTTGGGAGATGTGTCCATCACCTTTCTTTTGGCATATGTAGTGGGTTTGAGCTCTCAGTTTTTAGTTCTGGTATGTTCTTGAGGTAGCCATTTAGAGGTGTTTCCCCAAATCTGCATTTTTGTGTTTCTAGAATTTTATAAAGTAACCCACTTCGGAGGATTACATTTTATGCCCAGTTGATAGTCGTAGCATGAGGGTTGTTGCACTTTTTTTTAGGCATGGGAGTGAGTCTCCATGACCATTTTTAGCCCCCCATGAGTTTATTTGGTCAGTTTTCCAGAGCCATTATGTTTCCAATTTGTTATGTTTCTCTAAGTGTGCAAAATCTGGAATTTAAATGACCTACTTTGAGGTCTTGTAATTTGCACCTGGCTCAAGGGAAAGTGAAATTCAAGGTTGTTCTGCATTATAGACCTGGAAGTGTACCTCCTTGGTGATTTGTAGACCATGACCAATCTGTTTGGTCACTTTGTTAGTCCTATTCCAAATCTAGTTTCTGCATTTTTCACTGTTTCAAATTTAGAAAGTTTCTAATGTGCTGACTTTGGTGTTTAATTGTATTTAACTATCTAATCATCTGGGAAAGATAATTATGGATTCATTCTCCTTGTATGAGAGTGAATTCTAATCTAGGGTTTCAGATCATGAGGGTTTCATTTGGTAAGTTTTCAAAGTTAGATATGAAGGTGTTTTATGCAGATTTGCAGTATGGGCAGAATCAGTGTTCTGACTGGCCATGTTTGGTCAGTGATAATTTGTGGCCTGAATATTTTTGTGAAAATCCCTTTGGCACGCATTTTCACATGTTGAAAATGAATGTATGTTTTAGACGTCATGTTCCTGTGAGGTTATTTGATCAGTTTTTGAAGCCATTTTTTGAGGCCACTTGTCGTTGTTGGACAATTTTTTAGAGGCACTTCAAACTAATTGTTGTGATTAAAATTTTGATGGATCATTGTCCGATTTCAGCAAGAGACTACAATTTAGGTATAACGAAAGGTAAATAATGGTGTGCAAGACGTTGATTTTAAAGTCAAGCTCCCAGGTTATCATTCTTTTTGAACACAAATTTGCATCAGTACCATGTTTTTATCAGACTAAAATGGCATATAATAGTGTTTTGTGCACATTTTATTATACTATGAATGCTTTTTTATTCGGTGTGTGTACTCACATTTTATGTGTTGTGCGCACATCCTTGCCTTTGTTTTGAACTTGGCGCATGTGTTGAGGTTGCACATTGTATTTGGGTGTGCATACTTGTTCAAAGGGAGGTGTTGCTACGTGTTAAGTGGAGAGCCAAAGGTTGTGTGCAAGTTACCAAAGGGTGTGCGCACTTGGCCAATGAAAGCTACACACATTGCAAGGGGGGAAGTGGCCAACTAGAGGAGCACGTGCACACCAAATGATGGTTGTGACAAGGTGCAAAGGGGCAACAAAATAAAATGGTGAAGCAAGGGGGGTGCGCACCAAAGTATGGTGTGAACACAGTACACATGGGGCGCATACCAAATCTGTAAGGTGCATGCCAGTTGGAGGTGCGTACAACAGTGAGGTTTGTAAGGGGTGCATGAAGTTTGAAAAGAGGTGTGCACTAGCAATGGCTTCAGCCAAGACACAAGGGTGCTACCTTGTTTAGAGAGATGGTTGTGCACACCTAATGCCAAAGAAAGAAAGGGAAATGTAGTAGCACGTGCAGGATGGAGAAGTAAACAAAAATGAAAGACACTTGGGCCAAAGAAAAAGAAATGAAGAAACATGTCTGCAAATAAAGACAAAAGAAAATGGAAATGGGGTTGTGAGGTGCGTGCCAGTTGGGAAGGTGTGTGTTGGTTGCAAGGTTGCAACAAGGTAGTAAAAGCCAAACAAAATGAGAGTTGGGCGTGCGCAAGCAGAGAAATGAGAATAAAATGTAAAGGGTGTGCATGTGGGTTTATCCCACATGCACCTCGATTTGGTCTTAAGAGGTGTTTAAATCAAAAAATGCCAAGTATGAAGGTAAGTTGAAGTAAAATGGCAAGTGGAAGCCTCTTTGACTTGTGGGCCCGGATTGGGTGCTTGCCAGCTGGGCAGACACACAAAATTTTAAATGGAGATATTTAACAATGCTCAGATGTTTAATCCTACATTGGTGGGGATGTGGGAATTTCAAGTGTTTAAATGGAAACACACTTGCATAGTATTATGAAGAAAGATCAGGAGGCTCTCTAGGTGTGCACTCAGTTGGTGCATTGGGATGCATGTCAGTGGCCAAAGAACACTAAATTTTGTAGAAAAGTGGGTGGTTGACTTGGCAGTGAAATGGACACATGGCGGCTTGTCACGTAATCTCTAAATGGGCTCACGGTTAGTGTAAACATCTGGAGATTCAGAGGGCGGTTAGTCTCCAGATCTCGTGATGCCATCGGTTAAGGGAGATGCATTCAAAGATTCAGAGAACACATAGTTGCTTAATCTCGTGATGTTAGCAATTAAGGAGATAACATCTGGAGATTCAAAGAGCGGTTAGTCTCATGATCTCTAGATTCTGATGGTTAATGCATTAGCATTCTGAGATTCTGAGATAGCTTAGTCGTGCAATCTCCAAATCAAGTTGTAGTTAGTGCAAATATTTAGAGAATGGGAGATGGAGGTCAACTAACCATGTCACGCAATCTCCAGATAGTGGTGGTTAAGATTGAAGCATTCTGAGATTGGGAGATAGCTTAGTCGCGTAATCTCAAGATAGGCTCGCGATTAAAGATAACATTTGGAGAATAGGAGATAAAGGTTGTCACCCAATCTCCAGATTAAACTACAGTTAGTAAGATGCATCCGGAGATTATGAGAATAGGCTATTCGCACAATCTCCAAATGTAACCATAGTTAAGAGGAGCATTCAATGATTATGAGAAGTGGGCTATCTTCGAATCTCCAAATCAAGGTGGTCAAGCCAAGGTTAATGTGAGCATCCAGTGAGCTAGTGACACATGGAAAATTATGGTGGGTTCTGGACCAAATGTGCAGGAAAAAGGGTAAAGTGCAGATTTTAAAAGGAAAATGCAAATTTAAATAAGTTTCAATAGTCTCTCATAGTTTGTGAAATATTTGTATTTCAAAATGGACTGAGAAGCATTCACAGAGCATTTTCAAAGAGAATCGAATCATTTCTTTGAGAGGGAGAGAATCAAATTTGTTGGAGAAATGATTGCAGAGATGAAGGTAGTTGCAGGAGATCAATTTTGAAGATCAATTTTGGAGAAAAGATGAAGATATTTTTGTGAAGAATTGACAGCTATCAGTTGGCTAAACTGGTTTCCATTTTCCTATATCAGTCTTCTTCTCCATTGTTACATAGATGGTGAAATTAACACTGCTAGGTAGTATTCTGGCTTTTGAGTCATATTTTTTGAGTTTCATGGTTTTGTAATTGTATTGAACCAAAGGTTTATAATGAAGAACAACGAAATCCCAATCCTTTATTGATGATTTCTTCATATGTCTTGTGTTAAATTCTTGCATGTTAATTTGTAAGACACTTTAATATACTGGCTACAAGGTGGTTTTGAATTTGTTGTCTTAGTTTCTTTCAAGGAGAGAGTAAATCTCCGGGACAAATTCTCAGGGGTTAATCTTGCATATGGATATGATGTCTGGGTATTGGAGTGAGAAGAATGATTTGTAAGGCACTTCATTTTGCTTTTATGTGTTTAGATTTAGAAGGTTTCTAGGGATATGCTTTTATTTGACTATGTTGCCCAATTGATAAGGCACTGGTCTCTACTGGTTATGCACCTTTCATCATCAAATTTAAAATCAATGAATATTTACTTTTTGTTGAAGAGCATCATGTTTATAATTTGTATTTGCAGAATACAAATGCAGGTATTGATTCTTTGAAGAAATGAATCTTAGGTTAGCCTGCCTGAGTCTAGAACTCAAAGAGAAGAAGGATTTAATCCTTATCACTAGTGTCATTTTCCTAGTTCTTAGAACACTTATGTAAGTGGGATCTTGCATTAGATAGGTTGAGTGTTGATTCCCATTTCTTATGATTCTGAGAACTATCCATAGTCTTTGTCTGCAAAGTGAGGTCATGTCAAAGGGAAGTCATCATACATGTAGATTTATGTTTTAATTAGTTACACCCACCTAAGTGTGTGGAGCTTGAAGTGAAGAAGGTTTGTAGGCCTTGTCAATTTTAGCCTTTCTTGCCCCTTAGTTTGTAGGAAGAAGCATATTTTGTCAATTAAATGAATATCCCATGTCTGGTTTGCATTTTCTCTTTTAGAATTGAAGGATACATGAAAAATCACTAACAACATCTACATGGTATGATATACTCTATTGCTTGGATCTAATATCTACTACATGTCAACATTCATTTATTTACTTCTATTTCATATCAAGGTTAATTCCTATATAGGGGCTTGACCATGGCAAGCCCCTCCCCACAATAATTTTCCCTTCTTTCTTGTGTGCAAGAACACGTGACAAAGTTGCAGATCCATATTTTTAGATTTTCAAAACAAGGGACTAATCCTTCAAGGAATTCAAAAACTTTTATGCTTCCAAGACTAGGTCAAATTGGGTCTCAAGTTGACATTGTCCTAGGGATATGCAATTTTCACAGTCGAGAGTTATAGGTCTTAGGGTTCCAGATCCAAAATAGTTTCAGATTCGGACAATTTTGCAATAGGTTTTTCTAGATCTGAAGCCAGCTGTCCTCTTCTAGCCCTCAAGGTGAGTACATTTCCCTTTAGCACTTACTTTTATGCATTATCTCTGATATCATATCTTGCTAGTTATCATTTCCTAAGCATTTCACATTCCATATACATACATTTTTGTCTGTATAGGGAATCCACAAAATCACCCTTTTTGCTAGATTGTTCATTAGCACCCCTTCATCCTTTTGGGTTGACCTAATCAAATTTGGCCTAAGGGTGGGTTTTGTATTCCAATGCATATGGGAAGAAGGGATTCTACCCTTGATAACTATTTCACATATTACATTGTAACCAATTTTATAGTTGGTAATCTCAAATAAGGGTCATGGGATGTTTCTCATGAATTCTTTTAAATTAGTTTTATATGACTATTATTTCTAATATAGTAATGATGTAGTTAAGGATGGTGGATCCAATTAAGGACAGTCCAAACCTTGCAGCCAATAGAATTACCCAGCAAATTACTCAACAATGCAACACAAAGTAATTGTTTAACACATATTTTCATTAACATGCCCGACTGTTAGGCCTTCCGAGTTAGGGCCAATTACAATCAGAAAACAATTCTACAAGATCCACAACCAGATCCAATACAATCTCAGCTAGCTCATCTCTGAAGACAATCAGAAGCTGATGGAAACCCTAAGGCAAATCTAAACTTGAGCTCGCAAGCCTCCAAGCAATCTCCTTGTCTCCAAGTATTCAACCCCTAGCTCTGCTACAAACAATTATCAGATAACAATTTGATTTGCAAGATCATCAAGAAATTTTCCATAACTTTGCCAACTTCAGCTTCAGAACCTCAGATCTGACTCACTAAGTCTTCAAGTCATGAACTTCTCTACCCCTTCCTGATCTCTAAGTTCTGTCCCCCTAAACATCTACCCAAGCACTCCTTAAATACTAATCATCAGCCACAAGTTGGCAAGATGAAACCCTTAACTCCCCAAAACAAATAATTAAATGCCATACAAGTTGGCTTACAAATGTATACAAACATTTAATTCAGCATGTCAGCCTATAACAATAGCTACCAACAATAAATTCACCAATTCGGCTCAACAAATCACACAGAATTCCAGTCGGTAAGCCAGAACTACCGAGCGAAAATGAATTCACCGAGCAAGCCAGGCATCACCGAGCACCAGTGTCGATCGAGCACCACAAGCATGACCGAGTAACACTTCACCAAGCATCAAAGACTACCGAGTTCCTTCAGTGACCGAGATTCCTTCAATGACCGAGACCGTCGGTCAAGGCTGCAACCAAGTAACACTAGTAAAAATACTAACACCCCATGCAGTTTCACCGAGGACAAAGAATGCCCCTGCCTTAACCTTGGATGCCCCTGCATCAGACACCCTAGGTTCCAAAAGATGTTCATATGTGAGAAGAACATCTTTCAGGATTCAACACATAAATCCTGAATTGGTTCTTCACATACAAGTCCCCCACCTTTTCTGCTCGCAAATTCTTCCACTTCAGTTTACTATGTCTCTTCAAGTCTTTTCTTGTCAACATACACGTCGGTTCTCCAAACCGATCATTCATTTTCTCTAGATCCACAATCTCCACTCGGCTACCAATACTTAGGCTTCTCCTACCGAGCCTTGTGTCCATCAAAGGCATCAGTGAAAACTTCCTGTTATCCTTCTCAACAGTAAATACATTTCAAACACAGTCATAAATAGCTTTGCAACCATATTGTCAAGGTCTACCGAGCAATATATCACAACTATTCATCTTCACAATATCACAAAGCACAAGATCCTTGTACTGGCCAATTTGAACATCAATGAAGCATTGTTCTCTAACTTCTAAAGCATGAACGTCTTGTAACCAACCAAGCCTATAAGGACAAGGATGCGTCATTCTATTCAAACCAAGTTTATGAACTAGGTCCTCAACAACAAGGTTATCAGTACTACCACTATCAACAATAACATCACAAAGTTTACCTTCAAATTTGCATTGGGTCCTAAACAAGTTAGTCCTCTGACAAGGTTCATCATTTGTACCGAGCAATGTTCGTCGAAGCAGAAAGTTCTCTGATTCAGGTTCATTATGAATGTTCTCATTCATCACAGTAGTTCATCGATCAACCTTCTTATGTGTACACTTAGAAGAACGGTGTCCTTCCTCTCCATAGTTATAGCAAGTACCCTTAAAGATAACTCTACCTATCTTCTTCTTCGGTTCCATAGGTTTTTGTTCATCTTATGCATCAGTCGATTTATCCTTCACCGAGTGATCAATCTTTTCCTTCCCTCAAGAGTTACTAGGTTGTTTTCTCTTCAACTTATCTTCTGCCTTCAGAGCATACTCATAAGCATCTTCAACAGAATCAATCTTCAGCATACCAAGATCATCCTAAATATTGAATCTCAGACCATTCACATGCCGAGCTACCTTTTCCTTACCAAGCTCTCGGTGTCCAGACCGAATAGTAAGTTTGTAGAACTCCTCGGTATAATCTTCAACAGACAGATCCTTCTGTTTCAGATTCTGCAACTTCTTAAACAAGCCAAGCCCATAGTCAGCCAGTATGAACTTAGCTTTCAACTTAGTCACCATCAACCTCCAGCGATTGATCTTTGTTTCACCTTCATCTTCTCGGTCTCTCTTTAGTCCTTTCCACCAAAGAGCAGCATGTTCTTTCAACTTTGTCTATGCTAATCTCACCCGAAGAGGATCTTCAATTTCTTCCAGCTCAAAGAAATTTTCAAGTTCACCAATCCAATCAATCAGATTGTAGGGCTTCAAAGTACCAAAGAAAGTAGAAACTTCCATTTGGTAATTACTAAACTGAGTAGCAGATCTAGGTAACCGAGCAGTTCTATCTTCACTAGATTTGTTTCTCCAGTCATCACCACTAGAGCCAGCAGTTTCAAATTCTTCAGCAGCTTCTTCATAGCCATCTTCAGTACCAACATTCCGAGGTACACCAGCAACAACTCTCATGATCTCGGCGACCATGTCATTCTTCATCAATTCCATCTTAGATCTGACATCCGATCTGACTTGATCAAAAATCTTTGATTCCACAGCATCACAAAGATCTGCAATAGCTCTAGGGTTAAATCTTCTTGGAGGCATCCTTAAAGATAAGAGAAACCCTCTGCAACAAACCCTCACCAACCACCTTGTGACAATTTCCAAGTTGTAAACAAGTCAGATCTCAACCTGCAATCTTGCAAACAACTAGGGAACAACTTCACAAGTTCAATGCTTCAGATCTGCAATCCATATTATGCACAATCTCTTCGCCAACAAGATCAACCTTGCTAGGTCAACCTTCTGCTCCAACAAGATCAAACTCTCACTCTGATACCACCTGATGCAGTCAAGGATGGTGGATCCAATTAAGGACAGTCCAAACCTTGCAGCCAACAGAATTACATAGCAGATTACTCAACAATGCAACACAAAGTAATTGTTTAACACAGATTTTCATTAACATGCCCGGTTGTCAGGCCTTCCGGGTTAGGGCCAATTACAATCAGAAAACAATTCTGCAAGATCCACAACCAGATCTAATACAATCTTAGCTAGCTCAACTCTGAAGACAATGAGAAGCTGATGGAAACCCTAAGGCAGATATAAACTTGAGCTCGCAAGCCTCCAAGCAATCTCCTTGTCTCCAAGTATGCAACCCCTGGCTCTACTACAAACAACTATCATATAACAATCTAATCTGCAAGATCATCAAGAACTTTTCCACAACTTCGCCAACTTCAGCTTCAGAACCTCATATCTAACTCACTAAGTCTTCAAGTCATGAACTTCTCTACCCCTTCCTGATCTCTAAGTTCTGTCCCCCTAAACATCTACCCAAGCACTCCTTAAATACTAATCATTAGCCACAAGTCGACAAGATGAAACCCTTAACTCACCAAAACAAATAATTAAATGCCATACAAGTCGACTTACAAATGTATACAAACATTTAATTCAACATGTCGGCCTATAACAATAGCTACCAACAATAAATTCACCAAGTCGACTCAACAAATCACACAGAACTCCAGTCAGTAAGCCAGAACTACCAAGTGACAATGAATTCACCGAGCAAGCCAAGCATCGTCGAGCACCAGTGTCGACCAAGCACCGCAAGCATGACCAAGTAACACTTCACCGAGCATCAGAGACTACCAAGTTCCTTCAGTGACTGAGCTTCCTTCAATGACCGAGACCATCGGTCAAGGCTACAACCGAGTAAGACCAGTCAAAATACTAACACCCCATGCAGTTTCACCGAGGACAAAGAATGCCCCTGCCTTAACCTTGGATGCCCCTGCATCAAGTAATCATATTCTTTTAAACTTTATATTATTGTATTGATTGTAATTTGTCATTGTGTGTTGCTAGTTATTTTATTATGATGTACTTTTCGAATGGGTATGAATTTTTTTATAATTATACGTTTCATGATAAATTTTGGACGATATTCTTTGTAGTAGTTTGGCAATGAATGGCTCAAAGAGAAATAGAAAAATAGATATTTTTATTTCTACATAAGAAACTCATCTAAAGTTGGTGCTACTAATTGCAACTATATACTCTATTATTTTCTACTTAGTTAATGAGGTTTGACAATGATTCCGTCCATGATAATCAGTTTACTAATATTGATTCGGTCAGTGTTGAGTTGTGCTAACTTTTTTTTTTCTTATTTTGGGAGAACAAGAATGTGAATGCATTTGAACTTCGAGGGCATTGCCAACAGCTTATGTCAATCAAGGAATGTGGAAGCATTTAATGAAAATACTTGTTAATTTTGATTTAGGGATTTTTAAATTTTAATTAATATTTGTTTTGGTTTAAAGTGTTGTTTTCCAAGAGCCTCTACTTTTTAGAGCTTGACAATTTATGTCTACAAAAAACTAGGCTTTTGTCCTACATTTTCTGGTTGTATGGCTTTTGCAAATTTTTCCACATTAAAATTTCTATCGGTGGCACAAAGAAAATTTTATTCTCACCATCATTGAGAAACTATGAATATATTGAAGCATTAGCAATGTAATGTAGGTTGTCTTATTTTTTTAAATAACTTTTGCTATTGTAGGGTTTTGTACACAATTTTTGTTACAAACTCTACCCATTTTCTCTCATTGGCATATTGGATTTTTTTTGGGGGAAACTCTTATTAGTGTAATATCCAAAGTCTTTTTGGATGTAGTGGTCATGTGTCGTAAGATTTATGTTAATTTTCCTCTTATGTCAGATTAAGATTAAATATCCAAAGTGCCCTTCAATATATTACCTGAGCATATATTCCTATCGACATAACCATTGCACCTTGTTGTGTGCAATTTCTAGTCAATTAAGTAAAAATCATAACTAGTACCAAGGGAGGGATGGTAAGATAAGAGAGATGACTTTAATAAGACAACTTGATTGATTATCCAGAGAGTCAAAAAGTTACCAATGAATTAAAAATCAGGGGCACACGATCTTGAATTGAAGGCTAAGGGTTTTAGTTATTGAATAAACCCTACATGACATGAAAACTAAAAGCATGAAAACTTTGCAAGTTGTAAAATTACCCAACTATATTGGCTAATATTAATTACATGTACAAAATGGGTTTTATAGCGCATTTATTATCCCAATCATCTTAAATTTACACAATAACAACACAAATGTCAATTATTCTTCATGATTTATTCATTTCACTTTCTTGAGCACATATAAAGATTCACAAAATCCCATATAGGTATTTACTTTAAGATCAAAATAACACATTCCAAAGGTTAACTAGGGTAATCTCCTAAAACCAATTAACCCATTTTTATTTCTTTTCACAAGTTTAATAATGAATAGCTTAATATGAGAAGATCAAATATGTGATGTACACATGGCATGAGGATCACAAAAATCAACCAAACATCTCTCAAATATTGTAGGTCAATGAGTTAAGGATACTTCCATCTATTGAACATCAAAAGTAAGCCTCAATGGTTAGGAGAGTTCATTTTTGTGGTTGCAGCTATGTGTTGTAGGACCAAACAACTTCTAGAGAATATTTGAAGGAAAGTAACTACCACAACTATATAATCAAGAGACCTTCAAATTCATAAGCACCTCCAAGCTTGAACCATTAGATGCACTTCCCAATGTTCTAGATGCAATTTCTAAGCATCTACCCACCATAGCTACTACACTACAACTTCTTCCAATCACATATCATTAATTATTTTTCAAATAAGAATGTCGTATGCCCACTATTCTCATTTTGTAGCACATACATTTACATTCCCAAGCTAATTTTTTTTATTCTATGTATCATATAAGATTTAAATTACTTGTTAGTTTGTATTGCTAGCCTAATAAGAAAACAAACTACTTTCTAGCCTCCTAAGAATTCAAACCTTAAACACTAAGATCATTTTATTTTTCTTTACAACAGTATGTCATTAAACCACATGTTTTAACTTTAGTCTACATACGTGATAAAATTTCTAACATATAATATATGCCTCTGTATATTGTATAACATGATGAAAAATTCGTAAAGGGCATGGAACCATCCGCTATCATTCTATAATTGCATGAATAAAATATGTAACTAAATTCATCCAACCAAAAGTCCTTTACTTATAGAAGTTATTAAAGTTCTTGCTCATTAGAAATATTTATTTTAATTTATCATCATTGTGTCCTATACCTTATGGGCTCTACAACTATAAGATATATGAATGCTTTCTACTTATTCAAAAAAATTGCAAGACCCACCAAATGGTATCCAAGTCAGAATAAATAAATTAAACAAATAGAGTCATCCTTTTATTCAAATTTTCTATCAAACTAAAGTCTATCAACCAATAATTATGCTAGAGAAATTCATAGCTTTTTATTACGGTAAAAACAGGTTTTGAAGGGACCCTGAAACCCTTTACATAACTAGGACAAAAGATAAAGCTATTGAAGCACCATTAAAACAACAATCCAGTCACAAAATAGGACCGGACACCATAGGAGTGTGCCCTAAAGATATTACAAAACTAGCACCCGAGACGGTACAGTCCAACCAAAAGAGGGAGGACACACAAACACAACACACTGAAAAGCCTAAGAACAAAGACTAATCAGAAATTCATAGTTACCATTGTAATTGACTTGATTTACCATTAAAAATGTGAATCGCAAATAATTAATGTGTAATTTTCAAAGTTTTTTGACCAAAAAGACTTATGAAAGAAGCCTCATTCAATGATAGGAAGGGGCATTCGATCAACTTTACCCCAAGTCTCAATTTTTGTGGTTCACATATTCAATTTAGTGACCCAATCATGAATTAAGCCTTACACTTGTTTATTGTCATGGCACTAAACTGAAGTGACATGAGGTTAGTTTGTAAGTTACGGGCCATGATAAAAAGATACCCTAAATGAGATGCTCAAGTGCCCCTTACCATCACTAAGAGTTCACTAAACAAGATTTATGGACCATAGAAAAATGATACTTTGAATCACTTGAGCCCCCCTCCCATCACTAAGAAAGGTTTTTGAACCACATATATTATTTGTAAAAATGTCAAACTTAGGTTAAGTTTCTCAATGGAAATTTTGTGGTACAAGTCATCGCATATAAGGATTGTGATTTAGAGAGGCATAAACTACTATATTATACTAATATAAAAGTATCCCCTTTAATGAATAAACCCTAAAACCTTCAAAGGTTAATCCATTCCCATTATAAAGTGAAGCTGGCCAAGGGCAAGCAAACCACTATTAGCATTCTTGAATCAACAACCCATGAACTATATGTGGTGAGACTCATTTGACCCTCGTTTAGACCATATTATCCTACCTATCTCTAACATCTAGTCCCCAATCCCATTAGTGAAATAGAGAGTATCCATCTAACCCTAATGACATGGACTAATTATAGATGCATAGTTAACCAAATTGTTCTTCCCATTATGCCCCCTCTAAATAATGTTCAACCTATAAAGGCTTGGTTGCTTAGATGATGCACATTATGGCCAAGGAATACATTGAACTCATTAGCTCCCACTTTGAGCTTTCCTAATTGCTAGACTATGATGCGTTGAATATTTCTTTATTTGGTTCCCTCACAACTTTGAATAAGAAATGAAGTGTAATGGAGTGATGTTTTTTTATGTTATTGACTGGCAAATGGAATTTTGAACTTAAAGAGAAATATTTTATTTTATTTTAGGGATTTCCCAAGCATCATAACATAACTCAGCCTTCAAAATTTAGTAGCATGTAGTTTGATGTGCATAAGATGTGTATGGTTCAAGAGAAATCTTCCAATCTTCTTTCTCATAAAACTCTCTAAATCTATAGGATATAATATTATTCACCATAGAAGCAAACAAATGGTATATTTTGCACAAGTTGATCTATCAATTCAAGTACAACTAGCACTTGCACCCAAAGGAGGTTCAAGGGGTACGCCGATAGGGAAAAATAGTGCAAGTTTATATAAGATGGTTGTATTTTTTTTGTGTGCTTAAAATTGTGCCTAACATCATGAAGATTCAATTTATTGTAGATATTCTGAGGCCTTGAAATGATTGAAATCATGCAGGCCACTGATTCTCCTACTTAGAAACCATAGTCACAAATGGATACAAATGAAGGAAAAAGGTTGATTAAGTCAATCATTAAAATGCAAGTGGGAAAAGGGAGTTGTTTTGATTGCATTCTAAAACCGGTTGCCTTCTTTTAGATTTCCAGTAATTTGGTAGTTGTATCCTCGACTATCCTCAGTTGGTGTAAGATAAAATCCATCCATTTGAGGTGCGATTAATTTTCCAGTTGTAGATTCGAAAGGAGTTTCAAGAATATTAAAAGAAGGATGCCTTCTAGGAGGATTCATTCAACATTCTACACACAAGACCCTAATTCGAAACCCTATTTTGAGCACTTGTGGTTGAATGCTCATATACAACATACTCTGGAACTTTAAGACATAACAGTTGTTCTGTGGTTAGGCATGATTTCTTCAATCAAGCCAAATTATATTTAATATATTCTTGCAGCTACAGACATGGTAAGACTGGTGTTATGCACTATTTACCTACTCAGAATAATAAACATGGGTATCATGTGCAATTTAAAGTATAATTTTAATATAACTTGCTTCCATTTTTCATGTACACAATGTAGACCAAATAAAAGGGCTAATGGACCATTCGAATCAATATGAGTTTCAACATATAAATCCCCATGAGAAAGAAAACAAAATCATTTTTTACTTCTGCAATCTAGTTTATGTGGACTCTTAATGTTACTTGTGCATTTATCTATGATTTTGAAACATTTGAGACATCTTTCTAGTTGATTTTCCTTATTGGATTAAAATTTTGTCCCTGTAGATATAAATATAAATAATAAGACAAAGTATATAGAGTGCAAATAAACATAAAATTATATTATTTCATAACTATATAAATATATTAAAATATTAACTTAAAATAAATGAGAAAACATATTGAAGGATGTATTTTTCACTATCGAGCTATAAGTATATTGCTTTAATTTCATTTAAATAGTTTAGTCTAATTTATTTTAACATTTCTTTTTAATTATTCAATTAAAAAAAAAAAATTATTTAATTTTTTTATTAATAGCAAAAATAGGTTTTGAAGGGACGTTGAAACCATGTACAATACAAAAACTTAAGATCAAGCAATAAAAGTCCTCAAAGAAAACATCAGGTCGGCTAGAACAAAAGGCAAACCACCACACAAAACATTTAAAATCGCTACCAAAGATATATCATTGGAAGACAACAGCCCAAAAACTAAGACAAACCAACATTAAGACTTTCCTTTGGTCCCCTACATATGGTACCGAAGAGTCATATCAAAAGAAGGCGGGGATCATTTGGAGTGTTTACCTTTAACCATGATCCAGCCTTCTTCCACCTTGGTCGCCTCATCCTGCCATATCAAAGAATCCAAATCCAAAAACTCAGTGCCCAATGAGGGGACAGTAGGCTACACAAGATCAACCAAAAGAGAACCAAAATCAAACACAACCTCACAGCCAACATCATCCAAAGGGGCAACATTAGCAAACAGACCAGTAGAAGTCCTGGCACAATCCAACAAAATATCAGCAAAATCAATGCCAACAAGAACAACAAAAATTGTCTCAAACACGCTAAATAGTATGGGACTTGTGCCAACAATAGTACCAGTAGGAACCATATCAGAAACCACCGCAAAATCATTAGCTACAATCTAAAGAGAGGATTCAGAAGCTATTCTAGAAACCATAGTTCCATGACCAATAAGACCCATATCAGAACCAGCAGGTGGATCCTGCACAGTGGGCTAGGAAACCATAGGACCAAAACCAGTAGAACTAGTAGGAGGACTAGGCTTAGCCTCCTGGGAGGAGCACTTAAATACTGTGTAGTGTTGAGAAGAGGCACATTTCCACCATCAGGAGGGCCTTCTCGATTTTACTTTCCCAAGGTTAAAATTAGCCGCAACATGCCCACTCTTGAAGCATCTCCTACATCTGAGGGGAGCCCTTCATAGTCCAAAGGTTGGATCCATTGACCCTTAGGAGTCATAAGTTTGATCTCAGCCAACAACCCCTTAAAACTATCAATGTCTATCGAAATACGAGCATAGGTAGAATGAAAAATGTCAGAAGAATCTGAATCCACCATCAAAAAGTCTACAAGAGCTTCACCAACTTTCTTAAGGACCGAATCCACCCAAAGATGAAGTAGGAGGTAGGGGAGTCTAACCCAGATTGGCATCTTACAGAAAGCTTCATAAGAGGGATTAAATTCTGGATGTCGGGGTTTAATCATTAATGGGAATCTTTCCTCCTATGTAAAAAGAAGCTCACACAAGATGATCTTTCAATCTGTCACATTCTTGTACTTGGCAATAAAAAAACCCTTGGCCATAGGTTAAATCTGAACCGAGTCCTAAATTATGGGTTCCCAATGCTTAGAGATCCACGCATGGAGCCCCGAAAGACTAGGCCAAAACCCCTGAAACAGGAAGATAATCACATTAGAGGAGAGGTCAAAGGCACTCTGATCAATCTCAGTAAATGTCTCACCATCCAAATCAATAGCTATAGATCTACATTATTGGAAATGGCCTAGTATCAACATGTTCCCCTTAGGATCAATGGCAGACACCTTGCCACCTCCATTAACCAGACACTCAACATAAGATCCCCAGAAACCCCAGAGGAATATCTGAGAAGCAACAATGTAGGATCAGGGTCACCACACACATGCACAATAGACTCTGAAAGACCAGCAATCTTAATCAAAGGATGCAGAGCCACTTTTGTAGAGGACGGAATCCCCACAATAGGCATGGAAGGGCCCACAAAATTTCCGACCACAAAAAACCCTAGATCCCCCCCAACCAAACACCACAGAAGCCGAAGGCACATAGTCGCCAACACCGTGCACAGAGGACAAAGAAACAATCATAGTCGTGGATAGAGAATGACCAGGGGAAGCCTCATTAGAAGGAACAAACCATGCGGGAAAAGAAGAACTCGAAGGTATCGCCATGACAACAGGTCTAGATGCAACCCCCGAAGGGCCATTTGCAATGACAGACAATGATGGAAATTCCATGCGCCCAATGATCCCAAGCGATGATGAACCCAGTAGAGAAGAAGACGCGTTTGAAAATCTCCCAGAGCAAGAAAGGTTGAAAGACGATGGAGCCATCATGATCTATTGACTCCCCAATGAGCAGTTTGTGGAAACTACATCTATGTAAACATTTTGCTATGTTTTAAATGTTTAAGTTGATCTTTTTATTTACAAATAATTAATAAATATGTTGGTTTATATTATATATTTTTTGTATAATATTGAGAAAATAGAAAAGTAAATAAATTAATATATGAACAAATCTAACAATCTATAATCTTTATCTTTATAATATTTAATAATTATGAACAAAATTAATTTATAAATTTAATCTTTCTAGTTTATGGAAAAAATATTAGCAAATAAGTTAAAATCTTATTTTCAAAATTAAAAAATTATATTTTTAATATTAATAACTATTTTTACAAATACTAAGTTCTCTTCTAAATATTATAAAAAACTTGTACATAATCATTTAATTAAAATAAAATATTATAAATATTAAAATAAAATATATTTTGTCATAGCAACCCATGAAATTAAAATGCCCCATTAATTGGAGTATCACCTATTTTTAAAGTTTTTTATTAGGCATAGGTAAACCTATGGATTAAGAAAATTTGTCGTCCAATGGAAGAAAATAGGAAAATATCTAGGGTTTTTCATATGTGGAGAAAAATATTTTTATAATCAAGCGCACTTGAGTAGGTGTGTGTCTTAAGCTTCAGCATACACCTTACATTGTCAATTATTCAAAACATCTTTTTGTATTTTATCATTTTTCCCTAAAAACCTTAGTTTAGATTTTAGGAGTTCTTGAAAGACTCAAATAAAAGCACATATGAGTATATGTCAGTGCACAAAATGATGTGAGATGGCAATTGTTTGATCACAGTGAAGGGGTTTTATGAGTGGGACACAATTGGAAGCTTTTTTGGCTGGACTTTGTTCAAAATCACTCTTAAGAAAATGATGTATGTTAAATTATTTTTAGTTTATTGTTCTTCTACATCAAAGCAACGAATTCTATGACATAAAATAGTGTTTTGATATGTAATATGAAAATTCAAAAGTGTTTCTTGCTTGTTTTAGCTTCCTAAAAGTAGATACCAAGGGTATATGGTGAAGCCCCTTGGGTGTCCAAATCATCCAAAAGGCTTTTGAATGGGTTCTCCGCCTATAATTACTCTTGCAACCCTCTGTTAGTTGTTTTGCCTTTGTATTTCGGTCTCATTTTGTGTCTAGTCTTGTTAGGAAGTTTTGTCACGGAGTGACTTAGTGCCATTTTTGCTCTGTTGCTTGATCCATTTTCAGATTTTTTACAACTAATATTTGCAAGATATTCAGTTTAGATGTTGCAAAATGATGAGCACTACATAATTTAGTGCACTATGTCTCCAATGCCCTTGAGTTGTGAAATAACAATATTATTTTTTATTAAAGGAAAAATAGGTTTTGAAGGGACTTGAAACCCTTTACAAGACAGTCATATAAGATTTATCAAGAAATCCCACAACAAGAGACGGGTCAAGACCAAAATGAGGGTTTTACCAATCGGCTCCCTCAACCTGAAACAAACAATACACAAGAAACCAACATGAACCCAAGAGAAAAAGAAAGGACCGGAGAAAACCCCCGCCCAACTGCCCATAACAAGCAAACATTAAGATTTACCTTTAGCCCTGCTCTTATGGGAATGAAGGGTCATGTTGAAAGAGGGTGAAGACTGCTTAGAATTTTTTATATCTTTTATCGTAATCCATCCCTCTTCCCCCTTAGCAGTCACATCTTGCCAAACCAAAAAATCCAGCTCTGAACACCCAACACCCAAAGGGGGGAGACTAGTAGCACCCTAAGCAGAACCAGAGAAAGAGCCTACAACCTCCTAAGAGATAGGGCCAGTAGCAACCAAAGAGACAACACCAACAACGTTGTCAATAGAAAGAGAAACCACTTGAGAGGCAGGGCCAACACCAACACTAGTAGAAGAGACAACACCACTCTCAACAGCAAGAACCCTATCACAGGCAACAACAAAATTAGGTGACACAACAGGAGGAGAACCAACAGTACCAACCATCCTGATGACACCAATAAGAGAAGCAGTTGCACAAGCAACATGTGGTTCAATGGCCTCAACACCACCACCATTTGGCAACAAACCAACAAGAGGAGAAGATGGAGGGATTTCTTGTGCAACCACCCTAGAGAAGCTCCTCTAGGAGGAATTCTTCTCAACCGCATAATGTTGAGAAAAAGAACCTTTCCACCAAGAAGTAGACTTTTTCATTTTCTCTAGCTCACATTGAGTCACCACATGACTAGTTTTAAAGCATCTTCTACACATGAAGGGGATCCCTTCATGGTCCAAAGGTTGGATCCACCTACCCTTAGGAGAAACAAGCTTAATCTCCGCAGGAAGCCCCTTAGAAACATCTAAATCCACCAAAATCCGGGCAAAAGTAAAATGAAAAATATCATAAGGTTCCTCATCCACCATTAGAAAGTCCCCAAGAGCCTCATTCACTTCCTCAAGAAGAGAAATCTTTCTTTACATGAGGGCATCTAGGAATTTATAGTTGATGTATGCTAATTAAAATGATATTACTTGTTAGTTTTAAGTTTAATATCTATGCTAGCAAAGCCTTATTTTATTAGGAATGAATGTTTTTTTAAATTAATCAAAAACAATAAAAATGTGAATATTGTAAAAGCATTTAACATATATTGTTCTTGATTGTTCATCAATATTATTCTGTGAAATGCCCAATGATTTTACGCCAAATTATCCAAAAGGAAAACATGTTTTTTGTAAGATTCCATGCTAGCACACAAGAATATCGGGTACCATAATAGTGTATGCTCCCTTGGAGAGCAGAAAATGGTCTCTTGATTTTATGGAAATGTAAAGAGAATTATTTGATTGTTGATTTTATAGGCTTTGTTACATTGTTTCCATTAGTTCTACCTATTGTAAACAATTTGGGCCTACATTACTTAGAAGTTAGAACTTAACACTCGAAGAAAAAGACATGCATGGTGCCTCTTTTTTGTGGGCTTTGATGGTTGAAATTCCTTTTAGTGTTGTCCATTCTGCAAAGCAACTACTAGTAATGTTGGGTAACTATTATTTGTTTGCATTAAGAGTCAAGAGCATCGGTCTTTTTGGTGCCTCTATATAATACAAAAATTTGTAATGTATGCCTTTTTTGTGTTGTACCCTTGGTATGACTGGATTTGCAAGGTTTGATTTAACACCACACTAAAATCCGAAATGAGAGCAAATCATACATAGATCCATGAGATCTTTACAAAGACAACGGAATAGTAAATGCAATATGTGACAACTAAGTAGAAGATACATATTTAGTAGAAACATGCTAAATATTTTTGTACAAGCCCTATGTATGTGATTCGCCCACCGCAAACTGGATGGCATTCAAAAAGAAAGCCCCTAAAAGTCTATAATGAATAGAAAATTGATCTTCCATTTGAAAGAGAAAAAGATAATAGAAAGGAAGCCCTACTAAGATCCCCGTGCGTGAAGCCAAAGAATAGTAGGGAATAATAGAATAGTAGGGCCCTTACCTGACGATTAGTAGGGGGGCCCGCCCAAGAATCTACCCCTTCGCGTGCATGCCCAGTCGAATAGTAGGGCCACCCCTGCATAGCCAGCCGCCCCCCTATCGGAAGATCCCTATATTATAAAGGGGCCGGGCTCGGAGGGTACGCATGTTACTTATAGAATCTAAGTACCAGCCCCGCGTTCAACAATTCTATAGAAGTGCAAGTAAGCAAATACAAACCTATAAAAATTTTGAAACTTCAAACTCCACATTTTTCCGCTTTATATGCTTGCAAAACTGTATTTCCATTGTAAACTTCAATTTTGGTTTGTACACTAGTAGCATTGTGTTTTTGTGGGGCAATTGCCCAAAAAAAAAGTTTTGTTTTGATTTTAAAATCAAAACCTGAAGAAACACCCTTTTCTGCTAGATAGCAACCAGTTGAACACAATTCACAGACTGGAAAGAAATGTCTACAAAATTCTCCTAAAAGCAATTACATGGCCCAATAGCCTTAATCTAGCAATAAAATGGCATACACTATTGTGCCAGTGCACATATGTACTTTAGCTCAGTGACAATCTGCCTTTTATGCATAGGAATAGTAACAACACTTCCAGGAGCATTGTGTGCTCTTTTTCATTCCTGTTTCCTGTTTTTTCTTCTCTGCTAGCGCCTCATAGTATGTTGTAGTGCAGCTGCTTTGAATATAGGCTTTGGTAAGAGTTGATGTCTGTCAAAAAAGTTATTTTTTAGTACATTCCTTTTCAGATCAAACTTATATAAGAATCTAATGTATCTAGCATCGTACCTGTCAATACGCTTATATTTCGAAGATGCTTAAAACGGTTCTTTACAGTCTCCATATATTCATGCTTCTTGCACTACAATGTTTGCATCTACAGCACCATTTTGTGCATATACTGCAATCATTATATTCTATGAAAACATAGGTCATCATGAAATTTGTTTAAAAATATTCAGAGCCTCGTTTAGAACCCCATTTTATGTACACCCTACAATTAGTGTATTGCATTTCTGTAAAAAGCCATAAAGTCTCATCAAACGCACCATTTTGTGCATACCTTGCAATCATCACATTCCAAGTCACCATATTTCTTTGAGGCATTTTGTCAAACACTTCGTGTGCCTTCTGTTTGCTTCCACATTTTGCATACATATCTATATCTATGAGGGCACTCCCAACTACATCTGACAAAAGTGTGCTTTCAAATACTATTTGATGGATTCCCATACCCTGTTCCAAATCGCATATTTTAGCACAGATGGGGAGGATGTTGGATAAGGTGAGCCGATCGAGTTGAACATATGATCCTCTCATCATCTGTAACATTGTTAATGCCTCATGAGGATACCCACATCTTCGGTAAGCTGCAATCATATATTTGATGAGACGCAATCTTGTTCTGTCATTTTGTCAAATACTTTACGAGCTTCAACTAAACTACTGCACTTAAAATACATATTGACAAGTTGTTTTGGAAAAATGTGGGTGTATTGACTGCGACTTCCCTGTGTGTAGTAAGCAAATTGAGTACTGTCCCCTTCGACCAACCCTCTCTCTCTAGACAATGCTATGAGTTTGAGATTGAGTTGAGCAAAGGATGGAAATACATTATTACAATTAAAGTAAATTGTGTTGTTTTTCCCTTTTTGGATCCAACTGACCTCTTGACCACTGGGCTAGTATATTGTTTCTTAAATTGTTCTAACAGTGCATGAGAAGGTCTCTCGTTACTTATTTTCCAGGTTAACTATAAAACCACTTGGTTGCAAGAAAGTGGTACTGGCTTGCAGAATTGAATGAGAACTGATTCTTCCAACTCACCGTCGTGGACGCATGGTGGTAAACATAGCGGTCAACAGAGGCATAGGGATGAGGCCCCTGTCATTGTAAACCGTTAGCCATTTATTATAGTTCCCTGATTTGAAATGATGTCCACCTTCCCTACCACATCTTTGTGCCCATGCATCTCTAGGTGACTACAATTTTAAGCAATTACAACCACAAAATCTTTAAAGCATGTGCACAAATATACTACGTCACGGCTACTCTACTAAGGCGTAAATACTAGCCCAATAGCAAATTGTCAACATGAAAATGATTTTAAAATTTCATCAGATGTGAACATTAAAATCACAATTGCAATATCTCGAAAGGCACTTTCTAATTTTTTTCATAAATATATGTTGGAGAGATTCAGCACAATTTTCTATAATAACACCAAGAAGTAAAGAGAATGAATTGGAGAAGCATGGAAATGTGCCTAAAAACATTATCTCTTCGAATTAAAGAAAATAACCAGAAGTTGTTGCACTGCCACAACTATCAGAATTGTTAGATGTTC
The DNA here is from genome assembly GCA_027943335.1 of Chamaecyparis obtusa. Taxonomy (NCBI): domain Eukaryota; kingdom Viridiplantae; phylum Streptophyta; class Pinopsida; order Cupressales; family Cupressaceae; genus Chamaecyparis; species Chamaecyparis obtusa. The sequence goes on along the minus strand of BSBK01000811.1, from coordinate 72,190 downwards.
CCATGAATGAAAGATAGGCCTGAGGGCTAGAATGACTACTTTCCATGTTTTTATTGCAACCTGTGTCGCCCAAAAAACTCTGCCATGGATTCAAACATTTGCATGCGAAAGCTTGTAGGTAATTCTTCAGCGTTGGTTTTTTCCTTCTTAAATGCTTCATCTAATTCCCAGTAGCTTTGTTGTCCTGGTTGCTTATTCCAATCAACTATCTGCTTGAATGTGGTGAGAAAATTGGACCACTTTCGCTCAATTTCTTATACCGATGGTTGTAAAATACATCAACCAAATACCTAGCCAAATACCTCTTGTTCATAGAAGAGCGACATTAATGATCTTTGAAATAGGGAAGGAGTAGATGGATTAGTTGCGACTTCTGTAAGAGAAAATTTGTGAGTTCCTATAGAATATGTATGAACCTGTGATCTTTCAACCCAATATATAAAAATCAAAACAACCCGTGAATTGTGACAGTTGAGTGGTTTCTGAATTAATGGTAGAAGGCCATTCTTACGAGTTTAAATTTGAACTATCAATAAATGAAAAATGGATCGGATTTGATTCGAAGATCTTATTCCCATATTTTTTCAATCTTTTAAATAAAAACATTAAATGAGAGTATCCAAATACGGGAGATTGCAAAGATCCTCATTTACTGCTTAATGAGCAGTTTTCAACGTAGATTAAAGCGGTTAATGGTTACTGGATTGAACGGACAGGTTTGGAATGAAATCCCCACTCATAATAGCGTATCGGCTAATAAATATTAGTATTTATATACATGTAAGCATCTAGTCCACTGCTTACTCAATATTCCCCCTCCCCTAATAAAATAGGATTGATCAACCATGGACCTAATAGGCTTGTGAACAATGACATGTTGGATAGAGGACATGTGAATGTTTCACAGACAATATATGTAATCCCTTTCATTCCCATAAGATCAAATTGGACAAGCAATGAATGTTTACATGTGGCTAATAGGTCAAGAAGTGTGACTGACAAACTACTTAATACTAGGAGTGCAAGGGTTTCACCAAAATTGTTAGCTTCTTGAGCCATATTTGGGAATCAAATATTTGAAACTTCAGCAACATTTTTTTGTTGTGTCACAAGGTTCACCGAATTTTTGGCTCCGGGTTCAAAATTCGGCTAACCCATAAAAAATGAAAAAAAAAGTATAAGTTTGCTATAAATTCCTATGGCAATAAGGTAGGTGGCATTTTTGGACAAGTATATTTTGTTGTCATTTTTAGGGTTTTCAACTAAAAAAAATTGATAAATATGGGTCCTCTATTCACTAAAATGGCATTAGTTGATTGAAGATTGTCATTGATGGACGGCTAGGGAAAATCCTTTACATCTATTCGTCTGCAACATTCTGGTCATGGCGACCATTGGTTGTCTAGTCGTGGTCATGGATTGTAGTTGTTGGTCGGGTTGCATTGCGCTCGTTGGTCGGGATTGTTCGTGGTTGCTCTGTGTTTTGTGTCTGTAGCTATTCTTCAAGCTTTTCATGCTTGCTTTATGCTCTATGTTTCCGATAGTTGTTTCCTCAACTTATCTTTGCCTCTGGTCATCTCTCTCCCTAATCGAACTCGATGGTCTGCATCACAACACCAAGTAGGTCTACTGTCTCACGACTCTATCATTAAAATTTGAAAGACACTTTTTTAAGGTTTCAAGAGGTTATATAAATTTATTCATATGTATATGTTCATTTTATATTAGCACTAAAAATATATATTTAAACAATAAACTTACTACATTAGTATAAAATTTATTTAAAGATTTCAGTGTATTTGTAAATCAATCGCATCAGTATGCATATTTTTTATTAAAACATTAATATTTTATATATTTACAATTTATTTATTACTAACTAATATATTATTATATTACTTGATTTGTAATATTTTTAACTAATATATTATTATACTACTTGATTTGTAATCTTTTTAATTCTATTTATTATATTACTTTAATTTTAATTTTGTTACTATTCAAAAGATTTAAACTTAAGCATTTTTTTTTTATAATTAAAAGTCAAAACATTAATATTTTGTATGTTTACAATTTATTTATTATTTTAATATTTTTAATTCTATTTATTAAAGGAAAAATAAAAAATTTAGTACACTAAGTTTTATTTTATGTTATAAAATATTAAGTTTAATGGTTTTATTTTGTTTCGAAAGTTTAATGTTTTTTAAAATTAAAAAAGAAAATATTTTGTTTCTAGTTAATTAAAATAGAATTTAGTATTTATATATTTTGCATTATAGAGTTTAAAATAATTATTTTCTACATTTTATTTTAATATTTTTAAAATAAATATTGGATAATTTAAAATAAAAATATTAATTTTCTTTTGCATCAAGTAGGTCGTAATTGAATGGATCCGAAAAGATCAAAATTTGAAGTATGGAAATTTGTGACAAAAAAAGGTGTTGAACTCAAATGTAAGAAATGTGAGAAAGATTTCACAGGAAGTTTAACAAGAGCATGTCCAAATTTGACTAAAAAAATGAAAGTTGATATAGAGAGATAACTAGCCCTTTTGAATGCAGAAAGCAGAAAAAGGCAAAAAAGAAAAACAAAGAATTGAAGAGGATGTGTCCAAGTTCACATTTATGATTTCTTCTTCTATTTTACCCAAGCCTACAAGTGCATCAAAACAAAGTGGAACATTAAACAACTTTTGGAAACTTGTAGAGAGACAACAAGTGGATGATACTTTGGCTGATTATTTTTATACAAGTGCTATTCCATTTAATACATCAAGAAATTTTCATTTTTGTAATGCAATTCATAAAGTTACAGAGTTTGGCAAATGGTACACACCTCCATCTTCAGAGGCTTTTAGGACAACTCTTTTAGAGATGTCCAAAGATAAAGTGACGGAAAAATTAGTCGAGATCAAAGCCTCTTGGAAGGCAATAGGGTGCACTATATTGAGTAATGGGTGGTCAGATATATGTCAGAGGTCATTGATTAATATTTTAGTGGTTTCTCCTGAAGGTGTTGTGTTCTTGAAAGTGATTGATACGATGAACCAAAAGAAAACTTCAGAGTATATTTTTCAGATATTAGAAGAAGTCATTCTTGAAGTAGGGGTGAAAAATGTGGTTCAAGTGGTTATTGATAGTGTCACGAATTGTGTGGGAGCTAAGAAGCTTATTGTAGAGAAGTACCCACACATTTATTGGAGCTCATGTGCAACCCATTGTCTAGATTTGTTGCTTCATGACTTGGCCAAGTTCTCATAGATACATGAAGCAATTCATAGAGGGAGAGCAATTGCAAATTTCATTAGAAATCATCATCTCACATTGATTCTTTAGAGGCAAAATGCATCTAAAGAGTTGTTGAAGCTTTGTGACACAAGGTTTGTTTCATTTAATATCACTTTGAGAAGAGTGGTTGAAGAGAAAGCAACTTTGAAATCCGTGATGTGTTCTAATGATTGAGAAAATTCAGCGCTTTCTAAAAGTGCCAAGGGGGAAGAACATTGAGCAAATCATTTTTAAACAACTTTTGGGAAAGTCGAGCAAAGCTTTTGAATATGTGGGTCAATAATTGATGTTCTTCATATGGTGGATGGTGAAGCTCCTTACCTTGGCATGCTTTATGAAAACATAGACCGTTGTAAAGAGTTCATTCAGAGAGTACTGAAAAATGTAGAAACAGAGTACATGGAGATATGGGAGGTAATGATTCTAGCTGGAAAATGATGCACACACATTTACATGCAGCAGCTTGCTATTTGGAGTCTAAGTTATTTCGTATTGATAGACAAGTTGATTATGAAATTATAGCAGGGCTTTATGATGCCATTAGCATGTATGAGTGAGATCGAGACACAAGAAAGCAGAAGGGATGTTGGGAATAGAAGCAACACAATATGATTTGACACGAGTTGATGTAACTAGCTATAGATGGTGGATGAGCACTATAATCATACCAATACTAGAGATACAAGAAAGCAGAAGGGATGTTTGGAATAGAAGCAATGCAATATGATTTGACACGAGTTTATGTAACTGGCTATAGATATTGGATGAGCTATGGAGCACAAACTCCTGAACTACAATGTTTTGCCATTCGAGTATTGAGTCAAAGAGCAAGTTCATCAGCTTGTGAGAGGAACTGGAGTTGCTTTGACCACATCCATTCCAAAAAGAGGAACAAGTTATCGTTCGGAAAGTTGGGAGATCTTGTCTATGTTCGCAACAATTTGAAATTGTTCATGAACAAATCAGCAAATGACTCCACATCTTCACAACAATGAATTTCAGAAGACATTGCCACTGGAGTTGTAGAGGAGCCCAACTTCTTGGATGATGAACTAAGTAGTGATATTGATGATGATTCTACAATAAATCAGCCAAGTGCTCTTGATAACTTGGAGCATTTTTTAAGTTTTATAGTCTTGACTTTTGATTATAACTTTTTGACAAAAAACCATGTTCATATTTTTTATGATTTGGAGTTGTTTTGAAGTTCTGAAGTCTAAAATGTTGATCATATCTTTTTGACAAAAAAACATCTTTGTAATCATGATTTCACATATATCTTGTGATTTATATCTTATTAATGTGTATCTTTTTGTAATGATTTCAAATCTATTTTATAATGTTAAACTACTTTGATAATTTATTGGATATAAAGTTGGAGAGATGTTTTGTTTTGTAGGTTTATAATGAAAAGTTCTTTGCATGAAACTCATAAACATAAAAATAAATAACATTTATTGAAAAAATGATAGAGATCTCTATATAACTTCTGCTATAAATGTACATTGATAATGACTTGTTGCTAACCTGATACAAGCCACAAGGTGCTGAAATTTCAATAGCTCGGCAACTATTTAGATATGAAAACTGGAGGAAATACATAACATTGCAAACTGTGTCCATGTAGCAGCAAATGAAGACTATCACAAACCCATGTCATAGCTAATTCATAGTGATCCCAACACTTACGACATCTAATGCCACCTTACTAGCATGCGTCCAACTCCAATATTCACCATGAACAGCAGGAAGAAATCCCATGTCTGGTCATTGAATTGCCTCCACAAACCTTCCTATAGGATCATATACTTGTTTTTTTTCTAAATTATATAAGGCGAATTTAATGTCAAACTTTTTGGACGTTGGACGTTGCCAAACTTCATAGTTGTTGAACTCGAACTCAAACCTTGTGACTTAGATTTTTTGTACTCATATTCCACAAATAGGGACAACTAAATAAATTAATCCATGAATAACTAATGCTCCCAAGACTTCTAATAGTTATTACTCCTACATTGGCTAGTTTACTCTCTCATCAATGCAAATCTCCCAAAACTAGTGTATATGTACTAACTAGAAAAATACTATGCATGTGCTGTCAAAATAACCTACTTATTTCTACTAATGCCAAAAGTATACGGCCATTTACCCTCACCCAGCAACAAATAGTGAACCCATTAATGGTTTATAGTTGTCATGCCCTTTCATCCATGCTATCCATCTTGTTAAGGATAATCCATATCAAATATGTTCTCAAATCGGTGGAGCAAGTCCGTGAAACATAAAATTTCATCCATGCTATCCATCTTGTTAAGGATAATCCATATCAAATATGTCCTCAACTGGGTGGAGCAAGTCCATGAAACATAAAATTTCATCCATGCTATCCATCTTGTTAAGGATAATCCATATCAAATATGTTCTCAAATGGGTGGAGCAAGCCCGTGAAACATAAAATTCTAGTTTAAAAAAAAAACTCACGAATGCATTGCCACGCAGAAATACATAGGAAAAATCTTGGTAAAGGTTTCTGATAGATGAATGGTTTGTTTCTTTGTGCAGCTTGCATAATGTCTTTCATGTTTTGTTTTTTTATATATCAAATGGAATGGAAATATCCAGGAAACAACATTTGCCTAATTGAATTGAATACAAGACTCAACATGCAAATCAATGCATTGTCATTTCAAATTCAACACTTCACATTTACTATTTATAATTGCAGTTTCTTTTAGATTGTTTCAGTTTTTTTTCTTCTTAAAATACATAATCTTTTAAAATATTAAAATTAATTTTTATATATTATTTTGATAGCTGCCCCTAGTCATCCCCAACTCCAGATAATTCTTCAAAGTTCTCAAGCCCATTTCCCCCATGCCTTGAACTCAGAGAAACACTGGATATGACCTGCACAACTCAACAAAATAAAGTCGCTTGCATGTTTCCAGTTGATTGTCGTGTACAGCCAAATGTTTGAGTTAATTATCTTTTTTAGGAAACATAGGTTTGAAGGATCCACCTTCAGTATGCCTAGGATTGAATCTTCCATAACAACATTCAGCCCTCTATAATAAGGATCTCCTGCTTCAGTGATAATGAGTTAGAGCATCCATGTTTTGAAGGTGAAACAATTTGATAATAAGGACCGTGCATGTACCGATTATATACAAAGCAATCAACTGGAATGCATGTGGTTACTCCAGTACATTATGGGATTTACTATAACCACGCACTCCAAAACATTCACAAAAAGAAGAAAAAACACAACTCTTATATTTATGACAAATCATGATTCTGAACCTTTCCCGTGCATGTATATAAGAACAAAGGCAATCCTTACATTTAAAAAATATGTTGGAGCATTACACTTATCAAAGATATTCAGTAGCTAAGTACTTCATATTTCTACTTTCACTAGTTATAAAGGTGGGCCCAATTGCAAATTCTAGTTGCTGGCGATGCCTGTGAACTGTCATGTCAATAAATGGACATAATAAATCCACATTCAAGCTCAAGTACATGTTTTCTTTTCCTTAAATAGCTAAATTCAAAATAAATGCTAACCAATTGCTGGAACGCTATTTATTACCATGATATTTTGGTATAATTGATGGCTGTCTCAAGTTAGATATATACTATCCAGAACAGCAAAGCCTGCAGCAACGCCACCCTCATCCGAAGAGGCAACTTTTGTTCTCATCAGATAGCCACTGTGGTTATTTATTAGCACATTTTCTTTGTTCCTGCAAATATTTGTGTTTGAGGCAAATAGTTTTCAGGTTGCATAAAGAATACCAAGTTTTTGCTTCTCCAAAAGTGCCCTTCATTCAAGAGACTACATTGTCAATTGGACTTTCTTACATTATATCATAAACTGTGTCATTATCTTTCTGCTACCACAACAGTAACATTATAAAATAAAGTCAGAAGAAAGAATTGATTACCTTAAGTAAGCACCAAATATGCCAAGTTCAGACACAGTTTGGTTTTGTTGACAATTACCATCCCGCACAAGATATGAAGTGTGAATTGGAGGAAAAATTCTTTGCATTAGTATGTAAGCAGCATGTCCATCACCACCACTTTTCTCCAACTCAAGTAATTTTTCTTTTACATCTTTACCATATATATTGTTTCCTGGAGAAGAGATTCCAAATGTTCAATCCCAAAACAGTTCGAAAAGTATCATAGCATCATTAACCTAGCCTCCACACAAAAGATCATCAGGTGAAATCAAATCACATTATTAATTTACCTCCTCCTTCACGCTGTGGCTTAAGAACAAATGCTTCTGGCCTTGTAATTGCATCTTGTACAATTTTTGCATTGTAATCCAAGCTCCATAATCCAGCAAAGCATTTCCGAAGTTTGAGAGCATCATCTTTATCATTGATAAATCTTTTAAAACATGTCAAAAGCATTAACATCTTTAATTTCCAAAGAGATGAATTCTGAATACTCATGACACATAACTGGGGCTAGAGGATCTTGGAAGTCATATTACATTGTTGACCATGTACTCAAAATTAAAGATAATATAATCATTGCATTGGAAACCACAAATAATCAGATGATTTTATTGAAGAATCAATACTAACCAACAAAGCAACTCATAAAATTCATCCATATTTGATATACCAAAAACTAATATAACAGGAAAGGTGATGCAAGAGCATCCTATATGTCAAGTGATTTTAGATCACTCAAAAGAGTTTACTTTCATTGTGTTGTGGTTTGGTGCAAGTCTGTATGGTTTTAGTTTTGTACGTTTGGGATCCCAAATAATCTACTCATAAAATTCATCCATATTTGACAAACCAAAAACTAATATAATGGGAAAGGTGATGCAAGAGCATCCTACAGGTCAAGCGATTTTAGATCACTCAAAAGAGTTTATTTTCATTGTGTTGTGGTTTGGTGCAAGTTTGTGTGGTTGTGTGTGATTTTAGTTTTGTAGGTTTGGGATCCCAAATAATCTACTCATAAAATTCATCCATATTTGACAAACCAAAAACTAATATAATGGGAAAGGTGATGCAAGAGCATCCTACAGATCAAGCGAATGTAGATCATTCAAAAGAGTTTTTTTTCGTTGTGTTGTGGTTTGGTGCAAGTTTGTCTGGTTTTAGTTTTGTAGGTTTGGGATCCCAAATAATCTACTGTGTTAGTGAAAGTCCTTTGGTTGAAATATTGGTGCCATATGAGGCGCACAACCTGAAACAAACTCTTGCAAAACAGCACCAAGCAGAGTGTGTCACCCAAGTGCTATGTTTCAAAGCAGATCTGGTCCATGAAAATCTCAACATGGTATTAGAGTCAGGGCAGGATAGGAGACCCAAGCATTCTATAGAGTGGTTTAATGGAGGCCACTGGAAATAAGCACATCCAAACCAAAGACAGGCTGGGGCTATAGGGCCAAAAGCTCAGTGGTAAAGCACTACAACAGCAAAAAGTAACTTATTTCTTCAGTGGAGTGTGCTTTGCAAGATTTGAAAAGAAAGCACAATTTGCTTATTCAACAGAGTGTACAATTACAATAAGCATAGGCATTTCTCACTTATTCAATGGAGAATTTACAAAACTTCCACTTATTCAATACGGTGAGCAAATACAGTACTTTCTACTTATTTAATGGGATGAGCAAATGCAACACAATACTTTCAGTGGGGTGTGCATATACAATACTTTCTACTTATTCCATGGAGTGAGCAAATACATCAAAAAACTGTTGGCAGTACTACCATCCAGGATATTACAGAATATCAACTGTATTACAACTTAACATTTGCTACATCACTTTAGAATAAGTTAAATAATCAAAATAATAGAAGTATTCAAAGTAGCCATCAAATGTACCTTTGATAGATTGTAATAGTGGTTGATGTAGGTTTGATATAACTCTGTGATTGCCGGTATATTAGCAAATCAGAATTGTACAATAGAAACACTTGAAAACACCACAGAGTAGCATATTAACACGCCAAACTGAAACATCAACTAAGCAAATCACACCATAAAGCCAACGAAATTACTGCATAAAACTTATTTTCACCTTCTAAAATTTGCAGGCCTGAGAATGACTTTATTGCTGCTGTTGGACCAAGGACAATAGGGTTAAAGTCACCAAAAAAATCATCAAACAACATAAGTCCACCCCAAATGGATTGGACTAACCCCCAAGCAACTATAGACCACCCAACAACTTGAAATAGCTCCAAAATAGGCAGCACTTCAGAAAATGAACTAACATGCCCCTCCTCTATCAGTTGTACAGCTAGCTTCAGTGATAGTATGGCCTCTTACTTTCATACCTCACTCCACAATACCATTGACAACAAGATTAAAACTGTATGACTAGATTAGTTGATGGATTGTGACAACAATCCATGCAAACTCAGAGGAAATTGCTCGAATGTCTTAGGCGTGATGAACAACCAACTTAGGTAACTACAGCCAACTTCAAAACCCTCTAGAATCGCATTCAATATACTCTCCAAAAGTTTGCAACCTAGGCACTCACATTCACAATATAAGCAAACAAAAATATAGATTCAATATGTCAAAGATTCATCTTACAATAACCAAAAAAACTTCATTTGCAAGCGTACTAGCTGAAAAACCAAAAATATTGAGAGGGGGAGCGGGTGAATCAGTATTTTATGAAACTTTAATAATTACCAACATCAGAAAAAGCAAGCACAAACAGAAAAGGCAAGACACAGATTTTTCTCTCGTGGAAAACCCAAGATGGGTAAAAAACCACGGCAACACTAATCTCAAACGGGCTACAACCCTTTACATCCAAGAGCTACAACTCTTCCCAATTTTCGAACAAGCTCCAACCTGTCCTCAAAGGCAACAACCTTTGTTGTTCAAGATTTATGAAATACTAAACAAATTCAAATAAGCTCTGAGTCTTTACAAAATGGCAAAGACCATTTGATCCAAGTAGAATATATCCATCAAGAAATAGAATCAAGATCACTTTCGATGAAGATAGAATCCATCTCAAACTGGTCTCTTCCCTGAAGTCTATCGAAAACACACAACATTTTTGAATTCTCAAAGTAAGAGGCAACCTTCCTTTACTTAATCTTCCGAGCCTGATTTCTTCCCTGATGTCAGTCGAAAACACACAATGCTTTTGAATGCTCAAGTTGCTTGAAGACTCCCTGAAGATCAATGTCTATCTAGATAGAAATAGATGAAAGGTCGAAAACAAGAGTTCAAATTCCTTGCTTGCGCAGCTAACTGTGTGAGACAACTTCCTTTAACTCCGCGTGTGAGCTTGTGCTTCCCAGGCTTGCGCACTTGCGCAACTAATTGAGAGGGACTGCCTTCCCTAACCCCACAAGTGCGCTTGATGTTTTCTTAGCTTGCGCACTTGCGCAACTAAATGAGAGGGGCTGCTTTCCTTAACTCCGCAAGTGCGCTTGGTGTATTCTTAGCTTGCGCACTTGCGCAACTAACTGAGAGGAACTGCTTTCCCTAACTCCGCAAGTGTGCTCGGTGTATTCTTAACTTGCGCACTTGAGCAACTAACTGAGAGGGACTGCTTTCCCTAACCCCGCAAGTGCACTTGGTATTTTCTTAGCTTGCGCACTTGCACAACTAACTGAGAGGGACTGCTTTCCCTAACTCTGCAAGTGCGCTCGGTGTTGTCTTAGCTTGCGCACTTGCGCAACTAACTGTGTCGGGCTGGTTCTCTTAACTGTGCATTAACCTTGTGCATACCAAAAAATACGCACACACCTGCTCCCGACTTGAGATACCCCTATTGTTAAAAAAATGTTTGATGTGTCCTGATAGAATGAGTTCAAAGGTTGCAGTTGTATTTTTCGTATTCAGTTACCCAAAAACTTCTATTATTCAAGGCAATGAATCCCGCCTCTTTGCCACCCAGATGTGCGTTACTTTTATTTTACTTTGACCTATCGAATGATCTCCCCCTTGCTATTTTACATGCACACAGACCCCTTTGGACACCTAGTTTTTTTCAAGCAGGGATACCGACATTTATCGGTTACAAAATAATGTAAGTACACAGAGTACTCACAGCACGCATGCAGAACGGCGACCATTTTCATTCTAATGCAATCTATTATTGTTCCCCTGTGCCATCTGCAACCTACGCACAGTGCCAGAACAAAACATTTTCGAACCTCCTTTACTTCTAAACAAGAAACGTGTGTAAACACCTGCGACAATCACCTGCTACGGTAGAATCAAATTGTCCAAAACTGATACTGTACAGGTGTCAATCTTCAGCTCACGATTTTCAACAGATACAAGTCCACAGCTGCAACATCAATTACAAAAACGTAACACTAGCGACTCCTAGAGGAAATCATTCTAACCAGCTAAACGTTTTTCATCTCCAAAACCAGTATTCTCAAGAACGTTTACATCCTCAAGAAAATGGGAGAAGAACCAAGGTTATCTCAACAAATAAGTAAATATCAATTAATGTCTAACCCCTCAAATAAGCTCTTTAATCAGCACACACTTATAATGGGGGGTTGAGGTAAATCAGTGAAAGAAAATCTGTTCATTTTATTACAGCTTACCAACCATATAACAACAATAATAGAAAGCACACAAGATTCACACAATTTAGAATGCCAGATTTATGTGTAAACCCTTTCATTAGAAAACCACATAGGACTGCTTGGATCAATCGTCCAAATCCAGCCTCGGAAAAGGATACAAATATATTATAATATTTGCAAGGGCCAACTCTCTTATAGAATCTGCAGGCACCAACCTACTAGAGACACCAAATGCCACAACTAAGCACCAATTCAGCAAGAGAAACCAACCTCTTTTTCCAGGAGCCACCAACCTCTTCTGCTTTTTGGAAAAATTGTTTCTTAAACTGATGATGACCAGATCTACTCTGCTCTCCTCTACTTTAGGTCTCCTATACTCTGACTAGCTTGATACAGCATTGCATTGCACTTCACAATCTTTTTCACTTTGCATACACATCTCTATTCACCTTTCCTCTGCTCTACATTCAATTTTCCCTGCAATACATTTAATTTTCTGGGTTCAAATTATAAGCATTATGCTTGCACACACTCTTCACACAACACTCCTTGCTAAAAAGGAACTTCTTTATATACCCCATTTTGGGTGGCATAATTCAATGCAATAACCATATAGATCAGCCACCTTTTTCAAAAATATGACCGCTATTAGGTCAGCCAAATACTTCATTTCTAGCTTGAGAAAAAAAATATATTAACTTTATAATGTCGTGTCAGCCCAGCGAAGGTTGGAGTTGAAAATGCAAGCAATTTCTTCAACCACAGAGCACCAAAGACCAAGAAGCAAAGAACACTTAAGAAAATTTTCATGTCAGTCCATCACAGGTCGGAGTTCGCCCTTACCACCATGTGAATGATGACAAACAAAGTAGGCTACAAAGGCGATCATCGATGACTGATAACCAAGCGAAATTTGCAGACTGAACAAACTGCATCAAGGTTGAAGGTCCGCGATACATGTAACCACAATTTAAAAAAAATCAAACTTCATTAGCCAAAATGCCCAAACAGTAGGTCAAAGACCAAATCAGTGGTCCAAGATCAAACATTCACCATACCACATACCACAGAAATAAAAACAGGTCTGACTAGTATTGAATAGAAATAAAATTACATTTCACAGAGTAAAATAAGTATATCTTTATTCATATGAATTCTCACATAGAACTAAACCAAGGATGATCAGCCAACGATCAAACTATTTTTTCAAGCTACACAATCTATCTAAAGAACACAACAATTGCCAAGCAAAACACAACCATCACCAGCTACTAACAACTACCTAAAATAACTTGACACATAATGGAGATTACAGTGGTGTTTATTGGATGTCAGAATAAGTCTTGAAATCATCCCAGATGCAGATTTATAAAGAGAGCCAACAAGAAGGGACTATAAAGTGTATTCATAAGACTTTTAGAGAGTGACATATACAACTCCAAGTCCGATGTGTTATGAAGAGTTCGATACATGAAGGAAAGCTATGATACCTAGCAATGCTGTGAAGATAGTAATAAGCAAATGTTTGAAGTGAGGACTGTATGTAATATGAAACCAAATATAAAGTGCAACCTGCAAATTTGATTTCAAACATCCAGTGCCAAATAAAATGGTGTGATCTGCTTTCCCCCACCGTACCACTCACCATTACTGTGAGTCCTTACAGCTACTTGCATTTAATCATCTGGTTCACTCTTCATCTTAGGCATCACTTTTGGACAGAGTGCATCCATGCCGTTGATTTTGAATTGCTACAGTATTTTTTTTTGTAGCAAGCTCCAAAGGGTTAAAAGATGTTTTTGGGATCTGTTTTGAGCATTGGTCAATGATTATTCCAAGTAGATTTCGTATGTGTTAGAACTTCTAACTTTTAAGGGGTTCAAAGTTCAATTGCAAGGAGGTAGTTGATAATATTGTAGAATATTATGGATTTCATGTCAAAAGAGAATATCGTAGATTATTATGGATTTCATGTCTCTAAGACCAGATCTACGCTTTGAGGGGAATGTTTAAATGTAAGAGATTTTCTCTTATCACGGTTGTTGTTATGAGTACAAATCTAATTTGATAAATGTGTTAGCATTTTTAAAACTATTACATTCTTTATAATAATTTTTTAATTTACACAAGGATTTGTGCAACTCAGTAATGGATTATTAAGTTTTGCCTATGATACATAGACATTGATGTACATTTATGCTTTGATCAACTATTTTGTGCTTATTTACACTCTAATTTCTTCTTCTTGTATGTGACTTTGTCATCCACCAAAAGGCACTAATCTAGGAATATATTGACTTGATCAAACACTTAAAAGGAACAAATCATTAAACTAGTAATCCTAGTTAATTCCTAACTTTCAGTAGTTCATGATTCCACAACATATAGGGAATAATTGTCACAACTTCACATTTAATGCACCATGTGAACCATGTATCATGCCCTCACCTTGTACTCATTGCAATGGTGTTAAAATTAGCTAATTGAAGTATTAAGATAGCTAGTTTTTCTTCACACAGTAACAATCTTTGGAGTCAAGTCAAAAGGTTGGGTTTAGCTATCACCATTTTGATCCATTTCTTTATTCAAATCTCTAGGAACACTCTCCTGGGTCTATAAACTAAGCTCAAAAACTAGGAGAAAAAACTCATTCTCATTGTTGGCCTTCAATCCACCATGATCTGTGGATGAACATGCTTTCACTCTCAAAGAAACATGTTTTAGGAAGTAGTACAACGGTTTTAGGGCCTAACAATTTCAAGTAGAAAAGAAAACTTTAAAAATATGTAGAAAAGAAAACTTAATAAATATATGCATACTCGACATATCTAGAACACAAAGCATTGCACAATTATTGTAATTGTCAGTAGCCATACAACAGAATGAACTGCAATAGAGACCATACAAATCAGAAGCCAAATATAAAAAATTATTTGAAACTAAAAGGGCTTAAATAGGCTGATTACTAGACCTAGATGGTACTCACGCCACAGATATTTACTATGTTGCATGGGTACTCATACCCATACCCCTAGAATGTGTACCAAGTACTAGTACACGTACCCAAGTACCGAGTACTCAGTGGAGAACATCACAGCTAAGGACCTTGATTAAGATTTCTAATTTTTGTTTCAGTTTTTTGTTTGCGTATTAGCTTGCTATTTATCAAGCTTAATTCATCTACAAGAGTTTCTGGATTCGATTGTGTTTATTGCTTTTATCAATACGTAACAGTTTGAAACTTTGATACAATACTGATTAACAGTAAACTTTATCACTTTCAAGTCAAAAGTTTATCATTTGCAATATGTCATTGTTATATGATTTATGTTCTTCTTGTTCATGTTTAAAGTTTGTCTTCTCAGTTATGCATCTAAACATTTAGCATATATTATGACTACAAACATATTGCAAATCTGAAACTGAAAACAATTCATTACATCTGCCAACTTTATCATTGCTCTTGTTTTGAAAACTCATTGTCATGACTCATATTTTCAGATTTTCTATAAAATATTTAATTATATTAAAAAAAAAATTGACATACCCGAGTACTCCCTTCCCTTATTTTGAAAAATAGTCATACCCGTACCCTAAGTACCCAAGTACCCATGTCCCTGTGCAACCTTGCTCGTATTTACTCATAAAAAAATCCTTGTTCAATACTTCCACACAACATTAACATGCCTACTCCC
This sequence comes from Chamaecyparis obtusa, assembly GCA_027943335.1. Classification (NCBI taxonomy): domain Eukaryota; kingdom Viridiplantae; phylum Streptophyta; class Pinopsida; order Cupressales; family Cupressaceae; genus Chamaecyparis; species Chamaecyparis obtusa. Next base: position 56,653 of record BSBK01000811.1, on the reverse strand, counting down.
AATTCACCAACCTGCTGGAAGGAGTACTTGTTTTTGTCAAATGCTGAAGAAAAAGGTTTTACAACCAAAATAGATGATTGTACTGTTTTCCATGATAATAGACAAGGGTCATACAGTAGCAATTAATTTATCACACTATACAATGGTTGAAGGTTCAGCACAGAAAGAAGAATATACCAGAGCAGCTGCAAGAAGTGATTGATCAGGCTATACTCTTTCACCATTACAAGAGAATGGTTATACAACAGCAATTTTACTGGCAGAAATTGATTTATGAAATTGACAATATGAGTAAAGGTTTGGCTGCTGACATAACCAAAAGAGGTTCATACAAAGTTTAAGGACTGCAAGGCAGTAACAAAAGATCATTATATTCTGCAATAGCGGATTCAGACTTTATGGTAGTTGAATGAAATGCAGTAGATAATGATGGTTCTTCGGTTTAAGTGTTGAACTCTCCTGTGTAGACTGTACGGTGAGATTTTCTTGAACAGACAATACCATGGCAATAGAATTGTTAACAAACCTGGTCGAATTTTTCCATTTTTTCAATGTTGTTTCTCTTCATCATTTTTTCCATTTTTCTGATGTGGGCCTCATGTTTTGTTTTCCTCTCTAAATTCACAATTTTTCTTTCCAACACATTGTATGGTAATCCCGTTTTCAACATTTTCTTGTGAAGTCCACTCCAATCTGACTTTGATGCCATGTCAAAATATGCAACACGAACAAGCAATGAAACACAGCGACGCGTCTCCCCCTCCCCCAAACCCTCGAGTTTCCAATATATAGACGTCCTGGGGACAGGGACTTGGCGTCCCCCCACCACCACCTTTCCGCCACCCACACACCACAGGGACACGGGGATGCACAGAAGTACCCAGGACAGCAAGGGCACCCTAAAAGTGTAGAACAGAAACTTGAAACTTCAATGATATATTCATTGAACCAAAATGCCTTCAAATAGGCAATACAAAAACATAAGCAGTTAAATAACTGCATAACCGCAGAAATAGCCAGCGGTAGTTTATTAGTGAAAACTAAACCTAAAACCTACTAAATTAATGAAATACGCCAACATTCCCCCCTTATTACATTAATTCGAACAAGAGTGGAAGTTGCAAGGGTTTTAAACCCAACCCTCTCGAGACATTGATGAAGCGCCTTCACCAATCCTCCTCACTCGCTCAAGAAACACCAAAATGACCACACCAATGGACCCCCTGACCACGCTCGCTCAAGAAAGGCCGAACTATCCGCATCAATGGATCTCCTGACTGCAAAACTTGAAGCTGTCTGCACAACATGAGTGTTCCCACCTCCCCTGCACAATGAGACACATCTCCTCTGAGTGTGTCTAATGCCTCCTCCAGTGCTGCACCTGAGACGCCTTTCCTCCAAAGTCCACATCTCCTCCGAGTGTGTCTAACACCTCCTCAAGTGTTGTGGAAACAATCACTATCGACATGCTTGCACATGAGACGCCTTTCCTTTGAAAGTCTACATCTCCTCCGAGTGTGTTTAACACCTCCTCAAGTGCTTGACAAATCATATTCAAATCCTGCCCCCTTCGCTCCTTGAAGGGACAATCATGCTACCAAGCCCCCTCTTCTCTTCAGGGACACAAATAAGTCAAGCCCCCTCTACTCTTCAAGGGCGAATCTGCCAAGCCCCGACTTTTTAGGGACACAAATAGATTGCTTCTCATGCAATGAATCATCCCTAAGCGAGAAGCTAGCTTGGGATGATGGAAAAGCTCCTACCTCCATTTCCTCCAGCCTCTTGTTGATCTCTTAAGTTTCTAAGGCACATTATCTTTATAAATATCATAATATCTTGAACCTTTGAGATCCTTGACACTGTTGTGAAGTGTGATGTGAATGGACTCATAGGTACTAGCATAAGGCTTCATGAAATTTCTATATTTCTTAGTAGCAATAGAGTACTCAAAATTTGATAGAAATTCTTATTTTTGGAATGCAATGTCTCAGGATATAGGCAATGGTTGATATATATGTAATTATATAGATTTCAACCAATGAGAGACCTATGAAATAAAAAAACAATACACCCTTATTTCCTTATCACTTCCATGAATACAATATAATAATTTCAAAACAAAAAATGCAACTTGTGTGTATAATACCTCTTTTGCCCTACTTCTCGATGGTGGATTACTACTCATGCCTTAATTTCTTTTAACTCCTCTACCTTATATTCACATAGCAACAACATTCAATCACTTCTTCCTTATTCACCTAGCACTGGTTGCTACAAATCACAATAGTTATCAAAGCAATGTCGTTTGAACCTCTCTATCTTTGTGTCTTCCAATTTATCTTCGACAGACTGTGTATAAAAAATTCTCTCCAATCACGCCATGGACAAGAACATCAAATACTATGAAAGTATCTCAAAATGTATTTGAGAAGTAGTTTACTCTTGTCGTCATTCTTCTTTTCTTGACACTATAATTTGTAGAGATCTCAAGCCTTCTTAAATGCCATTGGTCACAGGCACGCCACTGGTTACTTCACCGCTCACGCCACAATCTCTGCAATGCAAATCATCAATCATTGCATGCCTTGAGATGACATATGTTGTGGTATTCCATCAAAAGATTCAATGCATTTTGAAATCATCCATGAACCACAACTTTCCTGAAACGTCACCTCCTACCAGCAAACAACCTCCTAGATCAAGTATTGCCCGCTCTGATACCATATAAAAGCACAAAACACAAACTTGATGCTTTGATGATAAATTCATTGAACCAAAAAGCCTTTAAATAGGCAGTACAAAAACATAAGCAGTTAAATAACTGCATAACCCGAAATAGCCAACGGTAGTTTATTAGTGAAAACTAAACCTAAAACCTACTAAATTAATGAAATACACCAATACTCCCAAGTGTCCCTCAACATGCATAAATTTTAAATTTTGTTTTAGAGTTAGACCTTGTTTTTAATTTTTCTTTTTAAGTTGCTTACAGAATTTATTTTCATTTTGTAAAATGCAGTGTCACAATGAGCTCTCATAGTCATGATATAAGTGGTGATGAGATGAAAATTCAGTCTAAGGCTGGAAGTCAATCAGAATATGAGGTTGAGCCTAAGGAGAGTGACCATGGGGCTGATCCGAATGCCCAAAGTAGTTCCATGGCTAGTGGACCAACTTTTATGTATTGCCCCTCCGAGCTTTTGACACAGTTTGCTAGGAGTCCATTTGATCCCAAGCCTCCTATCAAACAATTTGCAACAAGAACAACAATCCCAAACCCATCAGGTGGTGACACAAGAAAATGGAAATGCAACATTTGTAATATGGGATGGTATGGGAGCATCACTAGAGTCAATGCACACTTCCTCTTTTCGAAAAAACATGGTGTGAATCCATGTAAATTTTTGCTAGATCCTAAAATTATCAAGTACCGAATTGAGTTCAACAAGCTTTGGGGTGTTCATGAAGACGATGCAATTGCAATGCCTACTACTTTCTCTGCTAGGCAACAGGTTCAGACATTTCAGCAGATGCCAGATGCAGGGGCAGTAATATGTTTCTACTCATCGATTCTATGCTTGATCAGATGAGGGTTGTTGTGCGCAAGAACAACCTCACTTTAGCATTCTACAATGAGTACATTCGGCTAATCATTCAGCGTAGATGGGACAAGCTGAACACTCCCTTGCACATAGTTGCTTATGTATTGAATCCGAAGTGGTACATGCCTAGGCCTAGTAGAGTTACACAAATTGAGGATGATGAGGTGAAGGCAGGATTCTTCAGGTGCATTGATAGGATGTTTGATGTTCATACTACTGGCCAAATTCGCATTGAGTGGACAAAATTTGCCACTCTTAAGGGTTATTCAAATGCGGCAAAGATGGATATAAGAACTATGGCACAAGAGGACCCAATTTTGTGGTGGAAATGTCATGGAGTACAAAGAGCGAAGATTACCACACCAGTCATTTGTCTGCTATCTCAGGTTTCTAGTTCTTCAACGACAAAGAGGAACTGGTGTACTTATAGCTTCATCCACTCTCTTAAGAGGAATAGACTTACCTCTAGGAGAGCAGAGAATCTAGTGGTTGTACATATTGCCTTGCTAGCATTGACCGCATGACACGTGTGTACAAGGAGAGCCCAACAGCACAACGGGATGTAGAGTCATAGGAGCCAGCACAAATTGATGAGGATGAGAATATAGCAGCTTCAAATGCAAGGTTGTTGGTGTTCGTTTGGCGGATCTTGACTGCGAGGATTCCAGCAATTCCAGTGATGAATTTTTCTTGAGGGATGATTAGAGGCCTCCCTTCACTACATCTGGACATTTTGTACTTGTTTTGATATCATGCTACTCATTGTAATCATCTTTATGATATTTTTGATATAATAGAAATCTTCCATTCTTCATTTCGACAATTTTATTTAGTATTCTAATTTGTAATTTGTAATTCGATATGCAATGTTCCATTGCTCAATGTTCAAGTATTTAGTATTTGGCATTTGCAAGTTTGTTATTTTACCTTGATTCCTTGTTGGTCAGTACTCACCAATTGAAAAGTTGAAAACCAAAATATCAAATTACTAAGATTTTGTCATATAATTCTTCTTGAAACACATTCACACCCAACTTCTCAAAAACAATTGTCTTAGTAAGATTCCTCCCAAAGATCTCCATGCACACCATTGCTTGTTTCTTTGTCATGCTAACCATCAATAACATAGGACAAATCACCTAGTCTCCTAATAATGGAGATTTAGCTAAGAGTTTTCATTATTTCTAAATTCTAAATGGGTTTTGGCATTTACTATCTCATCCCGTTGAGTTATAGCATTTCTAAGTTTACGAATACTTTGTGATAATTCATTACTCTAGTTGGTATGGTGTCTTGAAATACTTGCCTTGTAATAAAATAATAACTTTATCCAAGTTACCGAGTTCTCTAGTTTTCAATCTCATGCCCGCTCTGGGAGTGTTTGGGTTCGATTTTTTGTTGTAGAGCACCCATGAACATCCAAGGAGTGCACTAGATATCCCAAGTTCCATATGGGTACATGTGCTCATGTACCCACAAGGAATTTGGGTCATTCAGGGCGGTCCCTGGACACTCCCAAACATACCAACACACTCCAACAGAAATCAAGCACAAAAAACAAAAGAAAAAAGAAACACGTTTTTAACGTCAAAAAAGTGCAAAACACCCTAAACTGCCTCATTATGCCAAAATTTTGCCCATATATGATATATTACATGGCATTATATTGAAATTTTGAACTCAAACCTGGTCCAATACCAAAATTGTTAACTTCAAATTTATCGGATTGCAATTGATTTATTATCATACTTGCATTTGCATGAGCGGTTCATTACCCATAGCATGTTCCTGTTATCATTCATTTGCTTCAGTGTTAACGAATTGAATGTTTGAATGGAAGATTCTCCCAAAGATCTCCATGCACACCATTGCTTGTTTCTTTGTCATGCTAACCATCAATAACATAGGACAAATCACCTAGTCTCCTAACAATGGAGATTCAGCTAACAGTTTTCATTATTTCTAAATTCTAAATGGGTTTTGGCATTTACTATCTCATCCCGTTCAATTATAGCATTTCTAAGTTTACAAATACTTTGTGATAAATTCATTACTCTAGTTGGTATGGTGTCTTGAAATACTTGCCTTGTAATAAAATAATAACTTTATCCAAGTTACCGAGTTCTTTGGTTTTCAGTCTCATGCCCGCTCCGAGTGTTTGGGTTCAAGCTTTTGTTGTAGAGCACGTATGAACATCCAAGGAGTGCACTGGATATCCCAAGTTCCATATGGGTACATGTGCTTGTGTACCCACAAGGAATTTGGGGCATTCGGGGCGGTCCCTGGACACTCCCAAACATACCAACACACTCCCACAGAAATCAAGCACAAAAAACAAAAGAAAAAAGAAACTTTTTTAACATCGAAAAAGTGCAAAACACCCTAAACTGTCTCATTATGCTAAAATTTTGTCCATATATGATATATATTATATGGCATTATATTGAAATTTTGAACTCAAACCTGGTCCAGTACCAAAATTGTTAACTTCAAATTTATCGGATTGCAATTGATTTATTATCATACTTGCATTTGCATGAGTGGTCCATTATACATAGCATGTTCTTGTTATCATTCATTTGTTTCAGTGTTAATGAATTGAATGTTTGAATGGAAGATTGGTAATGGTTTGGTTGTGATGTGTTTGATTAAGTTATCCACTCTAACTTTCTTTTAAACCTCGAGGTTTAATATGTACTTTAGCTTTCATTCGAGTTGCCTACATTGTGTTCTTCCTTTGCAGAGCTCGAAGTCCATGTTGCTTTGGTTTGTTTTGAAGGGAATTTGTTTGTCTAACAAAAACTTTTGCTTGCATTAACAATGCATGAAGGGTTTAGCTAATCTAAGTTAGTCCAACACCAAGAAAGGCTGGTGTTTATTATCTTTTGAACTTTGGGTCACAATTGAGAAAAGTTCATGGCATGGCACAAAAAACAGCGGTTGTTTGTTCCTCTTTGGCCCACGTTGCAGGAGTAATGAAGAAGATTGACCACATTACATGGAGATGGGAGATTTTCTAAAGGTTTCATAGTGATCTTTCCCACTTTGCAAAAGGAGAAACTGAACTACTATGTTGCAACAAATTTGCAAACGTTCATGGCACATGGGAGGGGTTTGTAGGAGCAAACCTATCCATCAGTATTTTGCAAAGAATAAACAAATAATGATGGACAGATGAGATTATGGCAGGGAGACATGCCAAAGAGTATGAGTAGTGACAATGCATACACAGTCCTAACCGAAGGAGAGTGATTGATGACGCCTTCTTTGTAGCAGCGATCCTGGACAATAATCTTAACCAAAATACTTTCCTGAGCACCTGTCTATAATCAATCGACAAATATAATCAGAAATCAACGCTGGATATTATTGGTTAGTGATAGCCATTCCATATTATTCTTTCTCTAATCTGATAATTAATAATCATTGAAAGCTGTGATCAACAAGACAAAAAAATCAATTCTTGAAGAGAAACAAACAATTAAGAAGGATAACAACGAATTTAGACAAGGATGATTTGCATATGAGCCTAAACGATCAATATGGAAGAGGTACGATTAGTAACTGGTGAGTATAGAGAGACATGTCCCCTCATTCTTAAACTTAGTATATAAGAAGGCATTTCAATCATGAAGGAGGACATCAGATAAAAACTTATTACCTTACCTATCTATTATAGATCTGCTAAATACAGCAATGCGTAGTTGGCATAAAGCAGTTGAAAACATTTAAATACAAATCAGATAAGGCACCATAGTTGCGGGGATCAAGATAAGCAATATTATCAGTTCATCATTGTGTGTAATTAATGATAATATCAAACATAGCAATCTAATTGCTATAAGCAATTATCAGTCAGAATTATAGCATATATTTGTTGTCCCATCAGAGATAGCAATGATATTAATATTAACCATATAGTGAGAGACAACTATCCTACAAGGAAATCTAATATACACATAGTGTTCTTAAAACAATACTATCCTTGCCTATATCTTACAGAGTACATAAAGATTATAAGTAATTCATAGTGAGAATAGAATTCAAGTAATTCGTAGTGAGAATAGAGAAATCAAAATAATCATCCCAAATTCCTCAGTCATCCTATAAGGGGACATTACAAGTGGTATCAGAGCATAATCTTGCCATCCTATGAGGAACATACATGCAAACGTATCAAAGGAATGGAAATAAAAACAAGATAAACAAACAATTAGCCAATGAAACGAGGGCATTCATGGAACAAGCAAATCAAACAAACCAAGAGCTCCTCCAAGCACTACAAAGCATGGGGAACTCAATTGATGGTCTTAGAAATAATTCAGCTAATGGGTGGGACATAAGTTCTAACCACTCGGAGAACAATAAGGGGTCTTCATCCTCTAGGGTACCCAAACCCTCTTTTCTACCTAGAGAAGAAATCTTGAGAGGGGAAGAAGGAATTGAACAACCCACTAATAGCACCGTGGATAATGCTAGAGCTTATGCTAATTTGGAACCAGAAATCGGAGAACTTATAACATTTAGAGAATTCTATGAGGGCCAAAAACAAGAAGCACCAAGAAGGGCAAGGTTAAACCCAAATAAGGATTTAAAACATAAAGTAAACAAAGTAAGCCTTCCAAATTTTCATGGGTCCAGAAAAATCACAGCGCATGGTTGGCTGCAAAAATTAAACACTTACCTCACCCTTAGCCCGATGACAGAGGAGGATGCACTGCAATTTGCTATTCTCCACTTAGAAGGCATAGCACATGAATGGCGGTACCATGGAATCCACACCCAGGGTTATCAAAATGTCACATCCTATGAAGAATTTGCACAAAGGCTTATTAACAGATTTGATAGAAAACACCCCCAAGAAGACGTTAAAAAGATGACTCAAATCAAGCAACAAGGATCAATCGAAGGTTATATTGCCGAATTCCAAAAACACTCAATTCGAGTTTCAAGGGTAGATGACAATAGACTTACTTGTTTGTGGAAGGATTAAAAGATTCACTAAGAGGTTTGGTCAGTGCTCTCAAACTAGAATCTCTTGACAACGCCATTGAAATAGCTTTGAGACTAGAAGTTTCATCAACATGTAATAGACCCTCAAGCAACCATGGCAAACAATTCTATGGTAAGGATGAAGAGCATAAGCAAGAACTCCCAAAAAGAAAATGCTTTCATTGCAATGAGAACTTTGAACGCAGACATATATGCCAAGATGAGAAAGCTCAAAAACAACGAGAAGACTTAAGAAGGAAGAAGTTATGTTTCCGATGCAAAGAACCATGGGAACCAAGGCATAAGTGCAGAAAAAGGAGTCAAGTTCATAGAATAGAAGCAACACTCGATGCAGAGACAGAAGGAACACCCCCTAAGAAAATGAAATATCATCAAGGGAACCTCAACAACATTCAATCGATGAATGGAGGAGAAAGCCAGTGGAGCTTCGAGGAAGTTCAACCCTAGCTGTAACAACTTGGAAATTTGTCTTAATTGGTAATGTAGAAATAATGATTAATCTCTATATATGTAATTTTGATTATTATTAAAACGTTTAAGATATGAGTTAACTAAAAGAGGAAAACGGGGTGCATTTAAGGGATAATCGCTAGGGCACTCTATTGTAGTAGCAATTAAGGGAGAACCACTACGAGGGCACCCTACTGCTCTGTGATTAAGGGAGAACTGCTAGGGAACCCTATTCCAAAGTATCTTTCCTATGGAGTCTACAATTAAGGGAGAATCGCCAAGGCACCCTATTGCAATAGCAATTAAGGGAGAACCGCTATGGGGGCACCCTACTACTTTGCGATAAAGGGAGAACTGCTAGGGCACCCTATTGCAGTACTAGTTGAAGGAAAGACGCTAAGGGCACTTTTTCGCATGAACCTTTCTGACTTTTATTTAGACAGAGGAGATGAGGCATAAATAGATAAGCAAAACAAGCATTCCGCTAAGTAGACCACCTCGCATGGATGCCTAACACCTGCCACTGAGGCCAAGGGGGCCAAAGTTCCGCTCTTGGGCTTAGTATGGGATTGGCTTGGACTAACTTATCATGACTCAAGTTTTCTTTAAAGCTTATTTATACATATGTATGTACTTATGTCCACTTTGTGGTTGCAGGGTTCATAATCAAAAGCATGATGAAGAAGTAAATTTGTAAACCATTTCCCTAACCCTAGCTCATTGCAAATTGTAAATCATAGGGTTTAATCAAGAATGTGTGTATTATATGTCTACATCGTGTATGCTTTGTGTCTTCATGCATTAATGGGTATGCCCTGTGTCTTCATGCATTCAAGTATATGCTTCTAGTATATTTTTATCATACATTCACGTGCACTTCCAAGTGTATGTCTTATGTGCAATAAAGGAAAAATCAGAGTAAACCCAAGCTACAAATTTGTTGATCAATATTAAGGTTGTGCAGTAGAAGCCGTTGCTTGAGGACAAGCAATTTGGGAAGGGCGGACTGTAATGTCCCCTTTCTAGAATAGAATTTAATAATAATAATAAAATGAAAATATAATAACAAGGTTTTTGTATACTGGTTAGGATTAACACTCAGGGCAAAAGAAAAGATATAAGGGTACTGACTTCCCTAGGAGCAATATGTTGGAGGTAAGGAGAACGTAACTTACCTCCTTTGTCCTTACACGCAGCGACGTCTAAACCTCATTGGTCGGGCCTTTTGGAACGAACTCAACCTGGGGGAACTTGTCGCTTTGTTGCAAAGTGAGATGCCTTATGGGGCATCCTCTTGATGGTATTAGGTCGAAACAACTGACCCAGATTGTATCTTAGTGTGTTTTAGTGGCAGAAATTTGTCAATCCGCAACTAGCCTTTCCTCCTTCCGAGGAGAGATACATTCCTGAAACTCTTCTTATGTTGTCTGCAAGCCTCTTGTAGTTCAGTCGGTATGTCGTGGGCTTCCTCACATTGTTGTTGCAACTCACGATCCTCTAACAAGAGAAAATGTGGCTTAACATCTATGGATGCACAAAAAATTTCTCGTTCCTCCCAAAACCTTTCCTCATCATCAGATTCCTCGTGCTCCTTTGCAAGTGAAGGCACGGGTCGAGGAGCGATCATATGCATATGAGTATACCCATCCTCAAGGACAGAGCTATCCTAGGGACCCTCCTCCAACGGCAACTCCTTTTCTTTATGTTGCAAACCATCTGAAAGCTCCTATAATGGGGGGGATGGTTTGAAGCTTGGGGAGGCATAATTAGGAATTGGTTGGATCTCCAACTCTTGCATTCTTACTAATAACTACTTCATCAATTGTACTTTTTCAATGATCTACCTTTCAAGGTTCTCAAACTGTCTTTGACGTTGGGCCTCCATTTCTTACTCATGGGAATACACCTAATAAGCCACCTCCTCTTCCTCACACACTTGTTGCTTCTAATGCATATCTATTTTGTTTATTTGGCTTCTAAAATCCATCAGCATAACCATAGATTCACTAATGTCGTTAGACAGCACTGGGATTGATGGAGCAGGGAAAGCGAAATGATGGGAGTACTGGCTATGTGGTGCAACAGGAGAGCTTGGGCCATAACTAAAATGTAGTTGATGTTGGTATTGATAGTAGGGAGGTTGGGTGGATGCATGTTCATAATACGAGGGAAAGTAATAGGCATTTCTATGAAATGGGTCCATCGTTAGAGCATCAGAAAATCATGAATAATTTTGCACATACCAGCACTAGTACTACCTGAAACCAACAAATTTTGCACCCGGAGTCGCCATGGTGTTTGTTAAAATGCCTCCGAAGGCTGATAGCATAAGAATAACACCCAAATTCTTAATGAATGATAACTGGTTGGCTAAAAAGTGGGTTTATGTAACTGAACAATGAAAAAGGTCTCAACGAGCGTGCCAAAAAAAGGAATTGTTGACACCTAAAATCACTCTCAGGTGTAATGGCCTTATGGGAAGTTTAGTGAGTGTGGGACCTCATGCGCTGTCACTAAACAACCTCCAAAATTTTAGAAGCCAGCTCTTTGTTTTATGCTGAGGGAAAAGGGAAGAAAATCTACTCCTACTATGGCAATCCGCCAAAGTTTTGGAACACTTTAAAATGCACAGGCTAACTCCTAAAACAAGATAGCAAGGCAACCCTCTCGATAAGATAAAGGAACAGTCACAGATATACGAATAACTATCTAAGCATGAGACATAAAGCAGGAAACATGCAATGATAACCTTAAGCAGAGAAGATTAAAGCATAATTTGTATAGCAAAATCCAAAATGCAACTGTTGAAGTCATGAAACGCACATAAAACATTCATAGAAACAAATTAAATTTTGAAAGACAAAGGGCTACAAGCACGGTTGTTATATTTCATTGATTCACAATGCTCATTACAACCTTAAGGCTTGCTAGAATAGCCTTCCGCATAAAAGTGAAAAGTTCTCTCCACTCTCCCTTCCTCCTCTTCCCACTCTGCTTTTATATCAAGCCCTTGTCCATTTTTCCCAAGCCAATCCTGACAGGTTTATTGAGAAGGAGCTTGAGACCGCACCAGGTGTCATAATTTGCGGGGCATAGAAGCATGGTCGCCATCGTTGGCTCCCAGGGCCGGCGATTAGCCCCCTTTCTGCAAGCGGATCAAATCTCGACCATGTTCAATATCCATCCTTTCTGCAACAATCGCAACAATTGATTGGAGGTACGCACTTGCACCAAAACGAAAGTTGGAAACCGCGCCAGAACGATTGGAACAAGCCAGCAAATGTTAAGCACATGGAAGAATTCAGTCGCAACAGGGAGGACACGTGGCAAATGAGCGTGGGAGATCTCAAGCTTCAAAATTGCATCCTCATATTCTTCCACGAAACACCCACGTGTCATGCCTTTGAAATAAACTGGCCTGCCGACAAAAGCGGTTGCAACTTAGCTTTTGAATAGACACGCAGCACTCGAGTGGTTAATTCGCTTCAACATGCCTTCCTCTTTCGAACTCCCGCAAGGCCAACACGTGTTCAGTCTTTGACAAACTAGGGCCCATCTGCAAAAGAAATGCGGCGAGCGCTTCAAGGACACGTGGCACTTGATCAGGGAACTTGGCTTGAAAGAAAGAAAGCCTCTCCAAAATGCCCGCCGTGCCAACAGATGGCACAACGCGCACTGCTTTAAGAACGCTGCAAAGTCTGAATCATAGGGCAGAATAAGCGAATGCTCCTTTGCAGTTGGGGCGAAAAAATGATGTTTACAACCCCAAAAAATCTTTTATTCCTTATAAAGGGATGCGGCATAAGTCAGCTTTCACTCGAAAATATGAGCTCATATACACTTTAACAATGCTTACACTGCCAAAGAAAACTCCCTCCACTAGGATTGTTGAATCATTGTTGAATGTCAAGAAAGAGGCGACGCTGCATAAAATTTTAAAGAACTCTCTTCATTTTGGGCAACCAAACTAGAACTTCCAGCCATTTTGTATGAACCTAAAATAAAAAGCATTACAAATTAACAACACTGCAATTAAATAGCATTCATAAAAAATCAGCATTATAACCCCTTATTATGCATACATATTTTAAAAATTACTCTACATTTTTTTTTAAAAATTAAAAATTTGAAAAATTTACTAAAAACTTGAAAAAAAAATGAAAGATTTTCTCACCTTTGATGGCTAAATCTTCCTTGTACAATGATTCCTAAGCTTTTGGTCTGCATTTTACTCCTTTGTAGCTTTCACGTTCATTAAAAAAAAAGCAACCTTCAAAACCCAATAGTTGGAAGAAAAATTGGTTTACTTGGTGTTGTGTTTGTGAAATGACTTCCAAACACCAAATAGATGAAGTTTAGGGAAAATTGCATCTTGGGGATGCATGAAGGAATTAAAAATGTTTTTTTATTTGCAAAAAGGTTTTTTTTGGACATCTTGGGTTGTGCATACACCGAAGTGCCCCAAAGCCTGAGCATTACCCTGGGCAAACCTGGGGGAGTACCGATTTCAAAATGTACTCATGACAAACCATGACAAGAACCGGAGGCTTAGGCAAGAAACCTGTTAACACATATATTAAATAAAAATTATATTTTCCCGATAGGTCAAATGATGGGTAAGGGCCCTCTCCACGATGTTAACAGTAATATTATTGTCAATCTTTGTCCAATCATCACTGCATTCCAAAGGATTTCTTGCAGTCGTCCTTAGACCATCATATGGAGTATGCTTGGCAATGTCAACAAATGAGGGAGACTCACCCACAAGAGAAGAACTATTGTCATTCTCGACAACCAATGTATATCAGATGAGAGTTTATTTACTTGCAGAACATTATTTGTTGGTGCACAAACATCTAGGACCTCATTAGAGGAGGTAGTTTTTCCACCAAGTGTTAAAGGCACCTTTTCCGTAGGGCTTGGATCACTCAAATAAAGATGGGACTCTGCCTCTTGCCACCAAGTAGCTTGCTTCTAATTTCTGTTTTGAAAAAAAAATGACCAGTGTACAACAAAGTCCACATTTGAAGCACCTGCAGCATCTAAAGGGGATGTTGACATGATCAACCATTTGAGACCAACTCCAAGCATTTTTTGTTAACATGATTGACTCTTAGAGGCCCTTGTCTAGATCCATTTTGACGCAAATTTCAGCCAAAGTGGTATGAAGTTGATCTTAGTATTATCAAAAGTATGCAGAAAAATTCCAAGAGAATTCCACTTGCCCGCAACCCCAAACCTCCCCAAAATGACAATGGAAGTAAAAAGAGGTGCACCCAATCTAGGATTGTGGCAAAAGAGTCACATTAGAAATGAAGGAGGGTTACCAATGTTTTAAGCATGGGAAATGATTATCCCAAAACCTTGACCCAAATTCGAAAATGACAGTTCTATCTTCTTCAATCTCACAATAGATAATGAAGAAGCCTTTAGCACAAGGAAAAAAATTGACTTCAGCTCTTATCAATCGTTTCTGGTCATTTGTTGCTAGAGTGTGCAGCCCTTTCAACAGAGGCTGTGCACAATCCATGAAATTTACCAATGATAGTCTAACACATCAAAGGGCTTTCTGTAGTTTCAATACCAAGATTTGAACCAAAATTGACTTTAGCACCAAGGTTTTAGCAAAATAGTTGATGAACAAACCATGATTCAAACCCCTACACTGCATTGTTCCCTTCAAATCATCTTCATGCTTCATTCTATTGTTTTGTGATGAACGAGCCAAAGCCTCCTTGACAGAATTTGGCACAACCAGCATGGAAACTTGTGGGATTTCCAAAGAAGATGATACTCCATCTCCCACACCCATATCATAATTGGCATTAACATATTTGTGGGTTTCTTGCCAATCCTCACATTATCCTTGAGAACCTCTACTTTTCAATTTTCAGTCTACCGCTCATTAGATTCATGCAATCCTTCATCAGGCAATTCTACTAAGCCTGTGGCAGACTTCTCATCATGCAGCTCTGGAAAATCCCCATCTGAAGAAACTTAAGGAGAAAACCTTCTCATCAATGCCCTAGTTGTAGAAGTATTTTTCAGGAGCACCCTAAGCAATGAGCAAAAGCGGAAATGTTTAATAAAATAGAATAAAAAATTATAATTCAAATTTTATCACAATTTTTTTTCGATTTTATTAGTTGATGAACTTGTTCCAAATTTTCTCCTTGCTGAACTCAAACATGATAAAAACCTGTGACATAGATTGCAACCATACTTTTGAAATGAAAAAAAAACATTAGTTTCTACAGAATAAAATGATCAATCTCATGACATATTTTGCATTCAATTGCTTCTAGTCAAGAAAGATATTTAATAACAAATAGCTAATCTCTTCTTAGTATATGCTCATCTAGGCTTGAGGAAAATTCAAGGTCAAGGAAGAACTACGTCATTAAATATGAAGATGAAATGATAATAAAATTTTACCCACTTTCTTATACTAATATAAATCCATTATAAATATCATCTCTGCCTTATTAAGCCCTTTCATTCACAACATATTAGTAATTCTGTGCCCTTATTTAAAGGCCAGTTACGGCACAAAACAGGAAATACAAAACAAAACCAGATTGACATGCACAGAAACACATGTATTGCACCTTTCAAGAACATTGGGTTTAGCCAATTCTTGCTGAACCTTTTTCGAGCCAGCAAGATGATATGAAATTGATGGGCATTTGATGGCAGAAGACATCTCCAACATCAGCCTGGCCCTCCACTCCTGCACTAACACATAAAAATTGTTAAAGCAATAACTATCATGATACTGAAACCCAAGAACATATGTATGGGGTATTCAGATTGAATGTACAATTAGAAACATTGCAAAAGGTTGGAATGCTTTTACATTTAGAAATTATCAAGCCCAATACCCTAACAGTACCATATATCAAGCAAAGGTAGTGTACATACTGCTTCAGAGGGATAATCAGTGGGTGTATAACCGGCCCTGAAGTAAACAACAGAAACAACTCGTTGTCCTCTGCTAAGATAGAAGAAGAATTATCATCGCTGAAATGAATAATTCATATTAATCAGGTATCTGTGCATTACAAACTTAAAACTCTCTGTCATTAAATAAAAAGACTTATTACATCTTGCTCTAATATGCTATACCATCTGTAAAAATGACAAAGGTTTGACACAAGTTCAATTAGCAATATAAAAAATAGGAAGGCTTGAAGCCAGATTTTCGTATTGGACTTAAAGAATGCTTACATTTGTAGACTTCCATTTGATAAAAGTTCTCCCTCGGCATCAATTTCAGCTAATGTCTTCCGTACTGTTGACACCCCATATGTGCTTTCTAGTTAAGGTATCAGCAAATTGTTCTAAAATAAAAAACCCAACAAAAATAGGACTTTAAAGGTACAAATGTATATTTTCTTCTAAGCAGTGTAGATGAGGATATAATTCTTTTAGGAACAGACAAATCCAATGTTGATCATACATATTACGCTCTTCTGGCTGCACAACTACCAGCACGATAGAACTGCCAAACTATTTTCTATTAGAAATAAGACCAGAACTGTATATACTGCCAAATGAGAAAAAGCAAAAAAGAGCACAAAACATATAAGAAAAAACAGATAATTGTTTAAGCTTTACCTAAAGTCATTAAACTCTTTCCAGGCAAGGGCTAATGCCTCTGCATATCTCTTCATTGCAGTATTTTCAGGCACTCTTTTTGAATCCAAGCATTGTCGATCCCCAAAATGTTTGATCAAATATCTAAATAGCAGATCCAAGCAACATGTTATCTGTAATCACATTTATAGCCTTTTTATTCTATTCTATCATTTCGACATATCAACCAAAAACCAAACAGTTGGGAAGATGAAAATGTCACTACTTATGTAAATATGGGTAATTGTGTACCTTATAAGCCTACTCTTTGGCCATATCTCACATGTTATTTTTCCAGGATGTAAGCATATCAACGTTGAATAGTGTTCCACAAGGATTTGTCACTGGGGTCCAGATGACATCTTAGGCACTGACCAGCCTACTCTACTCGGTACATAAACGTAAAAAAAGTAAACTTTTAAAGGGAATAGTGCTAAAAACCATTGTTACTAAGAGATGGGGGTACTTGGAGACTGGTAGTGGTATTAGTACAGCTAGTTTTCAAGGAGATGAGGATACATGGAGATGAAATTTTTTTTATATAATTTAATTATTTCTAGAAAATATCATGACATGGAACTTTGAAAACAAGAATATTAAATCAGTCATACAATAATAGTAAATAGTAGAGGCAATTTCTCTTTAGACAATTACAATGACAGGAAATCAGTCATACAATTGTTTATGTCCCTCTCAAAAAGTCTACACTGTCAGTAGACCCAATCACTATAACTTTGCATGCATTTTTGTACCATCCAAAATATCAGAATGAAACATTATGCAGCCTTATTTTATTTATTTGCCTTCCCTTTTTACCTTTTAACATATTTTGCCCTAAGTTTTCTGGCGGGAGACGTCAATTTATGGTTGGAAAACTTTAGAGATGGCAAGAGACTCATATTACAAACTCCAAAAAAATTATGTTTTTATATATGTTCTACAGAGTTTTGGAGACGAGGACAGTAGAGGATGGCAAGACGTGTTTTCAATACAGGGGTAACTGTGGGCCGATTTCTAGGTGACTGCAGGGGACAGCTGTTAGAAAATAGGGAAATAACTATGAACGACTTGCAGCCTCCCATGATATTCCTTATGCATATCAAGAAGCGGTCTAACCTGGAGCTACCAGGCATCACTCAGAATGAGAGTATATTTTGACTTTGGAATACTACCAAAAGAGTAAAATATTTTCTGACTTCACTGATTTCCTCAGTTACCGATTCGCAGCATCCTGGCCTGGATTCGGAAGCTGATGCGTTCTGATGCGGATGCGGATTCTGGTGCCCTGTGGATGCGTGCAGGAAGCACATCCTGGGCACCCGGATGCTCTGTGGATGCTCTGTTACACATCCACAGAGCATCCGGGTGCCCAGGATGTGCTTCCTGCACGCATCCACAGGGCACCTGTGAGCTTCCACAAGCATCCATGGGCCCAGCATCAAAACTGACACTTTTTTTTGATAAAAAAACAATTAAAGCACATTAAAACATGTGCTTAATAACATTTTTAATCTTTTTTTTTGCTTCTAAACAAAAAACATGTGCTTAATAACCATTAATTTTTTTTTTAATATTCTGATTCGGATTCCAGTGAGCTATTACATGGAGCTTGTTTCCTTTATACTTAGTTGTCAAGTGAACTTACCAGTTTAATATATTTTTTTCTTTGTATCACAATATAAATATGTACTTGTCTAATGGTAGTACTGTAGTGGTATCTTTGTGATAACAGTAACTTTGTGATCGTTCAGATACAGCATTCTCAAATTTTGATGTACTCAGCTTTTATGTACTATCCTTAATTATATATATATATATATATATATATACACACGCATCCAAATGCATCCGCATCCCCTAAAAAAAAATTCACACATCCGCATCTCGCATCTGCATCCGCACCCGAATCGGTAACTTAGTTGATTTCCATTAACTCCATTGTTAAGCCAACTGAAGAATCTAGGTGATTATTCCAAGACCATCTAGGGAAACTAGTTTCATTACCGAAAATGGTTTTCCCAGGCACCCTTCTCGAGAACACTACTTTATGAAAACTCTCAAATCAATAGAGAAGGAAATATTAATCGCATAACTTCATTAATCTCAAAGTCTTTTTATAACATTATATTTTAGTTTTTTTCTCAATGGTTGCTAACTAGCAAATTTAATTAAAGTCACTTAATAATTATTTAGTATTATTTTAATTATACTTTGAGTCTTTGAGTCATAATATTAAACAGTTTAATCCTCCTTTAGTACTTTTAAGCCTATGGAAATTGAATAATTTTAATTTCCCAAACCTGTCAAAACTAGGCCATTACAACCACTTTCTTTGCCCAATCTATTTTTACAAGGTCTTTCAATGCATTGTTCAACACATGAACACAACATGGGGTCCAAATAATATGCTTGTAAGCACCCTCTACCATTAAGCCAGCTAACTTGTATAAATGGGCTGAATCGGTCACTACTTGTACAACAATGGAAGGTCTAACCTCTTCTATGGCATCCTTCAAAATATGAAATTGGAAGCTTCCATCCTTCCTCTTTCCCAAACAATCAAAAGCTCTAAGAAAATAAGAGCCTACTGAACATGTCACAATAGCATTGATGAGTGGATATAATGATAGAGCAACCATCCCTTATCCAAACTTGTCTCAACTCCTCCATCAATATACCCACCTTAGAATACTCCTTATCAAGGAGGCAGGTTCATAGCTTATGATCTCCAAGGGGAACATATGAAGGACCAGTCGGAAATGTATCTTTCAACATTTGTTTAAAAAATGGAGACTGTATCACATGAAATGGTACGGCATTTACATAGAAAATTTTTGGAATAGAGCTATCAGCTGCAACTCATAATTGCATATTAAACATGAGTGCAGCAATAGTGGGCCTTTTCTTTCCTCTTTGACTCTTAAGCTCAACATGTGTAGATTCACTAGCACTAGCACTAGACAATAGCTAGCAAAGACTCTATTGGTGTAATGTCCCTTTTTTGCTAACTCAGAAATCCAGGACAATCACCTAATTCTGTCCTATTACTTTGTCAAATAATTGCAATTAGAACCAAGTAAAGATGTTACACAAGATATCAATTGCTATTTCGGATATATAAGTATGATTATGTGCAAAATTGATATAAAATGAAAAGCAATGTATTATATATATATATATATATATTGAATATGCTATAAGAGTTATTGCTTTATCACTTATAGTGATATAGAAATGATGCCATGTCTGATATGTGATATACTTATGCCATTGATATGTATTGCTTTAAGCAACAGAATTGCAATGTCTAATAAGTGAAGATGTGGGCAAGAATCACTCGTAAAGATCGATCTCTATTGGCAGGTGGAGCCATAGAATTGTAGGGCCGGTCGGGGCTTTTGGTAACGAGAACAAGATTTTCATAATTGGACCTTGAATCCATTTCATATGATGGGAGTTGCGGGAGTATTGGGTATCAATCTGAATATGCAATGTATAAATATCACTTTGACAGCGATATGTTGCTGTTTCTGATTTGTATTTATACTCTTGCAACTTCAATGTTGGATGCTATATCTGATTTACACTATATAAGCCTGCAATGTCTCCAATTATCGCTTATAGCGATAGTATTGTTGTGTCTGATCTGAACTGATAAACATGCAACATGATGTCTGTGTCTGATTTACAATCTTTAGATTATATGCCACTGATTTGCCAAGAGGAAATTCGCTCAAGAAGAGCAGATTCAATACTGGATAATAAAAAGAAGTAATGTCCAATCATGATCAATTGAGTGAATGCGAATGTCCTCTTATATTAAAAGGCTTGAGGTAAGAAGTCATGAAGAATAAGACATGTCCCATGTCCCTTGGCAATCGCTTCCCTTTATTATAATTTCTACTTACACCCTTTGGTTATCATTCAGACATTTGCACTCTTAATCGTTTTCTTCTTTAAGCATTGCACTCTTCCAGCATGGATATTGGTTAGTTATCCTTCTTTGTAATTAATCACGGTTAACCAAATAATATTAGAGATTGTTGTCTTAATATTGTGCGCTTCCAAAATAGATAATCATTCTTCCTTAAACGATATTATTTATTCCTTAACGGGCTTGCAGTGGAGTGTCAATTAGCTTTTATGAGTTTGTCAATCCACCAAGGAACATATACCATTTACATTACTATTGATCTCTTGCCTTCAGTCAACCTTCTTAGGATCATATCTGATATACTTTTCTGTAGTTGAGAGTCTGGCCATGGAATTCGATTTTTGCGAGAGATCGCATCTGACAAGTGTTGGTGTTATTCGTTGCCGTGGAACATTGGTCATATCTTGATCTTTGATATAATTGATGAAACTCCATTATATATGTTTGTCGTAAACGATATTGCTTGCCAATGATGTCATTGATAGTCGGTGCTTGAAGTATCAATATCGTGGTCCTTAGTTATGACGTATTATCGTCCATGCAATCATTGTCTCCACCATATAATTATGTTAACCAATTTAGTTCATCAAGGGTGATGGAGACCACTATTTGAAAGGTCTCAGAAGAGCTCTGCCAATATCAATAGCCATACTAGGCCTTTGCAGTCAATCAAGATAGTTGTCTAGATAAAATGGGCAGAGGAGTGATAGTAAGCATGAAAAGGGCCAACGATAAATGATTTGAGATGGTCATATCATTTTAATTGTGGGTAAAAATTGGACAAAGTGATGATACTAAATCCACAGAGCCCTACTGATGCATTCATACTAATAACTTGATGTACTTACTCTTAGCAAATATCTATGTGATAAAGCCCGATATTTAAATTTAGCGTACAAGGATCCATCTTCTTTATCTCACAGAAAATGACTAACCTGTGAAGCTGACTAACAAGGCATCCAAGTCCTGCAAAAGATGATGAAATTGTATTTAGCTCTATCTGTAGTAATGATCCCGTTTCAGTATCTAGCATATAATCTGAACGATGTAGACCAAGGCGTATTTCCTGAGACATCAAGTTAGAAAATACTTCAGTTAAAATTTGTTTTAATCGAAAAAAACCAAAAAATATAGTTACTTCACCTTCAAAACCATAAAGAATATTGAGTCACTTGTAGTGGTGAGTCCAGCAGATGTTGAACAAAACTGTACAGTTCCATAAAATGTTTACAGTAAAATTCAGCAATGAGTATTTATAATGTTGGAATACACACACAAGCCCACCTGTCTTATGTTAGCTTGCAATGTTTTAGAATGAATATCTAAGAGTCGAGCTGTGAAGTCATCAACCTTTCGTGTCCTACAGCAATAGATTCTTGGTTTTATGCTTGAATCAATTTATCTGTGTTATCAAAATAAACAATGAAACTAAAAGATAATTTTTTTAGCAATGAATGAATGTGAAATAAGATCTACAAAATACAAAGTTATTGCATCTAAAGGGCTTTGGTGAACTATATTCCACTTAATTTTGCATATGATCTAGTAAAACAAGGCTCACGTTTTACTTCCTCATTCTCTATCACACATTCACCTGAATAGGAAAGGTTATAAAAGACATTCAAATCTCTTTCCACATAATCCTAAATGAGAAAAATTAAAAAACAGTTAACACTTTTAATAACAAAATGTGAGATTATATTTGTCATTGAGCAACCAAATGCAATCAACAGAAGTTAGCAATGATTAAGTACCTAAAATATCTACTTGAGATTGTTGGCGGTTTGCATTGTGTTGTCATTGATGTCAAACTTGTTTGCGTTGATGACAAAGTCACAATTGTTAAGTTGTGTACTGTATTTGGCATTGTTGTTGCCACCAATGACAAAGGGGCAGATTGTTAGCAATATGAGTTCAGTGTTGTCATTGATGTCAAACTAATGTGTGTAGAGATATGCTTGATGCATGTCGCTTGATAAAGGTCCGGAAATGAGTGTTCAAGGGCTCTTATTAACATGTGATGCTTCCAAAAGGTGACAACATTGGAAGCTGAAATATGAAGGAAAGAGTATTTCAAGTTTATATGGGAGAATGCTCCATTTCCTCCGCATATGAAGATTATGACTTATGGTTCTGCCTCTATTGTCTATATTCTGTGGATGTAGCACTATTATGTTTTCAAGTACTCAGCAGTTTAGTTGTTTAAGTTGGTTATTGCAGTTTGCTGACAATAAGGCTGTCTGTCAAGATGGGTCTAGAGAATGCTCCACAGTGTTGTTTCTAATTGTGCAGCTTGGAGGACATGTTCCTATTGTTTGTGCAGTATTCCAATTCAGATTTCAAGTGTTGGTTTGCTCCGCAAGAGAAGTAGTGATGTTGCCTTGTTCGGCATTGTTGTTTTTGTTGGTCTCTAGGCAACTCAATTATCTTGATTAGATCATATTCCTTTGATTTGGATATGCATTGGAGGTTAAGTTAAGAAGCTGTTATGGGTATTATCATGGTGTGTTAAGATCCGCATTAAGTTATTTGCATTAGAAGATGTTTTTGGGCCAAACGGTTAATGTGTTGCATAGTATATCTACACATTACGTTTGATGCCAACTTTGGAGAATGTATTGTTGAGTGTGGTTCGTTTGGATCGACCTAGGAAGATGTTTTGTGATGTATTTGGGTCCCCTTTAACTCCCAGAGTAGACCGCACTTAGTGCAGTTGCTTATGGTGCCCAACTTTGTTTGAATTATGTCTATTATGTCTGTGGCTGACCTAGATGAGGGTTTTGATGAATAAGTTGATATAAATAGATGTGCGGATGTTTGATTTGGTATGTGGATTGATTGTGAATGATGAGGAAGCATGTGGTGAAACAGAAATGCGAAGATCAGTTTGTGATGTGCTTTCATTATCATATCTTTCAGTATGAAAAAGATTTGAGGCAGTGTAAGTGTGTGTTGTGTTCGCCATGAAGTTGGTTGCTTGACACGGTGGTTAATGACAGTTTTGTGATCAAGAGATTATATTCATTTCAATTCATCATATATTTGTGCCTGCTAGAAGACAATGAGTCCTTTTGGCAGCTTGTGCAGATCTGTATCTTGCCCTGAAGCAGTGAGCTTCATCTTACAGGTCCTTTCTTGTATCTTGTCCCGAGATCATGCATCTTAGACCGTGGTTTTTCTCATATTGAGTTTTCCACGTAAAAATCTGGTGTTCATGTATGGTTTTTTTTGCTTTATCTTTCATTGATGTTTAGTTGGTTAAAGATCATTGATAAGTGTTTGTGACTGAAAAATTTTAAGGATTTGCTCAAGACTGATTCGCCCTCCCCTCCTCCCAGCCCCGCCCTCTCAATCTTGCTAAGTGTTCAAAAATTGGTATCAAAGCAAGGTTTTGCGAGGAGAAGCTTAACTGCTTGAGGAAGGTCCGAGATGGCAAATCAAGGTGGTCACAAAGTACCAAAATTTTATGGCACAAACTATTCTTTTTGGAACATGCGGATGCGGATAAAATCTTCTTTGGACTATGTCGCTTGGAATATGAGAAGCTATTAAGAATGGTTATAATCCTCCAGCTGGTGCTCCTACTCTGAATGAAATCAAGTTACATGAAAACAATGTTAAGGCAAGAAATGCAATTATTAGTGGTTTAAGTGATTCAGAACTTTTGAAGGTTATGCCCTACAAGTTCGCAAAAGAAATTTGGGAAAAGCTTAGCAGCATTTATGAAGGAGATGTGAAAATCAAGCAAGTCAAGATGCAGAACCTGAAGTAAAAGTTTGAGACTTTGAGGATGACTGGAGATGAGAACATTTAAAGTTACCTACACTGAGTGAATGAGGTAGTAAATGGAATCAGGGGTATTGGCGGAACTGTGGAGAAAAATGAAGTTGTGGGAAAAGTAATGAGAACATTGCCTAGACCTAAATTGCATGCTATTGAGGAAAGTCATAACATGGATACATATGCATTGATCCTAGCCTTTGAAATATCAGAATTTGAACCCGATTATCACAATGTTAAGAAGGAAGCTACATTCAAGGATACTAAGAAGATTAAAGATGTACTTAAAACAAGAAATGATCCGAATGGTGAGGAAGCAAACTTTGTAGGAAGACGAAAGAAAAGGTCCAAAAAATACAAAGGTATGTTTCCCTTCAAATGTTTTAATTGTGGAAGAATTGGTCATTATGTTGCTAGATGTGCTTTCAAGGAAGATAACTATAAAAGACCTGATGATGATAACAAGAGAAAGGATAATTATGGAAGAGATGACAAAAACAAAAGAGTAGGTGACAGAGATAAGCCTAAGAAGAGTTTCTATTCAAATGAGACCCATTCATTTGAGGATGAAGATTGTGATGATTCAAGTGATGAGAAATTGTTTCTAGCCATTAAGGAAGATGATAGTAAAAGGTATGGCTCTCCACATGCTTCTGAAAACAGAGAAAGGTCAACCATTGCGTGCACTGCTCTACATGTAAAAGAACCTAAAGCTTGGGTAATTGATAGTGGATGCTTGAATAATATGACAGGTGATAAAAGAAAGGTACTTGACTTTGAAAAATGTGATGGTGGATCACTTAAGTTTGCTAGTAAAGAGGCTACACATATCTGTGATAAGGGAACCATATCCATTGATGGTAAGAACAAGATAGAGAATGTTATTATGTTAAAGCTTTAAGACAATCTTTTGAGTGTTAGTCAGATGTGCAGTATAGGTTACAAGCTTACATTTCATGTATCCGGATGTGAGATTAGAAAAGGAAATTCTCGAAGACTAGTTGCAGAAGGTATAAGTAGAAATGGTAATGTCCATTACTTTAAGGAAAATAGAGGAAGTAGTTGTCTGATGGCGCAGAGCACTGAATGTTGGTTATGGCACAGAAGAATGGGACACATTAACTTTGACAACATGGTGGGGATCAGTTCTACACAAGCAGTAAGAGATTTGCCAAAGATTATCAAGCCTACTAATATGGTATTTTTCTTGGGAGACAAATTGATCTCTTGGCTAAGCAAGAAGCAAAATTTTGTATCATTGTAAACAGCAGAAGCAAAATATATTGTTGCAGAATCTTGTTGCACTCAAGTGATGTGGATGAAACAGACTTTAAGAGATGTTAAAGTGGTGTATGATGAAGCTATTCCTATTATATGTGATAATAGGAGTGCTATTAACATTTCAAAAAATCTGGTGATTCATTCAAGGAAGTCAGATTAGAATATGTGCCTACAAAGCATCTGATTGCAAATACTATCACCATGGCACTATCAAAGGATACTTCTAAGTATCTCTAGCAAAAGAGAGGAGTTATTGACCCTGCTACTTCAAACTAGATGCACAAAATTGGTGCATCTTTTCAAGGGGAGATTCAAAGTCTATCTTTTGTCACCTGGATTGGTGTGGTGGCTGCTCTCTCGGGGAGCAGTGAAGATTGTGGTTTCTTGGTTGCAGGAAAGTGTTGCAGATGAGATATTCTTGATAGGGAGAGAGAGTTGCATGGCATAGAGCATTTTGTACCAACTCTTACATGGAATCAGACCTTGTGTGATTGCTTCTTGTTATCAAAATAAAGGGAGCTAGGTTGCAAATCTTGGTAGATCTTGAAAAGTTGAGTATACTCTTCCCTTGCATTGAATGATGATCTAGAGAATCAAAAAAGCTTGATAGAAATACCAGATTTGGAGGGTTTTCTCTTTGTGGTTTTGTATTGCAGCTTCATTTTGGAGCTTGTTGGTGCAGACCTAAGCTCACCATTGAGATCAGAACGTCCAAGAAAGTCAGTTTTACCTTTTACTTTGTCCAAATCAGACATATGAGGCCAGATCTATGAGGATTTGAACTTGGGAGGAGATTGAAAAATCCCAAAGGTATCTGCAATTTTGGAGCATTTTGGATCAAAACAGACCCCGTCATTGCTTTCAAAAGGCTCAAGAATCCTAAGATCAACTGTCAATTTGTCAAAATTGAACACGTTAGCCTGAAGCCTTCAAAAAAATTTTGCCCCCTCCATTGTCATCTATAGGATTGTCATACTTGTAGGTCATAAAAAATTTCCATAGAGTACAGATCAAAATTTCAGGAACAAAGATATCTATTTTAAATTTAAAAACTCAAAGGACCTTCAAACTTCCAGCAGGTCCACCCTCTAGCTTGGTGCTGGCATGGAGATTGAAGGATTTAATTGCCTTGACATTCAGGGGTATTTACTAGCTATTGGGGGATGCCTATCTCTGAGGGAGTATTAGAAGTCGTTAGGTTTCAGTTCAGGAAGCAATAGAAGTAATGAATCTTCTTATAATTAAATCACCCATGTTATTAGTGCTACTGTCTGCTGTAGAAGAAATTCTAAGTATGTTTTCTAGTCATTAAAGGAGCATTATGAGTTCGAGTTGTCTGATCAGAGGATCTAAGCATTTAAGAGTGCTTTGGCATACTTTGGGGGTGATATTGGGCTCTATTGTTGCACTAGGAAAGCTTATCAATGGTTATAAATATAGAATGAATTATTCTGGAACTGATGTTGACGGTTCTTCTTTTGATCCTGTTGCTCAAGTCTGAATCAATCTGCAGTGCCTTATTTGAATTTCCTAATGTAAGCCTTGTTGAAATGTCACCTTTTTCACAAACAAATGTAATTGTAAATTGAAAATTTTCCAATCAGGTTCTTTGTCAACAAGAAACTATTATTTGTTAGGTCTATGTACCATTCCATTTGGCAAACAATTAAAAAAAATTAGGGGTCTTCATTACATAGTAACAATAAAAACAGCTTTGTTTAGTAAGTATTAAATCACAAACAGTAAAAATATGTTTAACCATTATACCATATAGAAGAATGGAAACAATACCCGGATAGTGACTCTTGCAAAAAAACTCCATCCATGCTTACTCTATCCACGAGTTCATTGAATAAAGGTGCCAAATCACAGGCCTGACTCCAACAAGTTTCAGGAAAAGGTGCTGGAAAGAGGGAAAATGGAGCATGTGTTAAGCCAACACCTGGTACCTGTCCAGATCTCTGCATGGCGTATACAAATAAAACAGAAATTCCTGTTTAAGATATGAATAGGAAAGGCCACATTCTATAACAAGTGCATTTTTCACGGTAAGTAAGACTCTCTAAGCCCTGGAATCAATGAACAATTTTCATACATTCTTAAGGCACATATTCGTCTGACTAATTTGCCAGTGTCACGTTTATCATACTATCAACCACTGAAACTGGGTATCTCTAGGGCAATGTTATAAGATCTCTTGATATGTAAAGATAGCAGATTTATGGCATGAAAACAAAATAACTAATAAAAAAAAAAAAATTCATCCTGATACTCAAGACTGACGTGTTCGTACTTATTAATGAATGAAGTGTAAATACTCCCTGACTCGGGAAAGTACAAGGTTGCACAAGAATACCTGTACAGACCTGTCCCCAACCACAAAGCCATGTAGAGAAGTCCACACAAGGGCATTCGGCAGGAGCTCTTTTACAACCTCGAAAGAAGGAATAGCATTGTTTGGATCAACTTCTGACTGCTTCTCATTGCCCCCTGTTGCCATTATCTGCAGCTTGAATTGTTCCATAGCTGCAAATGCAAAAACAATATATTTGAGGATAATGTAATGCTCGAATTGGCACCACATACAAGGTCAAACATCAGAATGAACCAGAGCGAATATTAAGAAACATTAAACAATCACACAGTAGAATTACATGCATCTTAATTTACTGCTAACAAATTAGCCCTTTGTTACTGAAAAGAACTAATAGCATTTTCATACGCATTTGTTCATCTGCAAAGGGTAAGAATACGTAGTGCTTAAAACCAAACAGTTGTTGGTGTATATATAGAAAGAAAGTTGCGCACCTGGAAAGTCACTCCGCCTCCGATGAGTGTAAGGATCGCGCGGTCTAGAAATCCTCTTTCTCTTTATGTTGCAAATCGGAAAAAAATTGTGAGACCCGATGGAGATGGAGCGCCCTATATGCCCATAATCCACAAAACCAACATTCATTCCTTCCTTATTCGTTTCTCTGCGTTCGCCTACTGCTTTGTATTGAAAGATTGTATTTTGTGTCCCAATATTTTTTTTGGCTCCCGCAGCAACAGTGAGTAGGGAAAGATTGGAATTTGTGTCAGCATTCAGTGTGCCCTTCGCCTCACCATATAGTAGCCAGTACGCCGATCCTCGGGAAATTCCCACTACGCCGGAGTAAAGTATGCGCCGCTAGCCAATGGCGTAATCCGCTTGCATTTGTTTTTACATGTATTTTATTATATGGCCCGTTTGGTGCGTGGAATTAATTTATCGAGAATAGGCCTATTTTAGAATAAGGACCTATTCTGGAATTAATTAATGCTCAAAAAAAAAGCTGGAATAAAGTTTAAACTTGTTTGGTGCATCTAGAATAATTCCTGAAATTAATCTATTATGTGTTTGAATCCCATTATGTGGAATGGGAATAAGAACCACTAGTCAAGGAATGTTTCAAAAAGAAAATCATTTATATGTTGCCTGGCGCGGAATTCCTATTGCCATGGAGAAAAATGAAGGAAGTTCATAGCGAGGGCCCAAATGCTCAACGAACGTGATCTCAGGACAGTCGAAGAAGGTTTGGAACGAATGAACGGCAAGATGAAAATTAATAGCTTCTCCTCCACTATGGATCTGTATTCGCTTCTCCTCAAGGCTGTGTATTTGGAGGTTGCTTCCCGAGAACGGAGGCTACGAACGATTGGATGCGAATGGAGGCTGCAAACGATTGGCAGCATAAAAATCTAATTTTTTCATAAAAAAACCCTACACATAGCAAACGCACGGACCCGACAAGAAACTAAATTTTGATGCAATTTTGAATTCTCGAATAGTGTTATTCGAGAATAAAACTAATTCCATCTTTTTTTTGGAATAAGTTAATCCATGCATAAGCCTCAAAACGGGAATAAGATTTTCAATTCGAGAATTAGAAAAGATGCCACAAACAGAGAATTAATTTATTCGGGCATTATTGAATGCCTATTCCAAGTTAATTCTAGGCGCCAAACGGGCATTGAATGAATGAATGAAGAATTATAATAACATCCACCAGAGTATCAGTTTAAGGGACCATGAAGCACAGCCCTAAACTAATTTTATTTATCTTTTTCATAGTCGCTCTCGTGTTGTGAATCTTGACAATCAAACTAGTTGTCTGCTTGATCTTATCCTCCAATAAACTATACATACTGCCATCTCTCAGGATGTCCCCGTACTGAACCCGAATGTCATCGTAAGTCGTGCATTCGAAGAGAAAGTGTTGTTCCATCTCAATCGCCCCCTTTTCGCAGAACCTGCAAATCCTCTCCTCCCACTCCTTTTTGGGCCTTTTCCATCTACTAGTCTTGCATCTCAAATGATGAGAGTCTGTCCTCAGCTGAGCCAACAACACTCTAGGTTTACCTTTAATAGCTACCCCTAGATAAGCTTTATCCCTATGCTCGCGGGAGGGGTTGAACACTTCTATATAATGCGCCTTTTTCTACCCCATATTATTAGACCACATGGTAATTTGAAATTTATCCATGACAAACTTCTTTATTTCCATATTTGTGTTCGGACAATCTTGTAGCTTGATGTTCCACTTATTCGACCACTTTATGTTTTGTTTCATCCAAGTCTTCTTCCTGTGAATCAAACCCTCTTTCATTGCAATTTTGGGCCATCATTCGTTATCCATGTTTTCAAGTTTATTTAAATAATTTATTAACCGAGTTATCGCTGCTACCTCCAATGGGAAAATGTCAGTTTCAGCTAATAGAATTTCATAAGGTATTGAGGCTTTGACCTTGATATTGCTAGTGATTAAGTGCTTTTGAATCCTATCTATCTGTCTCCACCCACACTTAGTCATGTTGCCCCCCCCCCAAACCTGACTATCGTAAAGAACAACCGGTGCGACCAGCAAATTGAAAAGAATTTTTTTAGTTTTCCAGTCCCACAACTCATCTTTTCTGCACCAATTTTGAGGTAAATAGAATGTTTTCCAACCTCCCTGTATCCTTTTTGCTCTACAAGTTTCCCAGCTAAGCCTATAATGAAATTCAATCCTCAAATATTTGTATTCTTTCACAATCTCTAACGGGCTACGTTTGAAAAGAAAAACAGTACGACTCTCTTTTCTTTTCAAAGAAAAATCATGACTTTTGTATTGGTAGTGTTCACCTGCATCCCCACTTCTTGACAAAAGCATTCCAAAGCCACCAATTGTTCTCTTAGTCCTTGGGCTATTTTTTAAATTAAGATAAAATCATCGGCATATAAAAGAAGCTTCACCACATGCCCCACCAAATGGATCCCCCACCATCAATTATGTTTAACCAAGCTTCAAGTTTATCAATATATAAACCAAACAAAGTGGGGGATAACAGACACCCTTGCTTCACACCAATGTTACTACCAAAGCACTCAGACATATCATCTTTAGTTTTGATTTTGGCTCTGACCCTCTCATAAACTCTATGCATCGTTGCTCTATACACACTTGAAATGCCTAATTCTTCCATTATGTTCCATAGTTTGTCTCTCGGTACCGTATCAAAGGCTTTTTTGAAGTCCACAAAATAGCAGTAGGCTTCTCCCCATGGTTGTCCCACATTTTCTCAATTAAATGCCTAAGAGTGATACAATGATCAATAGTAGAATGCCTAGGTCTAAAACCCGCTTGCCCTTTTTCCTTCCCCTTCTGCCCAACTGTTGATTATACATTTTATCATGCTCCCAAAAAGTTTACCGAAAAGAGGGTTGACCATAATAGTGTGATAGTTAGATGGATTATTAATGTCCCCACTCTTAAAAAGAGGGATAACCACACTAGTAGTCCAACCAACTGGAAAACCATCCTGAATGACCTTGTTAAAGACTCCTTTTATGTGAGGGGTGAGGAGATCAACTCCCCACTTTAGAAATTCAGCTTGCAGCCCATTAATGTCATTTGCCTTACCATTTACTAGTTTCTTTATTCCTCTCTTAATATCGTCTTCGATGAAGAGCTCTAATGAAGTTTTAACAATAGGAGGGGAGTTCTTCTCATGAATCCGCTCATAAAGTGACTTTGCATATTCTAACCATTGAGTATCTGGAATACTATTTTTAGTTTTGTTTTTTTGCAATTCTTTCCAAAAGTCTTTGGGGTTGTGCTTGCTCAAAGATATTAACTCCCTTCGTCTGGCATTAACATATTCCTCTTTTTTAGCTTGGATCAGCTTTGTATATTTCTTCTTGATTTCTATGCTTGTATCTTTCCCTCACATAGATCTTTTGGCAACCTTGCACTCTTCATCATACCATGAATTAGCTGGAAAGTATTGGCTGCCCTCTTTCTAACACTAGATCTTTTATATGTCTTTAACGCCTTTTGTATAATGGGAATCAACAAGTTGGTGTGTATATGCTCAAAATTATTGTTGACTGCTGCCCTATCCTTGTGGAGGTCATGTTTTTTATGTTGATTATTTGGACCCACATCCACCTTAATATAAAGAGGCATGTGATTGGACTTCAAATCTATAGGCGCTTCTCCAATATCAAACTCTATCACTCTAGCCGTAAGTTTATTAGAACATATCACGTAATCCACTACACTTTGCCCATTGTATGTTTTGCAAGTGGTACCTCCCGATGTAGGCCAACCGCTCATACCGTTGCAAATAACCATGCCAAAGAGACAACATAGCCCCAATAATTATGTCCTGAAGTGCGAAACACCCCCATCACTATCTTGAGAGGTTCTTTTCCAAGAGTGATCACTGCTTTCTTCCAACCATAGAGGGTTAAACTCTCATTTTTCCACATTACACAATTATAGTGATTGATTGTTGGCAGTCCTAGCATTGAAATCCCCCACAAGCATAATTTCTCCTAAATTGTTGAAAATAGAAATATATTTTTTTTAATAAGGCAAATGGGTCTTCATTATCTAAATTCCCCCTCTTGTAGAGTTTAGAGTTTTTCGGAGCAAAGTAACAGGCAGCCGATCTGAAAATTGTCTCGTTTATTATTATCTGCAGTCATATGTATTGTTTGTTTGGATCCTCTTTTTCAAACTTAACAAATCCATACCACTTCTCTCTGATAAAAATTGTGACTTCTTCGTGTCCTTTACCTATTGCATTCCCTTTGTTCCAAACTAAAAATTTATTGTACCCGTCAAAATTTGGGACTATACACCCTTCATGCTCATGTGTTTCAACAAGTATGATAATATCCTTCCCCTTTGCTATGGGCCCCATCCCAAGACCTCTTCTCCATGGATAACCTCTGCAGTTCCAACTTACTACACTTAAGTGATCCTGTAGGGCCCCAATTTCCTATTTATTTTTAGAGAAGTGCTCGCTTATTTGAGCTTTCCCATTTTTTCAGCCAAGCCCACATTCCCTTGTTTCTGGCTACCTTTACTTTTACCCACTCTTTCCTTTGTTCCTCCTATTGAGCAAAAGTTAGATCTTCATCTAGATAGATCTGTGTTCCTCTAAGCAACTCTCTATTCTTATGGATAGTATTTTTATCCTCTAGGTCTCTCAAGATAACTCTTATGTGCATGTCTCTCCCTCCATCCACCTTTTTACCTATCCTATTATTGATCTCCAAAGATTTGTTGTCTATCAATGGCAAACACTTAGTCATTACCAAGGCAAAGTTGGTCGGTCATCACTACGACCGAGCTATTCTATAAGGTCGATCATCAAAGATTTGACTTGTAGAATTTGTATGGAAACCGAGCAGTAGTATTTGTTGATCAAGTCAGAGGAAACTGAGCAGTAGTGTTTGCAAAATAGCCCAGGGACTAAGAGAATATTTGGTGGCTCTGGAATGCTTTTGTCAAGAACTGGGGATGCAGGTGAACATTACCAAGACAAAAGTCAGGATTTTTCTTTGAAAAGAAAAGAGAATCATATTGTTTTTCTTTTTTAAGACAACCCATTAGAGATTGTGAAAGAATACAAATATTTGGGGATTGAATTTCATTATAGGCTCAGCTGGGAAACTTGTAGAGCAAGAAGGATACAGAGAGGTTGGAAAGCGTTCTATTTGCTTCAAAATAGGTGCAAAAAAGTCAAGTTATGGGACTGGAAAACTAAAAAAAATCTTTACAATTTGCTGGTCACATCGGTTGTTCTTTACGACAGCGAGGTTTGGGGGGCAGCATGACTAAGTGTGGGTGGAGACAGTTAGAGAGGACTCAGAAGCACTTAATCACTAGCAATATCAAGGTCAAAGCCTCAATAACTTATGAAATTCTATTAGCTAAAGCTGACATTTTCCCATTGGAGGCAGCAACGATAACTCGGTTGCTAAGTTATTTAAAGAAACTTGAAAACATGGATAACAAACGATGGCCCAAAATTGCAATGAAAGAGGGTTTGGTTCATAGGAAGAAGACTTGGATGAAACAAAACATAAACTGGTTGAATAAGTGGAACATCAAGCTACAAGATTGTCTGAACACAAATATGGAAATAAAGAAGTTTGTCATCAGATTACCATGTGGTATAATAATATGGGGCAGAAAAAGGTGCATTATATAAAAGTGTTCAACCCCTCCCGCGAGCATAGGGATAAAGCTTATCTAGGGGCAGCTATTAAAGGTAAACCTAGAGTGTTGTTTTCTTAGCTCAACTAAGGATGGGATCTCATCATTTGAGATGTCAGACTGGTAGATGGAAAAGACCCAAAGAGGAGTGGAAGGAGAGAATTTGCAGGTTTTGCAAAAAGAGGGTGATTGAGACAAAACAACACTTTCTCTTCAAATGCATGACTTACGATGACATTCGGGTTCAGTACGGGGACATCCTGAAAGATGGCAGTATGTATAGTTTATTAGAGGATAAGATCAAGCAGACAACTAGTTTGATTGTCAAGATTCACAACAGGAGAGCAACTATGGAAAAGATAATAAAATTTGTTTAGGGTTGTGCTTTGTGGTCCCTTAGATTGATAGCCTCGTGGGTGTCATTAAAATTATTCATTCATTCATTCAATATAATAAAATACATGTAAAAATAAATGCAAGAGGATTACGCCATTGGCTAGCGGCACATACTTTACTCTGATGTAGTGGGAATTTCCCGAGGATCAGCGTGCTGGCTACTATATGGTGGGGTGAAAGGCACACTAAATGCTGACAAAATTTCCAATCTTTCCATACTCACTGCTGCTGTGGGAGCAAAAAATATTGGGACACAAATTACAATCTTTCAATACAAAGCGATAGGCAAACACATAGAAACGAATAAGGAAGAATGAATGTTGGTTTTGTGGATTATGGGCATATAGGGTGCTCCATTTCCATTGGGTCTCGCAATTTTTTTTCTGATTTGCAATATAAAGAGAAAGAGAATTTCTAGACTACGGGATCCATACACTCATTGGAGGTGGAGTGACTTTCCAAGTGCACAATTTTCTTTCTATATATACACCAACAACTGTTTGGTTTTAAGCACTACCTATTCTTACCCTTTGTAGATGAACAAATGTGTATGAAAAAGCTATTAGTTATTTTAAGTAACAAAGGGTTAATTTGTTAGCAATAAATTAAGATGCGTGTAATTCTACTATGTGACTGTTTAATGTTTCTTAGTATTCACTAAACAACGTTTAGATATATTCAGACAATGCTACTTTTGTATTGAGGCATGCTCAGCAGCTCCTCATTTTAAATAGGCAAGAGGTCAGGAAAATGGATTGCATGCCACCACAAGTTAAATGTCTTGTGCAAATAGAAACATAAATAAACAAGATTTTTCACTAATCGGCCAGATATTAAATTTAGAATATGTTTTCTTTCTTGACAGAATGTTAGTACTTGGCCTTAGCAAGATAAGATAAGATAAGATACATTTATTAATGTCCAACAAGAGACCAACAAGTGTCTAAGGGACTGAAAAGGTACAACAAAAGGAACAACGAACCAATAGACCACCAAACAATGGTCGGGAAAGCAAGAGGAAATACTATTCAGAGGTGCAACGCGAGCTTGGGTTTTGGGTTGTGCATTTCCTAGAGTGTGGATATTGTAAATGCAATGGTATTTAATCTTAAATAGGCATCTAATCATCATGCGGGTCTGTCCTTATCAGTTCAATTGAATGGGTCTATGAAATATGCAAATTCCACTCTTTCATCCACACTTTTAAGAAGTTTGAATATTAGTGGTAGCCTAAGTATAATTTGTAGAACACATTTAACTATTTGTTGAAGTTCTTAACTAAAATCTTAAATTTGGGTTTAGTAAATAAATTTTACTTTTGAGAATAGAAAGAATTTATTAAAAAGTAATTTAAAGACACATATTGTGTAGGCATTCTATTAATAAGAATGCCTCATACCATCTAGGAATTTTCTTCCATCAACAAAACTTATTCTTGCATTACCACATACCTTTTCTTTTGTGTCCTTCAATGGCTTTAGCTTATGTCACACTCCATCCTTCGTCAAGGAATAGGTAATCACACAACCATCATGTACAACACGCTTGTCAAACTTCCATGGTCTACCCAATAACTGATGCAGGAGCATCCTTGGTGTAAGAGCAATCTTGCATCACCCAAAAATATTTCTAGTTTCTTTTCAATAAGGGCTATCTTGTGCAGAGTTGCTATTTATGGAAATTTACTTTTTTAGTAAGTTTTCCGTTAGAGCTCGGAATGGTCTATTTTCTTCCCCGAAGGTTCATTTTGGTTGTATCAGCCTGCTAGTAAAGTTTCATTGCCAGATCAAGTCTAGTTTTGAAGATATTGAAAATTTTCAGTATTGATAGCAGGGTACATAAACTTTGAACTCGGTTTTGAAGGCTTTAGAGGCCCCATATGAGGTCAAAACTTTGGTTGAATGAAGCTTGCTTAATTCAAATGTTGTAGAGCACTTCGCGCCCTTTCCAAAATGGGGTCATAATAGTCAATCGGGTCAATGGGTGATGACTTATGGTCTCCGGAAGTTGGGCCACCTGAAACGGCAGAAAATAAATTTCCTTCAAAATTTATGTTTGGGTTTCAAAATTTGTTTTGAGCCGACTATGATGTAATAAAATGAAAAATAAAATAATTCTAAGTTTGGTCGGCCTTAGAGGCTAAATTTCTGGAACCTTCCCAAGCGGTGGAAATTGCCTATATAAGGAAGGCTCGTAGTGTTGTCTAGGGAGTTCGGAGCAATTCTGGGTAGATCTGGGTAATGATTCAAGGCTTTGTCCTACAGAATATTGTAAGGGAAATACCCATGTGGCTTTGCATATTATAATTCTAAAATTTGTAATTCCACATTTGTGGAGATAATAAGAAGCCCATTTTATGTTCTTGCAAATTGTTGTTGTTTTTGTAATGTGTTTGTGGTATTAAGGGGAGCACTCTTCATCAATAACATATGACATGCATCCATAGGTATGATATCACATAGTACCTTATCATGGTATCCGCCAATCTTGAACTTTACTAGGCACTGTTCACTGACCATGACCTTGTGGTCATCCTGCACCCAGGCAATCCGATATGGATGTGGGTGTTTCTTCCTCTTGAGCTTCAAATCCATTACCATCTCTTCTAAAACCAAATTATCAATGCTTATTCTATCAATAATTACATCACAACACTTATCCTCACACTTGCACCTAGTGTGAAACAAGCTCCTCCTTTGCTCAGGTTCATTCTCACCACTCGGCAGGACTCTTCTATTAATTAGCATTTCTCCTCTTTCAACATCTTCAGAATGTGATGATTTGACATTTTCATCCACATGTGCAACTCTAGCCTGGCCTTCAGTTCTCCTATCTGTTCTTCCTTGGAGTTGAGGACATTCATATGCCCTATGACCTTCTTCTCCACAGTGAAAACATGTTCTACAAAAGCTTCCTCTTCCTTATCCTTGTCCTCTTCCCCTCCG
Source organism: Chamaecyparis obtusa (assembly GCA_027943335.1). NCBI lineage: Eukaryota > Viridiplantae > Streptophyta > Pinopsida > Cupressales > Cupressaceae > Chamaecyparis > Chamaecyparis obtusa. The sequence goes on along the minus strand of BSBK01000811.1, from coordinate 19,107 downwards.
ATTTCTATTATTTTGATCATGGAAATGATTGAAATTGTTTCCTCTCTGATTTTGACTGCTACTGGCCTCATCCTTCTTTTTTGGATCTTCATTTCGGCCTCCATATGACCATCCACTAGATCTTCCACTACGACCTCTTCTGCTTTGTCTTCTCTCAAACTTTTTGTTCAACTTTTCCTCTACTTTTAGGGAAAATTGGTATGCCTCTTCAATACTGCTCATTCGAACCAGATTCAACTCCTCTTGAATGCTTGGCCTTAACCCATTAAGGTAGCGGGCAACTTTCTCCTTATCAGCTTCTGCATGACCTGTTCTAATGAGGATTCGATAGAACTCCTCTGTATACTCTTGAACATATCTTCTTTTTTGCTTCAAACCTTGCATTTTCTTTAGTAGATCAAGCTCATAATCAACATGAATGAACTGTCACTTCAATTTATCCACCATCTGATCCCATCTTGTGATTTTATCCTTTCCTGTTCTATTTCGCTCCAATTGAATCTCCTGCCACCAAATCTTCTCATGGCCCTTCAGTCTGGCCTTTGTAAACTTGACCTGATCAGGTTCCTCGATATCTTCATACTCAAAATATTCTTCTAATTCATTGATCCAGACGATCAACTCCTCTGGGTTAAGATTTCCTGAAAATGCAGGAACCTCAATCTTAGGTCTTTTCATGATCTTGGAAACGGCCTGAAAAAGCTTTTCTTCCTCTTGGTTCAGAATTTCACCTTCTCCTTCTTGATCAAAATTTCCTTCTTCTTCGGCTTCATCCTTGCTTTTATCTCTAACTATAAGATTCATTCCTTTGTGAATCTCTGCTTGTAATGATCGCACTTGTCTCTGTAGGGCTCTAACCTCAGGTGTCACACCACCAGCTCTTCCACCACATTCCCTTCATGGAGGCATTTTTGTGCTTTATCGTTGAAACCCTAAACCATGATCCTGGTGCAAACTACCTCATAGTCGTTGATCTATCTACACACTCAGGAACTCCCACTCTGATACCACTTAATGAAGGGTTCTCCCCTTATTACCACAAACACATAATAGAAATAAAGAAACAACAACAATTTGCAAGAACAAAAAATGGGCTTCTTATTATCTCCACGAATGTGGAATTACAAATTTTAGAATTACAATATGCAAAGCCACATGGGCATTTCCCTTACAATATTCTATAGGACAAAGCCTCGAATCATTACCCAGATCTACCCAGAACTGCCCTAGACAACACTACGGGCCTTCCTTATATAGGCAATTTTCCACCGCTCGAGAAGGTTCCAAAAATTTAGCCCTTAAGGCCGACTACCCTAAGAATTATTTTATTTTCATTTTTTTTTACATAGGGTCACCTCCAAATAATTATAAAATATGTTTTTAAGTACCCCAACTTCTGGAGGCCATAAATTTCTAACCGTAACTTCATTTTTCTATTATGAAATGACATGACCTGATCTACAGTGCCTGACTCACGCAAGCTCCAGTCAGCCAGGGGTCGATCACGATCCAGAGCCTCTAAGGCCTTCAAAATTGAGCTCAAAGATTTTGTACCCAAAAACCTCAATAACTTCACTGATACCGATGATATGGCAATGAAACTCAACTGGTAGGCTAATATGACTAAGATGAACCTCCACCTATGAAATTAGAACATTCTGAGATCGTATGACCAACTTACTAAAAATAGTAAGTTTCCATAAATAGAAACTTTGCACAAGATAGCCCTTATTGAAAAGTAACCAGAAATATTTTTGGGTGATGCAAAATTGCTCTTACACCCAGGATGCTCCTGCATCAGCATAAATAAGGTAAGTGAAACTTTTTCTTGTCGAAATCATGTTGAGTTTCATCAACCTACACCTACAATCATATAAATATCTATGACAATAATTAATCCAAGTATAGTCATCCCTAAATGTACAACACAATTTGTGAAGTTTATTTTTTGCGATAAATTAGAAGATTCAGATGAGTTCAATATATAGTGTATAAAAAGTGCATGCATTAGCTGTGGATATTTGAAGAAATTTCCCATGAAAATTGAGAATGTTGATGTCTCAATGCTATTTTTGTGGAAAAGATTTGAATATGAGACATACCTAACTAAGACATGAGATGAATAAAAATAAATGCCTTGAAGGAGAGTAAATTTCCCTACATTGAGTTTATGATTAGATTTTGTAGTATCATTTATCCACATATCAAACATTGTCATGGTGCACGATGGTAAGATAAACAAATTTATGATTCAAAAAATTAGTTTTGACCAGGTTGTATTCTTTCAATTGTAGATTTGTCTGAGAACTATAAATTTTCCCCCCAATCACAAATTCAAGCTCAATATTATCATTATGATCAAGTTGCAATATTTGCACAAGTGAGCTTACACATTATTTGATGTGGATGGTGTAAAAATTACTCATCCAAATGAATTCATTATCATCAACAATGTTTATTTCCATATCAGTGATGATAAGGTTCATGATAGGAGCTATGTAGCCCATTGTTTTGCAATGTTTTTTGAAGATATTAGACAACGTGCGATACATGCTTCACAACATTGGATTTGGTTTGATGGATGTGTTTTTTAAGTACATACTTCAATTGATTTTTATTCTCATTTAAATTATTCTTTACAATTGAATTGGTATATATAAATTCAATACATGTTTTTTTATTTGGTTTTAACTTCATTTTTAATTTTGATTGTAAGTTTATCTCAAGACAATTTAAGTTTGGAAAATATTTTAATTGGCTATCCATGCAACATGCTAGACACAACATAAAGTTTCTATGAAACTTCTTTGAAAGTGGACATGGAAAAGGAGAGCATGATGAAGGAGCATGTGTGAACTATGCACTTGGCCAACATTAACTTACAGGTACAAAGGGTTCTAGATATTTAATTTAAAAAAAATGCATGTACATATCTTATATATATGGCTTCTCCATTTGCTAAATTAAGATTTATTTTACAATTAACAAAATAGAGAATTCAAAGAAAATAATTGAATGGTTCCAAAGTCATTTTTTTAATCGTGATACAACATACAAAAAAATGCTATTTTTGGGAAGTGAAAGGTAAAATATTGCATTCAAATTCTTTAAAAAATATCTAGTGCATTTGACTTTTATTATAACTCTTGATCTAAAAATGTGCATTTCATTTCATATTTGTAACAGATATTGATCGATCTAATCTTTATAATTGTCAAACAATTACTAGTACTAGAAGTTTATATCAAGTTATGACTACGTAACACATTAAACCTCTTGTGATTCAAGTAAGTTAAAAATCATGCTTTTGTGTTGATTTTCTTGAGAACAAAACAAATAGTCAATGTGATAATATTGCAGATGAATATGTTTCACAATCGAAAATGAAACAGTTAATCGCAATGCCTCCTTATGAAGATAGTGACAGTGACATAGAAATTCATGATCCTATATATTTAGCTGATTTTGAATGTGTTTATGATTTAGTTGTTACAAGTGTGTGTGCACACATGTTCTTCTGATTTAGTTTACAAATTTTTAAATAATTAAATAATTTATCAAGTTGTTCATATTTTATCTTACATTTTTTTAAATTTGTGGGAACTATATAGGTGATATTTTTACTATGGTTTTAGATCCTTACAATGTAGAATGTGTAGAGTATTATTTACTAAGATGCACAAAACCAAAATACAAATTGCCAGAAGTAACTAAAGATGGGTGATGGACAAACATATCCAACTAGTTTAGTTGATGTTGAAGACACTTATTATCAAAAAATAAAGATAGACAACAATGGTTTTCAATTTATTGATTATATGTCTGGCTAAAAAGTTCTACATTACAGTTACTTGGTTATAGCGAGAAGATTGCAATTGGAGACATTGCCAAAAAGGGATGTGGGAACGAAAAGTGGAGGTTTCCTATTGAAGAACATGAAATATTTTTGGAGATAATAAAAGATAGAGAGAGTCCAAACTATATGTACTTGGATTGTTTCGTTAAACTTGTTTTTGTAGCTCGTACTTTCATATTTTCTAGAGTTTAAACTTGTGTGTGTGAAAATTGTACCTAGCTAGAGACACAACACTTCAGTAAAACATTAGAGGTTAGCAAATCCAAAAATCTGCAAATGAACAACTATTGCTAACCAGGTGATTTACTGCCTTCTAGTGAGTGTGAGTATGGTATTCTTAGAGTTAGACTGAGATCAGTGACAATGCAACACCTAAACGAAGGATTTCATGATGAAAGATGGATGAAAGATGAATGCAGATTAATCTATTTTTTAAATTTTTCTATGCAATATGTATGGAAAACTGTATGAGAATTTGATCTAAAATAAATTAAAATGAATGCAATCTAATCTATCAATGATATGGAATTTCTATGAAAAATGAATAAAAAAACAAGAATCCAAGAAATAGCCCAATCTCACAAATCGCCAGATCGCACAAGCCAGATTCTCCAAATTCGTAGTTGTGTTTGTGAAGGGCTGGACCTCAATTATATAGAAATCCAGGGTTTGAGAATGCATGGAAAAAGCCAAAAATCTCTCCCTGATCAACTCAGATTGATTGTTGAGTTATCATAAAATTAGAAAGAGTTAACTCATAAAATCATGCAAAACAACTTTTTAACTCAAATCAGGAGTTTATATCACTTTTTCAACTCACAATCACATGTTGAGTTCGAAAAGTTAACAAATTGAATTGATTTGTTGATTTAAAGTTAACTACTTTTTCTGAATGTGCATGGATAATTATGAATTTATTTAATATTCCAAGTGATTTATTCTCAACTTAACTAATTTTTGAATAAAAATATCTGATTTATGGGTTAATTAATTATTTAATCAAACTTTATCCCAAAACTATATCATTAAATTTGACAACTTGATTTAATCAATTAAATAAATGTTCAATTGATTATTTTCAGAAATTTGATTTTATTGTCAAATAAAAATAATATCAATTAGGAATAAATGTAATTAAATAATTAAGTGACAGAATTAAACTCAATTAATCAAATATTTGACATATTTAATTAATTAACTTTTAGGATAAATAATGTCATTTATAGCCAAATAATATTTAATTAAAGATAATTAGGATAAATTAGGAATATTTAACAATATTCCTCGATGCATAATTACGATAGAATCGATTAGGGTTTCGATGATTTGATGTGTCGATGTGCCTTAGGTTAGGAATTTTATGTCGATTTCGATCGATCTGTTGATGTAGGAGGTCAATGGTCCTATAGCCCATTTTTGGTGTATTACAAAACTCATATTTTGTAATATTGGATATATATATTTTTGGACCATATATATTTATAAATTCTCGAGTGATTTGAATATATTGGATTTGAAGCTAATTATTTGTGTTTATATTTTATGTGAACTCGTACCATTTTATGTGACATGTTGGGGTTTATGTGTACATTTCCCTTGTGCATGTATATTCTTTTTCTACATTCATTAAACTTTTTCTTTAAATGTTAAACATTTTTATTCAACAGGCATCCTATGATTCACGTGTTTTATATATTTACATGATAATCTTTTTCCATTTCCTTATTTAGTCAAGGATTGAATGTCTTGGAATTTATAGTATTTGCATGTATTTACACTACATGTGTTGAAAACTCACATATGACTGCCATTATCAATATTTTGAAAAAACAATATATAGTAATTTGTTCTTTCAAATTAATATGGGTGATTTCATTTCCATATTTGTAATGTTATATTTATAGCAAACTTGATTTCGTATCTATGTTGGAATCATAGATAAATTTCAAAATTGTTTAATATTGGATCATGTATGTGCATTGAGTTAATATGAGTGATTTAAAATCTTCAAAATTGCATAAATTGATTTAATATACTATATAGACATATTTGATTTTATTAAACTTACATTCTTATAAATTAATGATAATCTTATTAATATTTTGTCTTTTTATGACTCATGGTTGTGTTAACCTCTTATCATCTTCATGTGATCAACATCATGTCACCTTATAATACTAAAATCATAAAATTTAATTAATTTTAAACATGAAGATGTTAGGATTTGGTAACATTAAGAGGGGGGGAGGGGGGGGGGGGGGGGTTGAATCAATGTTATAGTAGTTTACTGAATTCTTAAAAATTTTCCTTGAGAAACAAATAAAGATGTAATAGAAAATGAACAACTATGCAACAAAGACAAACATAGAAGAACTCATAACACCATATTTATTTTTGAGGAAACCTTGGCCAATGAAAAACCCCGGTGGGGATGATACCCTCAATATTCTGCACTATAAATCTTGAAACCTTGTTAGTAGTTGTAGTTATATTAGGAGCTAATTAATTCAATATAGGAAGATCCCTGTTAGGGGATGTATACAATAAGATCCATGTTAATGAATCAACCCTGTTAAAGGTCCTAACCCTGTTAAAGGAAAACAAACTTTGTTAGGGGTGTACAATAGGTGCAACAAAACTTACAACAAACCTGTTGTCCTAAATACAAAGAGTTAACAAAGTATTCCTAAAAGAGCTCCTCTTGTTCTCCTTCCTCTTGATCTCTGCTCTTCTTTTAACATGTCATCACAATTTGCATCTTACATCTATCATCATCATCTTCTCTCTTCTCACACTTTTACAAAAGTGTCTATATATTTATACCTTGTTAGGAGTATAATTACAAAGCTAGTCGACATAAAAAAATCATATTAATTGGAGCGCAATTGCACGCTTTATTAAAATCCTCAATCGGCTTCAAAGCCAAGATAGCATCCAAAAATAACTTTCCAAACACTCACAAAGTCAGCCTTAATGATTGCTAACATGTTATGCTCTATTTACTATCTTCGCATCTAATCAACTGAACATATCTCTCTGATCTATCAATACTAACACATGTGACCTTACACATGTATTCATTGGTGTCTTGCAAACATGCCATTAAGATCGCATGCCTTAATTACGCTTATGTGAAGCTCGATAATCTTTTATGTCATACTAGGTTATTGAAACAGTCTATGGACTCATGCATTTCTCCATTCAACAACTCCATTGAAACATAACCATCATATCCAATATGTGTGACCATAAAGCTGATAAGTGTTTCCATAAATGACAACATTCCATACATGCGCATGTGATGACCACTTTCCAACAATCTCCTCGGATGTTCACGTTTTCATCTCACACCCTGCTACACAGAGACTCTATTTGTCACTGCCCGGCCCCATGAGAGTCCATCTAGCAGCCTGCAGTTTTGAGTTCTTGATCTGGTTACCTGATATTCTGGTAAACCACGGCCTTCTAACTGCCTTGATAGAGCATTTTCATTCAGAGATGCAAAAATTCCATCTCCTGACAGGGGAGATCATTGTTACACCTGAGGACATCTATGGGATCCTTAGGATACCTTTCCATGGCCCTCACCCAAATTACATCAGTGCGGGTAACATAGGGTTATAGGCATTTCACACATTATTTGGTGCTAATGAGCATATAGCACAACAAATCTCGTGGGAGACACTGGTGCAGAGATACAGAGTGTCCCACCAATTAGAGTACATTATAGCTAGGATGATCGAAGGGATCATCATGTTTGACCGTCAATAGAATGATCTTCTTATGGGATGGGCCCCGATGGTTATATGTCTAATGGCGAGTCATGCTGAGTTTGGATGGGGTTAGTGCTTATTAGCACATATGTTCTCTGAGATGCATGAGATTGTCTACCACGAGGGTAAGACGTTCGCTTATGGTGCTCTAGTCCTTCAAATTTGGGCTTGGGAGCATATCCCTATATGCAGATCAATTTGTACAAATGAGAGATAGCCACAGGAGCCGCTGATCTATAGATATTCTGGATACATTACATAGGTCTGGATGGGTCACATCGAGTATTGGTGGTGTGTGCTAGATGATATGACCTTTTTCATGTGGAGACCGTATTTGTAGATTGAGGCATGGCTAGCTGCTCCTGCCCGGTTCAGATATTTTTGTCTGAGTCGGGTCCTGATGGGACAATCTACCACTGTTCTTGAGAGATTCATTATTACATGTGTTTGGCGTTAGTACAGCATCATTCAAGATGCACCACAAGATTTTTCTACCTATGCATGATTGGTGTGAGAGATTGGTCTGGGGTGGTCAACGAGGATTTCCTATGCAGATTGCAGCCTTGAGTACCACGGGCTTATGAGCAGAGATTGGGATTACAGACCACAGGTGGCCAATGCTGGAGTGACTGATGCATTCATTGCATATTTGGTGGAGCATCTGATGAGGCATTTCTCAAATCCCACAGAGCTTATTCCTACCATGGAGGATGTTGAGGATGTTACAAGTGCCCCTATGGGTAGAGGACAAAGGCAGACAGAGGTGCAGATACTAGCGGTGCATCTGACACCACCTAGGCCCAGAGTAGTGATGACCCCACCTAGGCCATGAGGACAGATGAGACCTCCCATGCCACAGACATTTCCAATAGGTAGGCCTATAGTATTACAATGTAGATATACCCGAGGTGAGAGTGGTACCTTAGGTGGGATTGGTAGTACTGATGAGTTTCTTGGAGCTCAACAAGATGCTCCAATGGAGGAGGCACAGGATGCTCTTGATTTTGACTTGGGTGCAGAGATTCATCACTATAAGGCATGTACAAAGGCTAGCACATATCAGCCTATGGAGGAGGTCAAGACACTAGCAGCTGAGGTAGATCCAGGCTTGAGATCGACACCACAGGATGTTATCAGGCAACTTTGGTAGTAGTTACGTGATTAGAGGACCCATAGTGTGACATTAGAGGTCCACCTCTAAGATCATGAGAGATAGTTGCGTGATCGAGAGGCTGATGTTAGAAGTCTGCAGCCTAAGGTGATCCACCAGATGGGTCGTGCAACCTATTATGTTTCATCGTATTATTCTGTTGTGCTGCTTGGACAGAGGATGACATCCTAATCCTAATATATGATAGATTCTAAGGGAGCTAGGGCCCCACGTGTTGAGCCACCACCTGATCCACTTGTTAGAGGAGGAGTTGCACCAGATTCTAAGGACCGAGTAGATAGTTGATTTGTTATAGCTCTCTATTTTTGACATTTTGATTATATCTCATAGCTCATTGTAGCTCATTCCTTTGTATATAGTGTCATTAGTGCACCCCCTTATACTTTGTCGATATTCTGATATATATATATATATATATATATATATATATATATATATATATATATATATATATATATATATATATATATATATATATATATATATATATATATATATATATATATATATATATATATATATATATATATATATATATATATATATATATATATGAGATATTTTTTGGTTGTGACATGATTGTACTTGTCATTTCAGTTTATGATGTAATATCATGTGATGCTTATGTATGAAATGTTTCTTTTATCATGGAATGTATAGATTATGCAATGAATGTTTTCTTTCAAATGTATGAACATGCAATGTAATGATATATAGTAGATGAATGAATGCACATGTATGTTTTGTTATGAATGCTTATGTATGTAATGGATTTATTAAATGAAATGTAATGTAAATGCAGAGATACACATGATATGATTTTGCAAGTATATGAAGAAGACATGTACTCAGTCATTGTCAAAATGGATGTGTAACCCAGGATGGTGATTGCATGATGATTAGTTAAGGGGACCTTCATACAATGTTCAGTCCTTGTGTTGTGTGTTTTAGTGCAAATTAGGAGAATTTAAGCATTTGATCTATAAGAAAACCATGAGAAATGCGACCATGCAAAGTGCAAAATAAAAATGAAATGCAAGACCTAGGACTTAGTCACTGATCATGTGTCAGTCTTTATCATCACTAAATTTATTAAGTAACCGAATAGTTGATACAATATCCACTGGCTAGACAACCATAAACATATGAATATTGACTGTTAGTCAGAAATGTTGGATTAGATATAAGCACCAAGGAACAAAAAGCCAAGATGACCTGAATATCATGTCCATTTTGATTTTGCAATTTGTATAAGCATCAGAACAAAAACATTGTGATGACCTAAATACACCTTGCGTACAAAGACACCAAACAGTTGGGAGATCATTTTGATTCCAATGTGAATTACCTGCAGTGACCCTTTATTGTTCACATCCTTGGGTAGAATTATGTTTCATAGTAGGATCAAGAAATCACTCAAAAAGATAATAGTTAGATCAGACTTCCCTTGAGCATCTAGGTATCAATGTTTGAGGTACACATGGCCATCAAATACATGATGGAGGCACTTATAGTAGACACCAATTCAATCCAAAATTTCCAAAGTTGTTAGATTTCTCACATACAAATAGAAGACAAAGAAAAGATTATGCCCCCAGTCATCACTCTCTAAATCCTGTGAAAGGACATCATCGAGGAGCTTGAAGAGACATATCATGAAAAAATCTCAATGTGAATCAGTTAGCATACAAGGAGATAAAAGCATTTGTGCCAAGATTGTTTTTGTTTGTTTGTTTGTTGTTTAATGTACAAAATCCTTTTCTGGTAGGGAGACAGTCAAAATGACTCAGATGTAGCTTGGAAGGACTTGATGGATATGACTCATCTGAGGTATACTAGAGACTATAGGATATGACATTGATTGCCCCCAAGTTTGAAACATTGATAGGATGCAGATGCTGTTGAGCTTGGTATACTGACTGACTTTATTGAAAATAGGATGCAAAAGAAAACAAGGAGATATGTACAAACTAAAGCAGACTGAAAGCTGGGAAGGACCAAGATTGCGCTGATAGATGGAGCATTTTGATACAAGTGGCACCCATTTGCCAGGTTTTCACCATCGTGGCAAAGATTCTATTTTTGCTACCAGGGTGCCTATTTACCAGGTTTTCACCAAGGCACTTTTTCATTTTCTTATTTTTTTTGTATTTTATCTTTTCAAATTTTTTTGTATTTTTCCATTTTTTGATTTTTTTTGTGATTCAATCAAGGCGCCTATTGCTAGGTTTTCACTAGGATGGTCAATTTTTTTAGGAATTTTTTCAAATTTTATGATTTTTTTAGGACATTTTCACAGAATGAATGCCTTAGGCATAGAATTTCTTCAGATGGAGAATGTTAATTGGTTCTTGGAGTTGTTCTCCTTCAGTTGTTGAGAGTTGATAGGCTCCAGAGCCAAAAGTAGTAGTGGCAACAAAGGGACCCAGGTAGTTGAATTCAAACTTCCCCTTGCATTCTCAATGGGATTGACTTGTAGTATTTTCTCTCAAGACTAGATCGCCAACCTAAAATTCTCTATGTCTGACTTTCTTGTTGTAGCCTCTAGACATTTGTTTCTGATATACTTTGAGATGATCATACGTGGCTTGTCTGCGCTCATATAGTAGTTCAAGTTCTTGCAACCTAGATACTCTGTAATCATCATCAGTTACTAGAACATGCATTATGATTCTTAGTGATGGGATTTCAACCTTAATAGGCAGTACCACTTTAGACCCATAAACTAAAGCGAAAGGAGTAGCCCCAGTGGGCATTCTGATACTTGTTCTGTAAGCCCAAAGAGCTGGATTGATCATTAGGTGCCAGTCTCTTCCTGTCTTGTTGATCATTTGATGCAAGATTTTCAATAAGTTCTTATTGGACACTTCAGCTTGTCCATTCCCTTGAGGATAGTAAATAGACGACCAATGTTGAGTGATTTTGAATTTAGAGCATAAGGAATCTAGGTCCGTGTTCTAGAATTGGCCTCTATTATCTGTGATAATGGGGTGTGGTATACCATATCTACAAATTATGTAATTCAGTATGAACATTGATATCTGTTTGCCTGTGGCCTGTGTTAGAGGAACTGCTTCCACCCACTTTGTGAAATAGTCTATAGCTGTTATGATATGGGTATGACATTAGAAGAATGAGGATAGATAGAACCAATGAGATCAAACGCCCACTATTGAAAAGGCCACTATGTTGTAAAGGGAATTAGATCTCTTCCTGGTGCATGAATCAAGTTTCCATGGACTTGACATTTTTTACAATTCTTAGCATATTTGATGGCCTCTTTTTCCATGTCTGGCCAATAGTACCCAACCCTAATAAGTTTCCGAGCTAGTGTCAAACCATTGGAACGTGATCCATAAATATCTTCATGGACTTCCTCTAATGCGCATTGTGACTCCTCACATTCTAAACACCTAAGAAGTGTACCATCCTAACTTTGTTTGTATAAATCACTACCAATGATGACATACCGTGATGCATTTCAAATTAGGTAACATTTTTCATGATAGTTAAAGGTAGCAGGAATGATTTGGTCTCAAAGGTAGGAGTACATGTTTTTGTAGTGGGAGGAATCATGACCAATAATGTTCCAGATCATTTAGGTTTTGGGACAATCATAGGTAGGGAATGACAATGCTTACACCAGGAACTCGTAGCGTAACTCATGTTCAAGCTGTTGTAGAAAAGATGATAGCATTGTCATGGCATCAACAACCTTGTTCTCCATTCTAGGAATTTGTTCAAACATGATATATATGAAATACTTTTTTAGGTCATCTACCATGCATTTGTATGGAACAAGTTTCTCATCTTTTTTTTGATACACACCATTGACTTAGTGTATGACCAGTGTGAGTCTCCATGAATGTGTAGTTCTGTTACTCTCCATTCAAGCACTATTTTCATACCATTTAGTAAAGCTTCATACTCAACTATGTTGTTGGTACAAGGGAATTTGATTCTGAATGCCTTTGGAATAGAGTAACCTTGTGGTGTGATGAACAATATGCTTCCTCTAGATACATTTTGTGTGTAGGATCCATCAAAGAATAATTTCCAAACTCTTGAAGATAGATGCATGATAGAAGAATTAGGAAATTGAATTTGCATTGGAGCATTATCTAATTGATCTGCTATCACTTGTCCTTTGATAAATTTTCTTTCAACATATTCTATGTCGAATTCACTCAATAGCATGACCCATTTAGCTAGTCTACTTGTGAGGGCAACTTTGCTCAATAAGTACTTTAGTGGATCAATTTTAGCTATCAATTGCATAGTATGAGCTAACATGTAGTGTCATAGCTTTTGTGATGCAAAGATGACAGTGAGACATGTCTTTTCTATCATGGAATAGTTTTCCTCGTAAGCTACCAGTGTTCTGCTGATGTAGTAGATACCCTCTCCTTCTTATTTTCATCATGTTGCGCTAGCAATGCCCCAAGTGAAGTATTTGTAGTGGAGACATACAATATCAATGGCTTCCCTTGTATAGGGGGCATGAGAATAGGTGGATTTTCCAAATATTGCTTGATGTGAATAAAGTTCTTTTCACATTCCTCATTCCATGTGAAGGTCACACCTTTATGTAGTCTTTGTGAAAGGTTGTGATATATCCGCTAGCTGAGATATGAAATGCCTGATTGATTGTACTCTTCCTTGTAAGGTCCTTATTTGACTGATGTTTTTAGGAGGCTGCATCTCCATGATGTCTTTGACCTTCACTGGATCTACTTCAATTCCTTTCTTTAAAATAATGTACCGTAGAAGCTTCCCTAAAGTGATACTAAAAGCACATTTCTTAAGATTTAGTCGGAGACTAAATTTTTCCATTCTATCTAGTATTTTGATCAAGTCAGCTAGATGTTCAGATCTCATCATTGATTTAGCTAGGGTGTCATCAACATAATCCTCCATAGTATGATGCATCATATCATAAAAAATTGATGTCATAGCTCTTTGATATGTACACCAGCATTCTTAAGACCGAATGGCATGACATTCTAGTAGAAAGTACCCTATGCACAGGTGAAAGTTGTCTTCTCTTGATCTTTTGGAGTGATCTTAATTTGGTTATATCCAAAGAAACCATCCATTAAAGAGTACATCTCAAAGCCCCTAGTCATGTCCACTATCATATCAATGTTTGGTAGCGGAAAGTCATCCTTAGGGCATGCTTTATTTACATCTTTGAAGTCTGTGCATACTCTTATAGATTTATTTGGTTTTGAAACTGGAACTATGTTGGAGATCCACTTAGCATAATCTATAACTTGGATAAATCCAGCCTTTAGCAATTTCTCTAGTTCAACTTTGACAAGGAGCGCCACATGAGGATACATTTTGCAACTTTTGCTTGATTGGTTTAACTCTTATAGAAATGGAGAGATGATGCATTATGAGATTAGGATCTAATCCAGGAATATCTAAATATTTCCATGCAAATTTGATCTTCTTCTCTGTTAGGAATCTTGTAAATGCTTGCTTTTCTTCATTGACAGAGATTGTGCTACATGAATCAACTATAGTTCTTCTGTGGTACCCAAATTGATAGACTGAGTTGGCTCTATCAATACTAGAGATCTGTCCTATAAATGACTCAAAAATGACTCAAAAGGACATCAAATATCCCATTCTTAGGTGCCTCAAAGAGGTTTTCACCTTTAGATACATCTTTTATTTTTACTATTTTAGGTTCTGAGACTGCCACATAGTGGTTTTCAACCTCAGAACTATTGTTCTTTTTATTTTTGTTCCTTTGACTAAGATATTTGATATCTGACTCTATCATGATGACACTAGGTTCATTAATGGAAGTCTTCATGGGTTCTATTGCATTTAGGTAGCAAACGAGAGTATAGTCTAATTAGAAGGTATGGATGTCTTGGCTTGGATCAGTAGATGTTTGGTCAATAAGCTCAGGGTGTTGGATGGTAAGTGTGGGAAAGGATGGAGTAACCATGTTTACACATACAATGTTGTCATCATTGGCTTTGATTTGAATCTCAAATTCAAGGATGATATTACTACTCAAGATGTTCAGTTTGTTAAGCATCTCAACATCATCATTGGATCCTGCGTTAGTAATAAGTGAATCAGACTCACGAGGTCTGTCATTTTGTTCTAGACTCATTTCGGATGTAGGTGTGTATCGATGAATGACATCTATGTGTTTTTCTGTTATAAGCTCATCCTCTTCTGGAACAATTCCCCATTCACAGTCATTTGATTCTTCATCTGGATCTCTAGGAAAGTTAAGAACATGTGTGAAGTCATGATGGATTCCCCAAGCAGGATTACCTTCTGTGGACAGTGGTTTAATTTGTATCTATCTTGAAAGGTGTAAACAAGAAAATGTTAGACTAATCTAAACATTATATCAATTCAAAGCATAAACACAAAAAACCAAGCCACCTCAGATTGAGCCAAAATGAATGCTTCAAGCATTGTTTGATTTGCTTTGACTATGAGGGATGTGGGTGTGCTCTCTAAGCTCTTGGAGCTTGTTTCTAATGTATTATAGGGATGATTTGGTATGATGCATAAATGATTAGAAAAGCATAAATGAAACTAAGATTCATTCTATTAAGCTATTCTCTGATGATTTAGGAAAAAAACATGAAATCTAACAACTATACTAAAAAGCTTATGATCTAGTAAGAATCTAACATTATAACTCTACTTAGTATAATTATGTGAATTGGTATTTTGCTCTTGGAAGAGGAGGGTATTTATAGGATTTGAGGAAGGACTTGGGTTAAAATTTGGGGTAGAGTTTGAGGTTTGGTTAGGGGTTGAGTCAAAGGGATAAGGATAGACTTTCAAAGGTTGAAGGCTCAAAGGTCAAATTTAGGATTCTCTAGAAGAGTCTAAAGGTTCCAGGGTTTTCTAGAGAATATCTAGGATTTTAGGATTTAAATAAATGTTAAATTTATTAAAAGGGGTTGGTTGAGAACTTTATTTATCAAATGAATTTAATAAATAGGAGGGAATATCATGGTTAAGGTTTCTCACACGTGAGCAACACTAGGGAAGTGTGCAAGGGAGACAAAGGGTAAGAGGAGACATGGGCTTCATTAATGGCTTCTAAGAGTCATTAATGAGTATGTAAGAAGCATTAATGAGGGGTTGTGAGGCTCACCTTAGACCTGTCTTAGCTTTTCCATTATCGTTATGGTAGACCTAGTAATTGGCTTAATGTTTTGATCAATTAAGAAGATTTTACCCTTTTGACAGGGATTTAATTATAGTAGATGAGAATACATTACATTCTATGATGCTTTCTATACTCACAATGTTGACCTTATGATACATTATGACTATCATTATGATGATTGATTTAGATGAATACTAAGTTGTCACAATTTGGATATATATATATATATATATATATATATAATATAATATATATATATATATATATATATATATATATATATATATATATATATATATATATATATATATATATATATATATATTATATATATATATATATATATATATATATATATATATATATATTTGAGTTGTTTAGGAAAATGATATATCATTATTTGAATTATTACTGAGATGTGAAATTCTGTGAAGGTTAAAGGTTAGGTGATGAAATATATTGATGAATTTTAGGACATTATTATGAGAATTACTTGAAGATTTGGTTACTTGATTTTATGTCATATAAATGATTTTAGAATTGACAAAATTAATGCTTATGTAAATTAGATAAAAACCCACATCATGATTTATATAGATCTAGAATGATTAGTGTGACATGTGAGTTAATGAGATTATGTTCTTCTGATTCAGTTCACATATGTTCATTTGAAAGTAATGATTAAAGTAACGATTAAAATTATGATGAAGGATTATAGAAACTAAAATGATGTAATTTGTGTGTTAGATAATTTTAATAGTAATCCTGATTCAACATTTTGAATTTTGATGACTATACTTCTTGAGGTTACTGATGTTTAAATTGAGTGTGCAGGATCATGGCCATGGAATTTTATCGAAGAACCATGACTAACACCTATGTGAATTCTGAAAGCCAAGGTTGCATCTATTGAAGAGACAAAACCTTGTTGTAATGTATTTTCCTTCGTATAGTGTATGGTGTGTATTTTATCTGCATTTGCATTCATTAAATTATGAAATTAACAAGTGGACTTGCCAATTGTGTTGTGATGTATTATGTAGTGCCAATTGGCACACTTGTGAAAATGATGTGTCATGACATGTCCACTTGGAAAGCTTGAGGACCCACCTTTACCACTAGGTACCTAGCTATGTTCCCCATAAGGACCACTTGGTTTGTGAGCCCAAAGTGGAGTCATATCCGTTGAAATTTGTAGGTGATCTTAACTGGGGTTTTTGAGGGGTTATATGGCCACCTAGGGTTGAGTTAACCTATTTTTTACTAGCCCACTACATATACCTGAGGGGGGTTTTTGACCATAGGATACCTTATTTAGGCCTTGGGAAGCCTCCAAAAAGTTACTTATCCAAGATGGTCGAAAATCATAATGAGAAGCATGGCCTTGGGAAGATCACATTCCTTGGGAGGACAAACCTTGTATACTTTTCATGCCACTATCTTTTAAAGAACCTTTATTTTCGAAATGTGTGAGGGTTTGGGAAGGGTGACCAATAGGAGTTCACACTTCTTCCAAGGATTGGGAGGATGGGAGGATTTTGAATTTAGAGGGGAAATTGGAGAGATTTCCTCTCAATCACCCACTCTCTAACTTTAGAGACCACTAAGAGATTTAGGAAAAAAAAAGAAGGAAAGAAAAAAGGGGAAGGACTCAAAGTCAACATTCATAACCATAACTTCTATTTGCAAGGTTGGTGGCTCTCAATCTTTGCACTTCTCTTTTATGGTGTCTTACTTATGGCTTCCATGAAAGAATGAAGAAATATTGTTCTTGTTTGAGTTGCATAGTGTATGTTCTTACTAATATGACTGATTTTGTAAAATGAAGTGTTGTTATTTGAAGTAAAATTATGCATGCATTTTTCTTGTCATTGTGTGTTGTTAAGGGATTTTGTTCAAGGCCATACTCACCCTTGGGAGGGAAGAGTAGCCTTGTGGGTGAAGGGATTGTGACAGCCCTCTTGGTGTAGAGTCACTCTCCTTGGGAGAGAGGGATGCACCATGGGTTATGGGGCCCATGGTAGGCTAGTAGCATTGATATGCTTGGGGTCATAAGGGTTTTCTTGGGGGTCATAAGAGTTTTTTGCTATATTTGTTTCATTTGTTTTGGGTTGTGAAGAGGAGATATGATGCTTTTGTATGGAAGAAATGAGAAGTTTTGTTGCTTTTGTGTGGAAGATTTGTTGCCTTGTTGAAGGCTTGTATGTTATCCCTAGCCTTTTCTCCCATTGGGTATTTGGTCCACCTTCACCCTTAGGAAGCTTCATTTAAAGCTCCTTGTGTTAGCCATGGTTCTCCTAGCTCGGGGATGGCTTCATAGAGGCCTAGGATGGGAGGTCAGCCTCCATGGCCAAGAAAGCCTCCTTTTTGTTGTAGGTACACTGCATTGAAAGGAATGATCAAGATAGAGTTTTGGATGAAGAATTTGTCTAAAAAAAAGGGGGAATGAATGCCACTTTTTTTTATTATGTTAGAATGTGCATATTATTGTAACTATAAAAGTTAGTAAAGAAAATGGTCACCATTTTATAGGGGAAAAATGAAAGACCTGATTTCATTTTACAATTTAAAGTTTGTTTCTATGTGTTATTTACTAAAAGAAATTGTGATTTATCAAGAGAGGAGAGATCTTGAGTAAGTCTGATTTTTATTTGAATAAAAGTTTCCCTTTTAATA
Organism: Chamaecyparis obtusa; assembly: GCA_027943335.1. Taxonomy (NCBI): domain Eukaryota; kingdom Viridiplantae; phylum Streptophyta; class Pinopsida; order Cupressales; family Cupressaceae; genus Chamaecyparis; species Chamaecyparis obtusa. The sequence continues at coordinate 475 of BSBK01000811.1, read as the reverse complement.
TTGCCTTATGCTTTATGTTTATTTTCAAAAGGGTTAGTTGATATGTTTCAAGTTGATTGTAAAACAAAATTAATAAAGGTTTATTTCTTGAAAGATTCCTTTAATGTTTATAGTTGTTGTTTTGTTTTCTTTCATATTAATAAAAGAAAAAATAATAATAACTGGAAAGTCATATGTGTGTGATTTCAAATTTTATCCACACTCAGATTTTTGTATTAGGAAAAACAAATTTAAGCAACATGTTATTCCTTATGTTATCTATATTGTACCAGCTATATGTTTTCATTTTAATGTCATTTGAATACACACACACACACACATATATGTATGTATGTATATATATATATATATATATATATATATATATATATATATATATATATATATATATATATATATATATATATATATATATATATATATATATATATATATATATATATATATATATATATATACATACATACATATATAT